>CM053791.1:316409167-317009167 GCA_028749045.1 Cupressus sempervirens
ATGGACATTGCTATTGCTTCCGTTATTACAAATAAGTTATATGTGGTATTTACTTTCATGGAAAAAAAAAAATGTTACCAAACTTAGTGAAAATTCTAATTTAATTCTTTGATCCCTTGGCGGGGCATTACATTTGGTATCAGAGCCCGAGTTCTACATTGGGAGCTCTGGGTAGTTTGGAACAGCTGGAACTTGAGACTAGGTGAACTAAAACAGTACTTGAACTGTACTTGTATGTTTTTCATACTTCAACACTTAGTTGTCAAAACTGAAATTTTACTTAGAACTAAAACTAAACTTAGTCTATTGTAACATGTGTCTCTTGATTGTAATAGTACTCTGTACTGTTGCAAGATGGTATCTGGGACTAGGTCTTCTATTAGAGGCCGAGGTAGGGGCCATGGAAGAGACCGTGGTCGTGGCAGAACCGTCAGTGCCCATGAGTCTGCCCATGAGGGATCGGTTCGTATAGAGAGCAGGGAAGAGCACTCTAATAGGCAACAGGAAGAAAGCCGTAGAGAGGACCAAGCTGAGTTTGAAGAGGTTGGTCTGAGACAATTAATGCAGACTATACTAGAATGTCTACCTCCTGTTCAAGAACAACCTAAAGTACATCAGACAGAACAAGAGCATAGACCCAGGTCTAGAAGTCCTTGGAAGGAGCGTCAAAGGTCCATTGTGTCCACTCAGATGAAGAATCTTTCAAGATCCAAGGTTAAGCCTTTCAATGGGCAAGGGTCTGGATATGTGGCCAAGCAGTGGCTTATTTCTCTCGACAGGATTTTTGCTATGCAGGACTTTGACAGCAGTGTTAAGGCAAGATTTACGATCACCAATTTAGAGGACTTTGGAGCCACTTGGTGGACAATTGAGGAGAAGAAGCTAGGGATCGATATGAGCAGTGTCACTTGGGAACTATTTTTGGAGAGTTTTCGGGAATGATTCCTACCAGTGGAATGGAAACAACAAAGGGTAGATGAATTTCATAATCTCAAGCAGTACACTATGTCAATAACCGAGTATGAGCATAAGTTTTATGAGCTCATATCTTTTTCAGGATTCAGTGAGAATTTAGCTCAATTGACACAACACTTTATTAGGGGATTGAACAATCGTATTATTGGGGGTGTCAAAGTATTTGAGCCAAAAACCCTCAAGGATGCGGTACATCGAGCAATTCTTGTTGAGCAAAGTGTTAACCTTGGTCAAGGTGGTTTTGTGGGGGCGCCAGCAGCGTCAGGATCTAAAAGCAACTTTAATTCAGATAGTAACAAGAAGCCTTTCTCTTCTAAAGGAAAACAGTTTCACCAACAGTCTCGGCAGACGCAACAACAGAAGGGATTTAATTCTCAGGCTCAAGGTCATGGAAAAGGTTCTAACTTTAAGAACAACTACAATATTCAACGCAGTAAACAAAATCAACCCAACCAGTCAGCTCAGAGTAGTCATTCGTTTGTCAGTAGGAATAGCCGACAACTATCAAATGTACCACCTATGGGTAGAGGATCTGGCAGGAGTATAGAATGTTTTTCATGTGGATAGATTGGTCATTATGCAGCTCAGTGTCCACAGCGAACACCTCAGTTTTCAGGACCTAGGCCTACAGCTTTAGATTTTACAGTTGGTGATGCAGGTAGAGGTCATAGAGTTTTTGCAGCAGTTGAACACCCTCAGGCGGATCATCAGGGTACAGTGGTTGAGACCACAGGTGCTATTCGAGGTATATCTCTTTCAATATTATTTGATTCAGGAGCTACAGATTCATTTATTTCACCATCTATAGTTTTTAAGTGTAAGCTGGATGCGGTAAAGCAAGACCATGGTTGGCAAGTGGAACTAGCCTCAGGTATCAAGGTCTCCACGAACTCTGTAGTTCATAAGTGTTGGCTTAGTTTAGGAAGCTTTGTTTCTATAGTGGATCTTTGAGTCATACCCCTTGGTTCCTACGATGTGGTTTTGGGCATGGATTGGCTTGGAACTCATAAAGCCAGTATAGATTGCAGGAAGAAGGTTATTAGGTGCCAAGATGACCAAGGGAACGATGTGAAGATAGTTGGGATACCAAGGCCGATATCTCTACGGATGGTTTCTGCTATGCAAATGAAGCGAAGTTTTTGTAAAGGATGTCAAATATTTTTTGTTATGGTAAATGATCTTGAAGAAGAAGATCATATGAGGAAGACTTTAGATCACCTAATTTTGCAAGAGTACACAGATGTTTTTCCAAGTGAGATTCTAGGCATGCCTCCAAAGAGGGATATTGACTTTAGCATTGATCTAGTTCCTGGAGTAGAGCCTATCTCTAAAGCTCCTTATCGCATGACCACACAGGAACTGGGAGAGTTACGTCTTCAGTTAGAGGAACTTCTGGCCAAAGGGAGCATTCGACCTAGTGTATCACCATGGGGAGCTCCAGTGCTCTTTGTGAAGAAGAAAGACGGTTCCTTGCGCCTTTGTATCGACTACAGACAGTTGAACAAGGTGACTATTAAGAATAGGTATCCTTTGCCTAGGATTGATGACCTATTCGATCAGATCAAGGGGGCCACAGTTTTCTCCAAGATTGACCTTAAGTCAGGATACCACCAGCTTCGTATTAAGGAAGCTGATATTCACAAGACCGCTTTTTGAACTCGCTATGGGCATTATGAGTTCACAGTGGTACCTTTTGGGTTGACTAACGCTCCATCAGTGTTCATGAGTTTGATGAATGGTGTATTTCGATCATATCTTGATAGGTTCATACTTGTGTTTCTTGATGATATATTGATATATTCCAAGAATCAGAAGGAGCATGAGGAACACCTGTGGTTGGTATTGCAGTGTTTGAGAGACAACCAGTTTTATGGTAATGTAGCCAAGTGCGAATTCTTCAAGTCAGAGATTCCATATTTAGGGCATGTCATCTCAGGTGATGGTATTTCAGTAAATCCTGCAAAGATTCAGGCGATTATAGATTGGCTGACACCGACTAACGTGCTAGAGATTCATAGTTTCATGGGCCTAGCAGGATATTATCGCAGATTTTTCCAGAACTTCTCTAGGATAGCACATCCTATCACTTCTCTTCAGAGGAAAGGAAAGAAGTTTGTGTGGATAGAGAAATGTGATGAAGCATTTCAGAAGCTCAAAGAACTTATGACTAGTGCACCGATATTAGCAGTACCAGACCCAGAGGGAGATTTCATGGTGTGTACAGATGCTTCTCTTGAGGGGATTGGGGCAGTGTTGATGCAGAATGGACGGGTGATAGCATGAATCACGCAATCTCAAGGATCATGAGTTGAATTATCCTACGCATGATCTTGAGTTGGCAGCGGCAGTTCATGCTTTGACAAGATGGAGACATTTCTTGTTGGGGCATAGATTTGAGTTACACAGTGATCATCGCAGTCTTCGAGAATATTTTTACTCAGCCTAATTTGAATGCTCGACAGAGACGATGGATGGAGTTTCTATGCGAGTATGATTTTGAGGTTAAGTACATTCAAGGTAAGGAGAATGTGGTGGCAAATGCTTTGATTTGTAGAAGACATGTGGTAACATCTATGACTCTTAGTGTCGATTTGAGGAGTCAGATTCTTCAGGCACTTCCTACAGATTCATGGTATTAGGAAGTGTGCAGAGAGATAGATTCAGGAAGACCCTTGGAAGGAAAGTTTGCAGGTTACATTCGAGAATCAGATGGTCTTTTGAGACATTGAGGAGGATTTATGTGCCATTACTAGATGATCTTCACACCTTGATTCTAGCAGAAGCCCATCGTACACCATACTTAGCACATCCAGGTGTCAAGAAGATGCATGCCAATTTGAGACGTTTGTTCTTTTGGTCTAGGATGAAGCGAGACATTGCTGATTTTGTGGCTAGGTGTCTCGAGTGTTGGAGAGTCAAGGCAGAACATCAGCACCCGACTGGACTTTTGCAGCCAAATCTCATTCCTTCTTGGAAGTGGGATATCAATTCCATGGATTTCATTGCAGGATTACCTATGACAGTTCATCGTCATGATGCTATCATGGTTACTGTTGATCAGTTGACTAAGGTGGTGCATTTTTCACCTATCAGGTCTTCCTACACAGCAGCCTCTGTAGCTAATGTCTTCATGCATGACATTGTGAGATTACATGGTATTCCTAGAAAGATCATTTCTGACAGGGATCCGGTATTCACATCTGCATTCTGGACATCATTGCAACATGAGCTTGGAGCGCAGTTAAACTTCAGTTCGGCATATCATCCAGAGACTAATGGTTAGACTGAGAGGGTGAATCAGGTTTTGGAGGATATGTTACGAATGTATGTGATGGATAGACAGTCATATTGGGAGGACTATCTCTATCTAGTGGAGTTTGCTTACAACAATGGGTATCACAGTTCTATTGGCATGGCACCTTTTTAGGCGTTATATGGTCATCCTTGTCGTACACCATTGAGTTGGGACAATCTTGAGGATCGCATTCTGTTGGGTCCTAAGATGCTTCATGATATGGAGCAACAGGTGGTGCGAATCCGCGAGCATTTGACTACGGCACAGGATAGACAGAAGAAGTATGCTGATGCTCATAGAACTAATAAGAAGTTTGCAGTGGGAGATAAGGTTTTCTTGAGAGTGCATCCGTGAAAGAGTTCGATCTATTACAGAAAGGGTTCTAAGCTAGCGCCTCATTTTGTGGGAACATTTGAGATTCTAGAGAGGATTGGCCCGGTTGCTTACCACCTTGCTCTACCACCCAACCTAGCTCGCATTCATGATGTTTTCCATGTGTCAGTGCTTAGGCAGTATATTCCTGATATTGTGCATGTTCTTGATTGGAATGCATTGTAGGTAGAGGACGAACAACTGGCTTTGGAGCCGGTTTGTATTCTGGAGCAGCGGGGGTTGACCCTCAGGGGTCAAACCATCGAGCAGGTAAGGGTCCAATGGGACCCTACTGATGATTCTTCAGCTACTTGGGAGGATGCAGCTAGATTGAGGGAGTTATATCCCTATTTGTTTGTAGGCTTCCGGGAGTAAGCCTAATCCAAGGGGGGGTGGATGTAGTGCCTACCCTCATTCACATCTTCTTTGGATATAGTATTGCTATTATTATCAGACTTTGATGGACTAGTACTATGTAGATGGATTAGTGGTATTATTTTGACACTATCAGACATTATGTTATGGATTCAGTTATTATATGATGAGATCATTTAGACTTTACATTTCATGTATGTATGATGATCATTATATTATTTTTAGTTATTGTTGATGATTAGTTAGATGGTTATTATTTCATGAATTTTATTATGGATACTTACCCCATACTTGCATGTGTATGGTGTGCATTTTTTCTTATTGTATGGCATTTTTGATGTGGTTAAGGAAGGGAGTCGTAGTCACCTGCTTAGTCGGGATCTACACGATGCATCACTTCCTGCCATTGCCTGTTTAGCTTAGCACTATATATATAGCATGTACATGCATGGCTTTTCTATAGGTTGCAGGTATCGAGTATCGACTTCCCTGAATTGCCAGGATGAGCGTACCCTATTATACTATCTCAATGATAAGAGAGGGGAGATAAATTCTCAAGTCCAAATCCCAAACCCTAAAACCATTTGTCCTAGTGAGTTGGGACAAGTATCAGAGTTGAGCACCCACTGAATGTGTCGGATGACATATTTTGTGATTTTTAATCTTTTAGACTAATTTTGTGTGAATTGTCCTATGATGGGTTTTCATATTTTGTTATGAAGGTCTATGGTGAATTTTCTATTAATTAAGTCTTAACAAATAGATTTAATTAATAAATTAATTATTTGAGAAGATTAAATATCATGATTTTGATATTTTGATTATAATTAATTCAAGGAGAATTAATTGGGAGAAAAGAATTAAATAAATAAAAAAGAAAATTAGAAAATTAAAATAAATAATAATTATAAAATACTAATAAATTAATAAACAAATAATAATAATAAAATTTATAAAAATTAAAATGGGAGTTATAAATGGAAATTAGTTTAAAATAATTGGAATTATAAACTTGCTTGGAAATTAATGCAGTTCCCCATTTTTCATGTGTCAACAACACGGGGGTTAGTGCATCAATTGAGCACATGGTGTCTACAACCCTAGGGCTTATCAAAAAGGTTGGAAATAGGTCCATGCTTAGTTGGCGGTATCTTCCAGCTGGTTCTAGAAGCATTCTAGGGTTATCCAAAAGCTCTTTATATTCGGGCATTCCTTAATAGCTTGGACATAGCTTGGACATAGCTGGGACATAGCATAGATAGTGTGGTTAGCGTGGAGAACAGTTGAAGCATTGGAGGATTCAGGAAATTCTGAAGAAGGGGAGCTTGCTCTGTGGGTTATCTGAGGATAAGCGAGTTAGCATCAAAATCCGGGTAGATTCTTGTGATTTCATTTATGCTACTTCTGCATCTTGCTTTCTCCTGTCTTCTTTGTGTTTTCCATATGTCTTCATTATGAATTTTCAATTTGGGCAATTAAAATTTATTTGAGGTTTCTATATGCTTAGATCTGAAAATGATACGAGCTAGGGTTGCAATTCATGAACAAACCCATTAAAAATTAGTTATTAGAAACTTTGAAAACCAAGTTTCATAGAGAAATTCTGGAAAAGAAAGCTTGTATTCATAAATTATCATTTATATATATATTCTGTGATATCTATAGTTCTGTATATTATATATATATATATATACATATATATATATACATATATATATACATATATATATACATATATATATATATATATACATATATATATATATATATATACATATATATATATATATATACATATACCCTTATATATATACATACATATGTATATATATTATATATATATATATTCATATATGATTAAAAGTCAAAATTTAGTAAACGTGTTTGAAAAACGTTAAACATTGTGTACATACAAAATCGCACCGCGCGGGCGGAAAACGATTATAAAAAAAATGTTTGAATTGATATTGATTTCCAGCGGATACCGTATCACCGCGGGTACGCAGAGGACCTACCATCGCAGGGTCTGCGATGACAGGGGTACTCTGTACCCATTGTCGGCAGACTTGCGATAGCAGGTACCTTGGTACCACGCGGCATCAAAGGTTTGCCAAGCATTTCGATTTCAATTTTTATAAACATTGCATGAAATCGGATATGAATATTTTGACTTTTTATGTAATTCAGTTTTTATTATTATATATGTATATATGTATTTATACATATATATAAGTATATATATATGTATATATGTATTTATATATATATATATAATTATATATATATATATAAGTATATATGTATATATGTAATTTATAACAAGTAATAAAACATGTGAGTTAGTAGAATTTTCAATAATTAGTTTAATTAAACATTAGTTTTAATTAAGATTAATTATTAGCATATTCATAATCGAAGTTTTTGATTATTGGAAATGTTATTTTCTCAAATGAGGTTTTTTTTAAAATAAAGTATCAATTAGAAAATTGAATCTAATGGAGAAACTTTTATCTATCAAGTAAATGCATGAGTTAGGTAAAACGTGAAATTTCTCCTCTTGATATTATTTTGGGAAAAAGTATACTGTGACTTTTCATATGAATTCAAATTTGAAAATTTGGCAAAACCAAAACATGTGTTTACATTGTGTATTTATTATTCTTATGTTTTGGGTTTTGGGTTGACTAGTGTTGACCAGTATAGGACGTCTACCAGAGGCTTGGGGGCTATGTGAATGTGATGTCATGATGATGTTGTAATCTCGATCTTTATAAACCCAACCATGATTATGTGATGGATGCTCTATGTATTGGTTGAGAATATTGGTTGTTATAGTTGATATTTTTATGAGATCCTTGACTTAACCATTATTTTTGGTCATCGATCAGTTATCCTTGGATTATTTTCTAGTCGCCATGATGGGACTATAATGTGGATTTATTCTTGATGATGTCATGTTGTGACATGTTTGACTCAACCATTTTGGGTTCTTCGATCAGTATGATTTTGAGATATTCATGGTTGCTTGTTGAGAACCAATGGATATGGTGATCTTTATGAGATATATTTTGGTTATTAAGAACCAATGGATATTTTGATTATCAGTGATGCTTCAGTTGCCAATAGAGAGTTGTTGTGATCATTATTTTCTATGGATGTTTGCTTATGGTGATTTGATGCTTTTATGCATATTTGATGATTTTATCATGATGATTCTTATTGTGGATATTTAATGATTTTGTGGACTTTCTTTATGAATTATGATACCATGAGCATTAGGGTAGGATATCTGCATGTAGTGTCAGGAAGTGGCTTGCAATGGGGGCCGGGGCCCTAAGAGGCTGCCAGGAAAACTCGTTGTAAGTTGGTTTAATAAGTGATAACATTCACACTTAATACTAACTGAATGAACCTAAAAAGATAAGAGTTTTGGTTCTCGCCCATGCCTTGAGTGCTTGTATAGGCTAGGATGGGAGTAGAGAGAATGCATGGTTGCGACCTTGCATTCCATAGTATGCCTTGTCAGTATGAAAGGATACTAGTGGCCGCATGAGATCTGTATGGACCCGTGGAGTTTAGCTAACTACCAGGGTAACTTGTACAAGGTAAATGCGATGACACTTTCCCGCTTGCATAGTAGGTTCCTACATGTCATTGTGTGCCTCTAGGAAGTAGATGTCTGTTTTGTGATTGGAACCTTTGAGTTAGTATACTTTTAGGATTCCTGGACTTTAGAGTCGTGTGCTATGTGGTTTTGATAGCCTGTTTGGGACTTGAGATTATCTCCTCAGCACGGTGGGAGTGGACCACTTAGGTACCACGCGGTCGGGTGGTAGTGTATTTTCCACTCTTATCATTTGAGATTCATTGAGACATTGTGGTTGATGCGTCCTTCGTGATGGTGGATATGTATCCTTTCATTGATGATTAGCATATGTTAGATGATGATATCTTATGCTTTACTTTTCATGTTAGTAGGATGTTTTAGGAGTGACATTCCTACTATGATAATACCGATGATCTCTTCGGTGCTTGGAATGTTACGCACGGAGGGATGGCTAGGATCCACGATGGTCTAATGATGCTATTAATGGTTGGGAGGAACCGTGCACTTAGTTTATTTTGTAGATCTTTATGATGGATTTATATGACTTTTATGATGATGTATCATGAATATCATGTGATTATCTTTACCTTGATGTATCATGGATTAGAATAGGATGATGTATGTTATTCTACATATGTATATACTTTTAAGCCTTCATACCCTGTGACATGTACAGTGGATGAATGAGCAGTTGGAAATGTAATAATTGAACATTGGACTTATCATTATTATTTCATGTGGATGTTTTAATCATGTATGTAATTCACGTTAAGGGATCTTAAAGAATGTAATATGTTGTATATGTTATGTTTACTCTTTAGATGGACATTGCTATTGCTTCCGTTATTACAAATAAGTTATATGTGGTATTTACTTTCATGGAAAAAAAAAAAATGTTACCAAACTTAGTGAAAATTCTAAGTTAATTCTTTGATCCCTTGGCGGGGCATTACAAACAATTTTCATTTTCCAAGCTTGACCAAGTGGATAGTAGGTGCCAAGCAAAGTTAGTTCAAGCTGAGCAAAAAGTCAATTGGAGCTGCGTGAAAAAAAATTTTAGTGGACGTCAAGAAAGTTAGTAGATGCCAAGTAACTTTCAGTTGATGATGAGCACTAGTAAAATCAAGTTGATGTCAAGTGATGTATGTGTCAAGCATCAAAAGATTGATAATGTCAAGCTACTGCATTATGACAAAGATCAAAGATTCGCCAAATAAAAGCTGACAAGTTTGTTTTCTTGGAACTTGTGAATTAGGTAGAAGATAAGAATGATGAGTTGGTGGCACAAAATCTTATGTAAATCATTTTTGAGGCAAATTCAAGAGGATTCTAAGAGAATTTTCTAGAGAAGACAAGATATTGGGTAGATACAATTTATCCTACCTAATCCATCTAAAACCCTAATTTAGATGATGGATAATGAGTGAGATAATGAGCAAGAAAATGTTCTAATTTCCTATATATAGGAATGTCTGGTCATGAAGTAAAAGTGTTAGAGAGTTTGGTGTGAAAATCTAATAAGGAGACGAAAAAGGGGTTTTTCTTCATCAAGTGACCCAAGAGAAGATTTTGTAATGGTGTACTAAACGAGAAGGCTTAAGAGGATGAATGCTTGAAGGGTGAACAAGCTATCAAAGTTGCAAAGAATGGAAGCCAAATAGAGTTGAAGACTAAGCAAAGATCTATAATCTGCAAGTGAGGTTGTAAGTTGTATCAAATCAAAGCTCTATTGTCACTTTCAAACAATTGTTTCATACTAGGGTAAATCTTTTGGAGTAAGGTTGACTTAAAAATCATTGGAAAATCATTTAATGGGGTGGAATTCCAAGTGAATGGCCTACAGTCCTCTAGTAAGGTTCACTTTTAACAGGGTGACTGAAATCCTTTAACTAGGTCACATTTAACAATGTGTATTGTAACCTTTAATAGGGTTGGCCTTTAACAGGGCATCACTTTAGAAGAGTGAAAAGGGATTAGCATGTTACTGGTGGTTTTTCCCAAATTGGGTTTTCATGTTAAATCATTGTGTCAAATGTGTTGATGGATATGTTGTGTTTCATGTTTTACATTTCTGCAAGTTGATTTGACAATAACATATAAGTTTTAGTTGATACACCATGAATGCATGCATGGGTATGAATTTTTTATGGGCTTACTAAATTGTGAAAAGTTTTTATTTGTACATCTGGACCCTGAATAACTAATTCACCCCCCACCCACCTCTCAGTTATTGTAAAAGAATTCCAACGAGATCAAATGCAATTTGAAATTGAGGTCACATTTTTAGACGACATCGCATGTTAAGTTGACCCCATCTCTATGGCTACTTAGATGCTAAATAAAAATAGCAAGTAAATTCTTCCCTTGTCCTTGATTAAAACAAAATTGAGGAGATAGAGGCACTTAAAGATGAATTGATACATATAGTCAATTGTATGAAGGTAAGAAGTAATTAATCTTAAGAAATCATCAAAGTTCAATAGATTTTTATATTTAATATAATCTTATGGATCATGATCTAAAATATGATGTGTTATTCTTACAGGATTTTTTGATACCTATGAAACATGGTCAACATGGTGAGGGTTGTAGGACACAATCTTCATGTAAATAATCCTTAAACCTTTAACCATTTATTTAACCTTTGCATTCATTATTGACTCAACTTATGTTTGGGATGCTTCTAGTACCCCATTTTATCTTTATCCATTGCAAATATCTTTGCTAACAATGTATTCTTCAACTCATGATGAAGTGTGGAAACCTCCTTTGATCACCACACTGATACTTTTGACTACATTGTTGGCAACAAGGAGCTTACAAGCATCTTCTTTTGTACCAACTACAACTGGTAAAACCTTGTTTTGCTATATTTTGTTATGTGCTAATCATGCATTGATTTTTTTTCTTGGGTGCATTTCATCTCATGGACCTATTTTATGCACTAAAATATACACCTACAATTGATACAAGAACATAAACTAGTACTAGGGAAGCTCAACCATTTCCTGGATCAGCCTGTGTTACTAGTACTAGTTCTTTGTGGGGTCATTATTGTTGAACAAGAAAAATATGTTTTCGTTAAAAGTACCAAAGCTTCAAGATGCTTTAAAATTATTATTAGTTACGATGTAATTATAGCTTACTCATACATAACTCATTTTGGACTGATAATCCCATGATGTTTTTGTAGGGAATGATGTTTTTTATGATACTATTTTTTGAAATGACATTGAAGCTATTTGGGCCCACCATACGTAAAAAGTACGCATCTTCATATCATTGGTACAATATTTTTCTTTTCTTCCATTTATTGAACTATGTTAAATTTATGTATCTAACAATTTATTTTTTCCAAAAAAGGTAGAATGAATAGTGGCTTGAATTAAAAAATCAACTCATTACATCTTTAGAGGACCTCTTTGGAAAAAACATATTTGGCAATGCCCTAATTCTTAAAAGAGCATCCAAACATATAAATATTCTGAGGGACCAATATAGAAGGCCTTTAAAGGATAACCCAAAGTATGAGCATCCTCCTATGATTCCATCAATGGAGTGGAATGAAATAATAGAAGATGCAAAAGAGAAAAGCCTATAGGGTAAAGGAATTGAATCAAAAGAGGGCAAAACAAGGTATGTCACAATAGTATTAAGTAGAATGTAATCACACACTAATTAGTGATCTTTGTAAATATATAATCTAACATGTTTAAAACTTTTCATAGACTGTAGGACACATCAAAAGCTATAGAAGTGAGAGTACAAAAGGTTGGCCAACACAAACATGGATCTAGTGGCTATATGAAACTTCAATCTCGACTTGTAGGAAGAAGCAATGGAATTTCATATCAATTTTTTTTTATATAAGGGTGCAAAAAATTTTGTTTAATCAAATCATACATGCAAAAATTACAATATTAAACACAAAATATAGGGCATGAAATTCAATGTAGAGCCCACAGATGAAGACAAAAAAAATTCTTGAAGGAAGGTTATAAAGTCGTGGTCGCAAACTTATGCCAAGAATATGAAAGCCATACCAAAGAATCTTGTACACCAAATGAGACATAGGTAAATTGGTCAAATGAATAGTTGAGAAATTTTGTGTTTGGTGTTAATTTCTAACATAAATTGACTATTTATGTTTTATATATCAAACAATGATAACAATGCATATAGTATTTTACTGCAACCTTCAAATCCTATCCCAAAACCTGTGGATGACAAAGGCCATGATGTGCATCATAGATGGTGGAGGTATTAATTTTTTATTGGAAATAAATTATGTAACTATTAATAGAATTTAACATCTTCAATTGCAATTGGTTGTGTAACCTATTTTAAAATCTTTTAGAGCATGTTGAACATCATCGTGAACAAGTGGAGCATATTCAAAGTGTTCAACATGTTGAGGTGGGGACTAATCAAAATGTTATTGTACATGATGTGGCATTGTCAGGTAAAAAAAATTGCATTTATGTTCTTCGAGTTAATGAAATACACGTAATAGTAAAAATAAAGTATGCAAATTTAACCCATTTACTTGTTATTGTAGCAGATGCCCCTGTAGTGTAGTAGCCTCATTCTCCTCAAAGTAGGAGGAAGCATCATAATTTGAGATTACAGCCATAAGAGGAGGAGAATGAGGATGATATTGATGCTTCTATCAACCTTTTGCTTCAAAAATTTAAGTAAAACAAAAAAAGAAATGTTTTTTTTTTTTTAAATATGCTTTTGGATAAACCTTGTTCGATAAACATTGTTGGATAATGAAAGGACATTGTTTTAAGTTATTATCTATGAATGTTGCATATTAATATTGAATTTTATGTCATGTTAATGAATATTTTTATGTGTTAATCAATTCTTGATTAGTGTTTAGTATTAATGAATTTTATATCATATTAATGAATGTTATGTGATTGTATTGGTTGAATGTTATAGTTCATAAATGGATGAATGAATGAATGAAGTATGTAATTACATCTTAATAGGGAATTTAGATTGATGTTAGGGGGACGGGGTGAGGACAGATTAGTTTCCACCTTCATGTGGTTGGCCTTGTTAAGTAGAGAATATTAAAGTATTCTTGAAACCAAGTGAAGCTCAGACTTACATACTTTCATTAATTAATCAATTTCATTCGTTCTAAGTATTTTCTCATAAGTTCATTTTGAATGTTTCATTGTCAAGCAACTATAAAATAACAAAATGGAAGGGCCAGTAATCAACTTTTCTGGCATGATTCAACTTCATTTTTTGTAAGTATTCTCTTCTTGAATTAGTACAATTTGCATGGTTCCTCTTGCAAAGATCAAATTTACAGTTTGACATTAAGATTAAATCCTTTGTAAATGAGAATTATGACATTGAGAAATACTAGATATGTTTTCTTTAATTATAGTATGGTTCTCTTTATTGGTATTATAGTTATTTTTGTAAATACTGTTAAATTAAAACAAGACCATCTTCCATAATTGATGGGACATATCAGGAGCATTGAAAAGGAAATAGGTAAGATTTATTGGTATTATTTTACTTAACTTCAATTAATATGGCTTCACAATGTGCATTGAAAATATACTTTATCTTCCAACTTACAAAATGCACTTGTGAATTTAAACTAGTACTTCTACATAAGGATTCAAGGAGAAATTACACTTAGACTGCACCATATGTTTTCTTATTATCTACTCCACTTACCTAGTGCAAACTTTTAAGGTGCATTCAAATGATTTTCAAATAAAAAACATTTCCTTAATCCCATCTATGGATGTAAATCAAAGATCAAGTATAGGTTAAATTTAATTGCATTTGACTGCCAAATTAGCTAGTGATTTGATCTATAATAGAGTTACTCAAGGATGCATTCAAAATTACTCAAAGAAACTTTGATACGATGCTGATTAACAATAAACTATATCACTATTCAAGTTAGAAGTTTATCATTCACAATATGTCATTTTTATAACTTATATGATTTATGATCTTCCTATTCATATTAAAAGTCTTCCTTTTTGTTAAGCATCTAAACATTTATCATAAACACTATAATATATTGAATTTAATTGCATTTGACTACCAAATCAACTAATGATTTGATCTATGATAGAGTTACTCAAGGTGCATTCATAATTACTCAAAAGAAACTTTGATATAACATTGATTAACAATGAAGTATATCATTATTCAAGTTAGAAGTTTATCATTGGCAATATGTCATTTTTATAACTTATATGATTTATGATATTTCTTGTTCATATTAAAAGTCTTCCTTTTTTATTACTTTTCCATGGATTTTTGTATATGTCACATAGCACATATTTAAGATGGAAGAAGATGAATACAAAGAAGAAAAAATTAATTTGAGCGGCATTAAATATCATAACAATCAAAATATTTTGAATCTAATTGAAAAGGTCTTTTCTATTTCTATTTCCTTTGTTGATTTTCTCATTTATATGCAAATAAAGGATGTGTGCTTAAATGCACGTTCAGTGTTATTGTCAAGGCTCTTGATCAATAGTTCTATCAACCCATGTTTAAAGATTCATAAACTAAATGTATTTCTATAGAATTCGACATCTTATGGTGTAAATATATAAAGTGAATGATCCTTTTCTCAACTAAACTTGTAGTGCATTTATGAGAACGTAAACTTTTGATCAATCAAGAGAAATGTGTGGTTTAACAAACCAAAACCTCACCTTGCTGACTTCACAATTCATCACTATGGTGGAATAGTGAGAAACTTCTTCTTTAACTCATATTAACGATACCTTATTTGTACAAGTCTTTCATTTGTATAATAGGAATGCTTATCTCCTCTATCTTATGGGTATGCCAGGTTACATATTAGATTGATTTATTCCTTGAAAAGAATAAATATTATGATTTTGGAAAGCATCAAGATCTATTAAGTTCTTCAAATATAGCTTTCTTTAAAAACTCATTTTGGCTCTATATAGGGAACCTAAGGAACCTTCTAAGTCATCCAAACTCAACTCAATTGGTGCATATTTAGAGGTAGGGTAGATGTTTTCTTTTGGTCATCCTCTTTCACCTACCATCCTCCTTTGGATCTTGATAAAAATAACAGCCACCACCAGATGCATGCTTTTGGTCATCCTCTTGATATACATCTCCTCATCACAACTTGTATCCACCCATTTGTTCAACCATATAATCTTTCCATCAACCTCATTCATCTTTCCCATCCTAGCTTTCATCTACCTCACCATCCTCTTGTTGACCATTTTTCCATCCTATCACACCCCTCATATAACCTCCTCTTGAATAAAATATGATAACTTGGGGCACTATATTCCTTGGAGACTATATTGCATCCATATTTATATCCCCCCATTCTAGTCCTCTTTCCATCTAGTTATCCCTAAAACTATTTATCTCCCAGTCCCTATCTTTTCACATTCCTCTACCCAAAACTTCTATCAGTTGCACCATTTTCTTCTATCCTTGTACTTCCCACCATTATCTCCATCTTTCCATCACCTAGTACATCCCTTATCATTAGTATCTAGCTCTAGGCTATCCCCATGTATCCCAATTTCATCCATTCATATCCTACTACTCTTAGAAATCTATCATCACATCCCATTGCACATCTTTCAACTCATCCAATCACATTCTTAACCCTCTACCCATCCTTGTTGCAAGCCTTGGTCACAATCCAATCATCATCATTGGGATGCATCCTTCCCACTCCTTGTCTTAAGGTATATCATTCCCTTATCTACATCAACCCTATCCACCATCAATCCATCTTGCCCTTTTCAAAATGTGACTGGGGCACCATCATATTTTCAATCCACTATATTTTCATCTTGATCTTTTCATCCTGCTATCTCCTCATCCTGAGATTTTTTACATTGTATGTATCAGATAGATTCTATTATCCTATCATATTGAGATTTTGTATAGTGCTCCTTGTATAGATATTGGTTTTTCTATTATATATCCCAATGTTTGTTCTTCTCTTAGTCCCATTGTATATATCTCAACTTTGTGTGTCAATTCTCCTTTGATCAAAACCTGTAATTCTCCTAGCTACCTTTCATAAAGTCCTCATCCAAAATCCTTTGTCATCCAAGAATTTTCCTCAAAGTTTCAATTTTCCTAAATCTTATCCCCACTCTGGATAGCACCAATAGATCCTTGTAGGATACAATTTTCCTCTTGTCTAATCTTGGTCCATACATCTCCCATCCTATCGATCTCTTTGGAAAAAGGTTTCCTTTTTTGGATTTACTCTTTCTTTTGATATTGGATTTCAATTTTGGTTCTTGATTATCTTTTCCAAGAAATTTGGTTGTTCCCTCCTCAAGGTCGCCATGATCTATATATCATGGTGTGTTGCGACTAGGGGAATTCGAGAGCAAGGTCTTGATAAGGTCTTCAATCTCTTTCTTTTATGCTTGCGTATTTGTCAGATGTGACCCTTGCATGTTCCAAACATGTGATCACTTGTGGTTACATGGTGCACTTGGAAAATATTGTGTTCTTGTGGGTTACCCAGTATTGTTTCCACTCTTCTTCCTTCGAGATTCATGTGTGATGCTAGGGAAATCCTTGCCTATTTTGTTTCGAGTCAGTCCTATGTAATATTGGTGAAAAGGCTTTGATGTTATTTGTAACCTTGGCATGTCTCCAATATTCCTATATCAAAAGAAGTGTTGAACTACATGGTGGTGCTCCCCTTTGGAACACCCCCCATTCAAGCTTCAATAGATTTCCTCAAGCCACTTTTTTATAATCTTGCTAGCTCCAAGATTAAATCATCTCCAAGCTTCCAATCCACTCAAACCTACAATCATGATCCAACCACTCTATTAATCCCATAGTATCTAAAGTTACCCACCCCCATTTTTCATCCCATAACCACTATCTCGAGGGTTCATTTTGAACAACCACTCCACCCCATCACTACCCTGAGTCCTTTGTCATATTCTCCCATAGTGAGTGTCCATGTCCCTTTTGTGCCTCTCTTCACCAATCTATGTCCTCCCACTTTCCCTAGATTCTCATACTTTTCAAGAAGTCATCGAGCCTCATCTTCTTTCTCTAGTGCCTTCTCAAGGGGGCATCACACAATGTAGTCTCTCCTCTTTCTATTCACAACTGGGACAACTTTATTGCTTAAAAAAATTTCTTCATGTCATTTATCTTCAAACTTCTTTGAAATGGTATTGTTCCAATGCTATCTCAAAAAGGGGCAAAATGCAAACACCTAAATCTGATTACATCACTTAAGTAATCCTATTTAGTCATCTCCTAAGGCATCATTAGTTAAGTATTTAATATTTAATTAATTCATTTAATCAACTATAGCTCAATTGATAAAATGAAATGACGAATCAAAAGTCTAAATTATCAATTAAATCTCTATTCTTGTATTAAATTAAATAAATGTACAATATCTATTTAATTTAATCCTAAAATCCCCTTTGATTTAATAAATCATTTAAAATAAAATCCCCAACCTCTAACTATTCCTAAATCCCTATCAATAGCTAATTTCAACCCATTCACCCATGCTAACCTCACTTAGCCAATTAATTATTCCACCTCATAAGTGTTAGCCTACTTGCATCCCTTTAACATGCCACTTGTATCCTCCTAAGCTAGGCCTAATCCCTTCCTTAAACATGTGCACAACTTTAAGCAAGGATTAAGAAGTCCTAAGCCAAAGCAAAGTCAAACTTCTATCTCGTCCCTCTTACATTCTTATCCAAAATACTTTAAGGCTCTTACATGAATTAAAGGCTCTTTAAAGCCTCTTACATCCCTCTTCCACACTCCTCCCTCATAACTCCTTTTGATCCTCCAGTTTGACAATCCCCTCACATCCAATCCCCTTGTGACACTTATCACAAAGCTATGGATTTGAAGAAGAACAATCCATGTGCTTCCCTCTCCTTGCATCCTAGCTATCCTTCATCCTTCCTCCATTGTTTCATACTGGCCCTCCATTTTCACATCCTTGGCCTATAAATTAAACCCTCTCCCTTTACAATTCATATCCACTTTTCATGCAAAATTATAATGCTATTTTGAGAGCTCATAAGCTATCAAAATACCATCTTTAATAGAAAAATCTACCCATATTCCCATTGTTGAACCCTTTGCTCACCACCATACTTGACCATAATCCATTGCATAGAGCTTGATCACATTTTTTGTATATATCCAATCATCATTTGTACATATCTAAGTATCAAGGTTGCACTTGGGGAAATCACCATACTTGGTTTGCATTCTCCTTCTGTGGTTCCTTCATCCTTTCATGCGTTTGTTATATTTTTAGTTTTTGAATATTAAATTTATATTAATTTTATTTGTACACTAAATATTATAGCATATAGTGACTACTGTAGGAAAAATAGAAGGCCAATAAGCTATATGACAATATTTTCATAATCTTCATCATCATCTTCAAGCTAAGAAGATGAAGGATAATTCTATGAGAAGGATGCATACACAAGAGAGGATAAGGAAACACTAGATACCATCATTGTTGAGAAGAAGTAAATGATCAAGGATATGGATCTAGATGGAATAATAAAGTCTAGGAAACAATTGAAAAGACAAGGAAATATCAAGAAGTAATAAAGAGAAAGAACACTGGTAATTATTAGAAATATAATTGCACAATTTTCTTCAGATGCCACATATTATCCTAATACAAATTTCATCGACCAACTTACCCATGTGGTTGATAACAGCAAAGATGATCAAGGAAATGTTGAAGAACTAGTGGAGAAGAAGCTAAATGCTAAAAGGATAGATAAATTAAAAGATTTGGTAGAAAATAAGAAGGCCATTCTATAAGAGGCTAAAGACAATATGATAGAAACACTACAAGCCTCAACATCGATCATGCAAAAGACATTTGGCCTAAGTGCACTCTCACTAGACTTAGAGATAAAGATACAATAAAATCAATAGGATCTACAAGCACTTAAAGGTAATTATAATGTAGTCACTGACTCAACAACTGACTAGTTGTCTAAGACTCAAAGGACATTAGACCTCATTCATCATATCAAAGAAGAATTTGAGAAAAGAGAAATCAGACTAATGGAAGTATAGTTCATGCTATCACCCATGATAGACATCATCCAAGAACATATTACAAAATTAGATGCACTAGTCATGAGAGCACCAATCAACACATTAAGTGAACTTGAAATTCTCTTGGAAGACATAAGAAGTGAGACCATTCTATTCACTGACTAGAAAGCATCATGGTATACCCATCTTACTAGCACATAGAGTCAATACAAAGATGTATTCAACAAGATGTATAATCCTTTGTCATTGATGAGAAAAATGGGGAGAATGAATAGAAAGGGAAAGAAGACACAATAAGGGAGGATGAATAGAAAAAGGGACAAGACACAATAAGGGGGAAATGAATATGCAAATGGAAGACATATAGGAGATATAAGGGAGATATAAGATATAAGATAGGGAGAGATGACAATATATATAGAATGAAAGATGAAATCAACAAAAAAAGGGATAACATATATACAAATGGGGAGAAATAAAGAAACAAAGAAGACACAAATAAGAGATGTTGATATGAAGGAAGGAGAGCAAGGAATTAATCCAACATAATAGAGAGGAAAACACATTCTTGGGGGGAGATCTATAAAAAATGCTATGTCCACATACTGACAACATAGTCTTCACAAGTACATGAGAGAGAAAAATGACGAAGTAATGGAAAAAATGAAAAATCCAAGAAATGTAGAAGAAAGGAGATTTTTCAAAGAAGAAAGGAATTATTTCCATTAATGCCAAAGGGGGAGATTTTTTATCCTACAAGTCTTGTTAGCACGAAGATTTTGAATATTGAGAGTGTTGCTATTGATGGGAAAATTGATTGGCAATTGGTCAAAGGAAGAAGATGAAACAAAGTGTTATGGTTACTAATAGAAGAGTAAAATGGTATGCACTCACATACAATACGTCACCATAGCTATAAAAGTTTGAAAGGTAGTTGATCTAGGTCACCAATGAAGTGAGTCACTATGGATGTGATAGAAGAGAAATGGGCATAATGAATGTGATAGAATCAAAGAGAGAAATAATAGAATAAGTCAATGAAAAAGGCCACTATTGGTTCATAGGGGGATTGGTAGGACTACCAATGTAGACCCCAGGAGTAGGGGTCATGGATTTCTTGTGAATAAACTAGACATGGAATTAAATGTTTGAATTAAAAAATGAGCAAGACAGTTTTTCTATGGGTAACTATGGCGTGACATCGTAGAATGAATATAAGCTCTCAGAACTAAAGGGAAGGTCATTGGTTGTATTTTCCATGAGAATTAGAAGAAGATAGAAAGAAAGAGAAGAGTGTGTGGAAGAACACAAAGAGTGTAACGCCCCACTCGAGAACCCAAGATAAATTAACCTACTATGTTACAATTATTTAGTGAATATTTGTTTAGAAAGTTTATACAACATAAGATAATTATGCAAAAGAAATTTACACATACACATAAAGTAAACATAAGTTATTGGAATTACACATGGGAAAGGTAAACTTCTGAGAGGGGGGGTGAATCAAGAGTTTAAACTTGGACTGATAAAACTTTCATCACATGCATTAACATACTGAAATAATATGTAAAGTAAATGCATCTAAAACATGTAAGAAATTAGACACACACACTTTGACACCAGATATCATTACCTAGAAACCCTCCAAATGAGAAGGTAAGACTGGGGTGGGGATGACACCCACAAATCTTCACTATTGCAGCAATAAAGTGTAGCTAATTAAGGTTACAATGGTTTGACCATGAAACATGATCTACCCTATTAAAGGCTTACAAATACTATTAAGTCCCAACTTGTTAGAGGATTTAAACAGCTTGTTAGAAGTGTGCCTAGTTGAAGGACTTCTGATCACTCACTTGGAATGTCACCCTATTAAAGGATTTGATAAAGCCTATTAGGACTACTCTGCCTAGGGGATTTAACTAAAATCACCTATCAAAATGTCTTAGCATAGATCTTGCGATTGGCACTTGCTTGTCTAATAACAAATCACCTCTATCTAGTCTTTGATTAATCCTTTCATGATTTGATGTAACAATGTTGTATCCTCTATCCTATATTCTTCACTTAACTAATTCTGCAATTCACTCTCACTTCTAAGTCACCTTGAATGCCCTACAAACTATCTTGTTCACACCTTCAATTCAATCATTCACCCCTTCATAATGTTCTCAACTCTCTTCTCTCTCACACAAAAATTTTAGGGCTTCATCCTCCTTACAAAGACTGAGGTGTCTTAGGGTTAGGTATGAATCTATGGTTGAGATTAATTCATTTTTTCACTTAAACCTTCCCATTTTCTGATTGGCTGCATGTAATTGCATAGGGAATTTGCATGCAAATCCTTCCTTATCTCTAAAGAATCGAGATCTATCCTTATGTTGGCTAAAAAATGGTTTACATTTTTTTTTGTGCCAAAACAAACAAATATGTCCAATCTATGTTACTCGGCATATGTAGTTACTGATGCTCGACATACACTATAATTTTGCTTCTGACTTGGCACTTGAACTACTCAACATCTACTATTCACTCGGTACTTGAATCATTCGGCATGGTCTATCTGCTCAGCACTCATTGCAACTCAGCATGGTCTTGTATTTACATATTATACTCAGCACACATTACTAATTCAGCATGAACTAAGTAAATGACTTGAGTGTGTTGATTGTAAAAACCAATTTGAGATCAACATAAGAAAATAGAAATAAAAATTCTATTCCTCAAGGGTTCATTCATGTTGAGTCACATTTAAGAAATTTTATTAATTAGTTTTAATCCTAAGTAAAATGTCCATAATCACAAATAAATAAAAAATGTACATATTTTCATAATAAAATACATATGCACAACTGATACAATAAAGCACATCCAAACAACTACAACTATTGGTGTAGGAACACCTAGTTCTAGTTTGTCATTTTGGTTTTTGGCTTGTACTGACCTTAGCCAAGTCATTTGGGTTTCTTGGACCTTATAAGGTCATGTGTGTTTGCTCCTAGATGTATTTGAATAGGCTCAATCCATTTTAGTTGTTTTTGAGTTATTTTTTATTACCTTGTGTTTAGGTTGTTAGGAAGCAAGATTAGGGGTATAGATCTTATACCTTAGAAGTCTAGGAAAAGTTTGGTTTTGAATACAACTTATCCTCTATGGTGTTTTTATATCTTTTTTCATAGGTTGGAGGTCATATATTATCATTTGATGCAAAGTTGGGAAAGATGTCAAAAAGATGTAAATTGTTGCAAAAGTTGTCAATTAGGTGCAATTGGTTGAAATAATGTAAGTTGATTCTATAAAGGCTTAATCATGCCTATACATCATAAGGGAACATAATAGGTCTATTTGGAAGTTTCCAAAGGTTATATGCAAAAGTTTCTAGGAGTTGCAAAAAGTTATCAGTAATTTTGAAAAATCGCTTAACATTGTGACAAGAAAGTTGCATATCATGGAGATGGATTAGATGGTTAGTATAAATATTTGAAACCTCTGAGAAAAATTATAAAAACATGAAGGAGACCCATTCCAAGGGTTGGAAGTTGTAATAAGTGACTTTGGAAAATTGGAATACATGAGTTGTTCCAGAATCGACATTTTTGGGGTTTTTCATTGCAAGAGTGCTTTAGTGGATTGAATGACTTCTATTTTTTATTGATCCTTGAGGTTCATGATCTTACCATGCATTTTATTTTATTTTTCAATTTTATAGGATTTCTTTTGTGTATAGTTAGAAAATACTTTGTTGATAGAGATTTTTTTGTTCCTATCATGGCAGTTTTGTGAAAAATGGGTCCTCCATGAATCCTCACCGTGGAATCATCATGGCTTTGAGGAACATGAAAGTGGGGTCTCTATAAAGTGTATATAGAAAAGGAGAGGTCTAAACTGAGTTTCCATTTTTCAATTGATGCCCTAGGCAAGCTTTCATTGCATGGCTAAGTGATCATAGAGCTTGCAAGCAGATTTTGATTGATTGAATGTATTAAATAGTTCAATATGAGAGTTGTAGAAGGAGGAAAGATGTGTGAGGAAGCTATATGTGGAAGGAGAAGTTTTCAAGATAAATTTTTTTATGGATTTCATCAAGCCCTAGGAGATGTTGATACAAAATGCTTGAAACCCTTGCTTTTAGGCTTAAAAGTAGCAAAGTGGTGTATAAATAGGTTGAGGACCTGAGACCCACAAAATCCTAAAGCATTCCCAAAAGGTTATCCATATCGATAATGAGAACTATGAATTTTGAAGCCATAATTTTGGTAGAAGTCCAAAATCCCTCTAATTGAATTTCTCACTCCATATTGAAGGTAGAATAACTAAGTTTGATGAAATTGAGAGTTTGAAGATCAAGGTAAGATGTCTCTAGGAAGGGAGCAAGTTGTAAAAAAAATTGTGTAACTGGATAAGGAATATTGGAGGATAGGATAGCAATCCTCTTGAGGTTAGGGTGACAAAAGGGAAACCCTAGTAGGCTAGAAGAGAAGCCTAGGTGAGTCCTTAAAAAAGAAAGGGCTAGAAGCAATCTAGTTACACCAATCGCACATGTCATAGGGTATGTAATGAAAAATACAAGTATGTCAATAAATAATACATCATCTCATAGTATCTTAGGATATAAGGTACATGATACATGGATACATCAAATGAATAGAATCTCTAGGATAGAATAAGAGGATAATGGTACAACTAAATCAATGAACTTCCAATGTTGGTGTCAACCTAAGGGGGACCCAAATGGGAAGAAGTCAACACCTCCTGACTGCATGGTCACCTAGTCAGGATGCCATTCTCACCATGTAGGGGAGATAATATATGATCCAAACATAGATAATCAAACCAAAAAATTAACAACACAAATGCTAAGAAAGGATTCTAAAAGTTCTCTATAGAAAGTAGTACTATTCATATGAAAAGACGATCCCAGAGGCAACCCATAACAAAATTTTTAATACAAATATAAATAGGAAACCTAAGATGCATATGGGGAAGTATCACCACATGAGTCAACTCTAAGGTTTCCCTGACAACCTCTTTGGACTCTGGTCCCCTAGTCACTCTGTGTAGCATCAATAATCCTTTTGTATAGACAAGGAAACTAACTATGCAAGACCATAATCAAGTGTGTTCTCCCACTCCCATTCTATCTTCTACTAGCACTCAAGGAATGCGCAAGAAACTTTTTCCTTTTTAATTCATTTTTAAAACCTCCCAATTTAATGTGTAGCATTATAACTTAACTAAGTTACTTACAATAAATTAACCTGACAACCACTTATGGTATCGACCCCAATTGCAAGCCACTTTGCCCCATACACCTATATAACCTACCCTAATGCTCCATTTAAAATAATTCCAATAATACCCAAAAAATATTCTCATAAATCATATTCATGAAAGTTGCCAAAGAAAAATAATGGACCATAGGAAAGAGTATCATATCCACAAAAGGATTTATTATCCATTTTAATATAACATCTCAAAGAATGATTCATCCTATAATGGATATCCCATAATCATAATAATAATACATAAAGTCTCATAATCATGAGAACAATAGACCAATATTAATAACATCCATTTTCATCATAGAGTACATCACACAAAGACAATCATTCAAATTATAGAACACATCATAAAATAGCATACTCCACCACACAACCATCCAAAACATAGATCAACATAAATGATAACATAAGGTGACTAGGTAAATTTGACTTAACAAAATAATGGTTGTTAACCCTTTTGGTTAAAAGAAATAATGATCGGATCAAGAAGGATCACTCACACTTACACTCCAAACCATACACAGACTAATCTAGACATAAAATGGTTATATAATTTCACATAGAAAATATATTCCCATTGCCTCTAGTTTACAATACTAATTGGCCAGCTACATAACCCTCAAAATATCATAAAATAAATTACAACAAAATCATATACTAGCTTAAATCACAATAATAATATAAGTTTAATTTTGCAACAAAATTAATTCATATTCTTAAAGTTTAGTTTAGCTTAAGAGTTTATGTTTAAAAACATGCATGAATACCTATGGTATAGGTGTAAATAAATAATTCATAATTAATATTATGGTATTATTTCCTATAATATAATATTCAACTAAAAAATTACCTCTTAATTAAATATTAAGTGCATTAATATTTTATCAATTCTGACTATAATATTTTAACATGTTATTAATTTATAAGATCTTAGATTATAAATGACTAGTTAATAACATAAAGCATTAGATGCAATATTAAATCTCATATTAATCTAATATTAATAATTAATTTTCAATAAACTCAATTCTATTATCAATAGTTCAACTTGAATTATAATCATAATTAGATTACAATTACAATTAAATAAAATATAATTCCACCCATTATATCTACTCACCATAAATAAATGATTATCTAGTTAACTTCACTTAAAATATAACTAAATCATAATTAAGCATTCATTAACTTATAACTACACATGCATATA
Organism: Cupressus sempervirens; assembly: GCA_028749045.1. Taxonomy (NCBI): domain Eukaryota; kingdom Viridiplantae; phylum Streptophyta; class Pinopsida; order Cupressales; family Cupressaceae; genus Cupressus; species Cupressus sempervirens. Next base: position 316,435,378 of record CM053791.1, read on the forward strand.
TAAAGATCTAAAAGATCTAATAAGATCATATTCCACCAAGAGTTAACTAACTTAGTTGTATAAATAAAAACATTATTATTATTTATTTATTTTACAACTCACGTATAAAAACATTGATTTAATTATTCATAATAACATATATTTTTATATTTTATCTTTTAAAATCTGAAATTAATATTTATTTATTTATAAAATTTCAAAAAATAATATATAGATAAAATAATAATAAGCTTGCATGCATTGTTTTCACATGTGTGTTTACTTTTAAACATGCATGATTATTCTATCAAATTTTCTAACATGCATCTATTCATTTTCACATGCATAAGTATATTCATTTGTATTCATCCCTTTAAATGCATAACTACATTGAATTGCATGTATATCTTTATACATATATATTTTAAACATAATTATTTTCACAATAAAAATATTATTTTATTTTATTTATAAAAGATGTAAATATATTTTGATATATAATTTTCTCATTTTTTTAGATATTAGATTTAACTTCTAATTTGCATAATAATGTATAATATATCTTTGACTTTCAATTTGTTTTAATTTTGTAAATTATCTACAAAGACACATAATCAAACTCTAAATTGGATATTTATATTTTTAAATTATTTTGCAAGTAAGTTTCCTCAAGAAGAACCTAGGGTTTTGATAAGTCTCATGCAACATGGTTTTGCCAATTTTAAAACAAAAGTTTCTAAATTTAAGTCTTATGAGAATTTTCTACACAAGAAGAATACATTTTATTCCTTCTAATTTCTCAAAAATAATGGAACCTAGAAGTAATTTCTCTTTTAAATTTCAAAAATAAAAATTATTCATGAATCCTAATGATCACTACAATGCAACTTGATAGGCATGAAGAAGATAATCTTTATAAAGGAAAGATTTGCATGGTTCTCAAACCCTACCTCAAATTTGCCAACAAAATTTGCAAGATAACACAAGCCCAAAACATGCAATCCAAAATACTCCTAAGCTTTGAATTTACTCTTTAACTTCAATGTTAAATCACTGTAAACCTTTGTGTAAACTTGCTAATTCTAACTCTTCATCCAATTGTTCTCCCAAAACCTGTCTATCTCTAAACTAACAAAAAAAACCACTAATAAAGAGTCATAACCCTAACTAGGGTTTCCTAATTTTTAATTTAATAAAAAAACTACTTACCTTCAATTAAATATTAAATAACTTAATTTATTAAACATTTTCATGCACAGTCAAAGTACTTTTAACTTAAAAATATTATTTTCTCCACTTTATTAATTTGCATGACACTTTGAGAATCATAATTTATTATTTCAATTAATAATACTAATTAAAATCCATTATTTAAATGTAACACTAATTTAGTTATTATTAATTAAATAATTATAATAAATCTTTAATAGTTTAATTTCTCTTTATCCAATTTCCCAATTTAGACTTTTAAATTATATTTAAAAAATTTAAGTAAATATTTGATTAATTTTCAATTAATTAAATAATATCATATTTTAATAATAATAAAATTTAAATAAAAATTTAATAATAAAAATGGCACTCCCAAATGCCTCTGCTGCTGTGGCGCTTAGGGTTTCTTCTGGCTCGCATGGTGCTGGTTGTTCCCAATGGGCCTCCTCCCCATTAGCACAGCTGAGAAGGGCAAAGGATGGCAGAAAGACCAGAGGTTCTTAAGCTATGCATTTTGGACACATTTTTGCCTCAACAAAACAACTGCACTCACATTTTGGTGGACCCAAGATCGAAAATAGAAGAAGGCACAAATGCAATGTGGACGAAGGTGTGGATGGAGGAAAATGGGGTGCACAAGTTTTTGAGAAAATCAATGGCTAGAGGGAGAAGAGTTTCAGCATTGAGGGTAGCGGAGGCCATGGAAGGGTAGGATGTTTTGGAGGTGGGAAATCAGGAGGCTAGTTAGCTGATGGGGGTAGATGTAATGGCGATGGTGAATGCTATGAAGGGGATGGGTTTGGTGGAGGTGAAAGTAAGGAATGCCATGATGAAGGAAGGACATAAGGTTTAATTTCAAGACCCCTTGTGCAACAAAAGGAAGGGGTTTTGTCTATAGTTTTAGATACAAGGGCAGAGGAGGAAGTTATGCATAATGTTTCAATCTTCTTAGAGTATGGTTTAATAGGGAGGTTATGTGGGTTGTGGCCAAGTTTGAGCGAGCTGCATAATTGGATCTCAAAGAACTGGGGACCCTTGTCAATAGGAACAATCTAGATTTACTTTGCAGCTAAAGGTTTTTTATCATAGTGTTTGAGAACACCCAAGATAAAAAGATGGTCCTGTGTGATCATTTTTGGTGTTGGGAGGATCAAAATGTCCTGATGCTGAAACCATGGCACCCAAATTTCCATCTAGATTTAGAAGGTTTTGAGATGTTTCCAATATGGGTAAGGCTTCCATATTTTCCTTTACACTTATGGTTTAATTCCTATTTGGAAGCTATTGGGAATACATTAGGTGAATTTTTAATGATAGATGAAGGATCCTCAAATCTGTTGCATTCAACCTATGCTCGGGTTTTAGTGGAAATGAATATTTCACTTGGACTACCGACAGATATCGAGATCAAAACTTCAAAAGGTTGCTAGATTCAACCCTTGGATTATGAAGGCATCCCATTTAGGTGTAGGTGATGTCACCAAGTGGGACAATTGGCTGCGAATTTCTCAAAAATGAAAATCTAGCGAGAAGCATCTTGGTGGAAAGATAGTGAGGAACAACACTATACAGTAGTGAAGAATGTGGAGGGGGGTGCGAAACAAAAGAGTTTCTCACAAATTGTAACGAATATCTCCAGTAGCCACAAATGTTCCTCAAAAATTATCAATGGAGGAAGGAAAGGGCAAGCAATAGGCTAAGATAGGCACAGATACTCTAGCAGGACAGGAGAAGTGTAAACACCATGAAAAGGCTACAACACAAGTAACACTGCAAAATAAGGGTAATGAAAGGGTTCTTCATTCTCAAAATGATACGACATGGCAGATACAAGCTGCAAGAGTGGAGGATGGATGGCAAGTGGTGAAGGGCAAAAAAGAGAAGCAAGGGGCAAAAGAGCTCTTTGAGATGATCCTTCGGTCTCAGTCTTGAGGTAGACGAAAGACACAGTTCCTTACTCCTAGTTTATTTGTTGATGTCTGTATTGATTTTTTGGGTTTGATGTATCTCCTTGTTTGTTACTGGTTTGGGCCAAGGTTAACCCAGTTTCTATCTTTATTTCAATAAAATCTTATTACCAACCAAAAATTAATAATTAAAAAAAAAAAATTAATCAAATAATATTTAATAATTCTAATTTTAAAAGATTAATCCAAGCATCATAATTAAACCATTTATCAAGCAAATCACATAGTCAAACTCACATAAAAGCAATGTAAGAAAAAATGATAGAAGTCAAAGTTAAACAACACACACAAAGAAAAACTAATAGGTTACAAAAGGGTAGGTTGTCATATAAATTTTCTCCTTCTTAGGACAAGTAATTAGTCTTTGGTTGGGATTAGACCTTAACATTATAACCCAATTCTTACCATTGATTTATTACAACAGGACACATTCATCTTGGCAATTCAAGGAAGTTGATGTTTGATACCTGCAACCTACATAAAAGAAAAGCATGTACATGCGCATATATGTCTAAGTTAAACAAGAAGTGGTGGTGCTTGGTACATCATGTAGATCCTGACTCGCAGGTGACTACAACTCCCTCCCTCAACCACATTATACGCATTAGAAAAAATAGTACAATAGACGCCCACAACATACACATGCAAGTATGGGGTTAGAACCATAAATAACTCGCAAGTATAAATATTATTGTATTTTGATATAGATAACACATCATCATGAAGATAAAATAATCATCATTTGGAGACATATCATAGGAAATAATTATGAAATCAATTATACTAAGAGCAATTAGAGCACCATCATTATGAAAGTAACCATCATTATCTGATATAATCAATTACTCTACATACCAAAGCATTGCATTTCACGTATCAATTAAGGGCTAATATGTCTATAGAAGAGTTTGATAGGAATTTAGCAATGAAGCCTACAATGATTGCAAATGAGGGGTATTACAAAGAGAAGATCAAAGTGCACACTAATAGGTGAAGTATTTGTAGAGGAAGAAGATACAACAAAATGTTGTAAACAACTAAGGGGAGAGGTGAGACCGAAGAACTCACCAAATTAATAAGGAGATCAGTGCATCTTTGAAGATACACAATAGAGATCTACAAGCAAGCTAGTGCTACATTTCAGGTCTAATACATTAGATTTCTTTCATACCATTACATCTATTTGTAGCTTAGTAGGGAAAGATTCATTAGTAATCTTACAGTAAAATCCTCTAATAAGATGTATCTCAGATCAAGACTTGTAAATCCTCTAACAAGGTATCTCTCATAGGCTTGTGTAACCCTGGTAGGTTATAGACATTCCTAGCATGATGTGTTTTTGGAAGAAACAATTGTTGCTCTTGACAAGGATACCTTTTACATGCATTATAAGGCCTATTGGGTATATTATCCCCACCATAGTTTTCATCCTCTAATCAAGGGGTTCCACATATAAATCTTTGTGTCAAATTGATGAATTCTTTTGTGTGTGAACTTGCTTCAATTTTACTACATTTATCTTTGTTTTAGCTATTAGGTGGTTTGCACTTAGTTTTTTTAGAATGGTTGAAGCAGAAACCAATTTTGGAATTGGTACTGATTCACCCCCCTCTCAAAATTGGTTAAGACCAAAATGAGCAACCAAGGAAGGGTCCAAGTTGAAGAATTTATTCACAGACAGAGGGTTTACTATCATGACATGATAGTAACAAAAAAAATTTGTTTTGTTGATCAAATGGGATTTAAGTAGTGAGTTTGGGATAGGAGGAAGTGAAGAAAACCTTGGAAACTTGTCTAGTTGTGTCTAGGATTTGATAGGGTGGATACTATCCGAGGAATGGTATAAGGGAATACTTTTGTTAATAGTATTGATAGACTATGAGTTATTGTTAAGGTGATTATAGTGTGAGTGAGTCAATGCATTGTTAAGTTGTTTAGGTATTGTAAGGAGGAAGGTGTCTTCATACTGCTAAGGCATAGGGAATCTTCGATGCAAGCCTAAGATATATGGTGTGGAGTATTTGAGGTGAGTTGAAGTATGAATATTCAAACTAATAGAAAGCTAACATGCTATTTCTAACAATATTTGGTTAGAACTTTAGGATATTCAACATGTGGAGTAAGGTGGGTATGAGAATTAGTCAAATGGGTAGTTTGATCATTGAAAGGTCAATTCAGTTCGGGGTTGAGGGAGCCTTATGAACCTTGAGTTTTTCCAAGTTTAGGGAACCTAACTAGTGTCTTGGAGAAGGAAATATAATGTGAGAAGTTGTATCTCACTTAGAATTGAAGTTGTTTGTCCTTGTTTGATAGGAGTTAACTGGGAACCTATTAATCTTTGCATCAACATCCCCTTAAAAAATACATGATGGTTTTGACATCCCCTTAGATGTGTTCAATGGTTTAATGGCTTTGATAATGTTTTTAATGAAGGAAAATAGGTTTTAATGGGGCCCTAAAACCCTACAGTACTTAAAGATAAATATATTAAAAATGCTTAAAGTATCAATAACATAAAAGCCACATTTTGGAAACCAGATAAAAATAATGAAGCAAAGAAAAAAAACCAAGAAAGGCCCAAAAGCTAGGAGATCAACTTAGGAAATTTCTCTGAGGATTTTTGTCACTTGAATCTCCAGTTTAGACATTCTTCTAGCTACCTCTTTTAGGTCTAAAAGATCTTTATCAAGTTCCAGGATGTCCTTCTTTGTGCTAGATCTGGTTCTCTCCCTTGATCCATCCTCAGGAGATTTATCTTTGCCAATGTAGATTGGTCCTCCTCCTCTACAAGTCCTAAGTTCTTCAAAAAAAGTTATGAACACCTTTATATTATCATTCAACACTTTTAGCTGTTATAGTTTTGCTTAGCAATTTTCTACAAAGTGCCCTCCATGGTTTGAACTCTACTTTTCACTTCCTCCACTCTATTTTCCATATCCTTTATCTCCTCAGTTTTCCTATCCTATGTGTTGCAATTGTCCCTCTCTAATCTAACCACTCTATATTTGAACTCCTAGATTTCATGATAAGTCCATTTGGTGGTTTGATAGCTATCATTAGCAATAATTTTTGCATTGTTAAGAACATCCATTTGAGGATTTTCCTTGGTGTTGTCACTCAAACTAATAAGGGCAGGGTCAATCAACTCCTCCATTTGTATTTTTCCCTACTTATTCTCCTTAAATAGAGTTTGAATCATCACTCTCTTAAACCCCATCCTCATAGAAACATTATTGAAATTCCTCCAAACCATATTCCTAACTTTGCCTAAAATCATACATGTAGTGGTTGGATCCAAATTCCTCAAATTCCTACTCCTTCTCTTCCCTACTCCCCTGCTTCTCATCTTCCTCATCACTATCCTTCCCCTCCTCTTTTCTTTCCTCCTTGGACTTGATATCTCTCTATCTTTTCAACCTCCTAAAAGGCTTGCCTACATAATCCTCCTCTCTATTGGTAGGTATCTTAATAGTAATGTTTCTCTTTCCACCTGTCCTCTCCTCATATCCCTCCTCTCTAAGAATAGTATTTTCCTCCTCTTCAACACTATCACCCTCTATTTTCATGCCTTCCACCTTCTCATTGTAGTCTCTATTAGATGAAATCTTGATACCTTGTTTAGGATCAGTATTCTCCTTTTTCACCTTTTTCTCCATTTTGACTCTCTTTTTCCCATTTTTGTGTTGTGGGGTGGCCTCCTCCGTATCTAAATGCATCTCTTGGCTATCCTCAATATCAAAAGGGGTATAATCCTCTCCCAACACATTTGACTCCTCCTTACCCTCCTTTCCCACCTTCCTATTCTTTATTTCTTTCCCCAAAGTCCTAGCCCTAAAAAATTCATAGATTAATAGCAAAATCCCCTCACGGAAGGTAGGATTACCTATTGTAATCACCTAAAAATGGTCATCTAAAATATTAGCCCCCTTTTCAACATTTTGGCTAAATTGATTTAATCATTTACCTAGACCAAATTGCTAATAATCAATTTATTTGATTATAACCTATAGTTTGACTATGCTATCCTAAGTTCATTATTTGATTAAAAGAACATGTCCCCTTTTAATTAAATAAAGGACCCCATTCTTCTAACCCACTTAAAGTGCACACATAAAGTCCTTTTTCTATTTTGCAATTAAAAGAAAAGGCTTTGTGACTTTTGTCTTATATGACAAGTCAACTTATATTCTATTGGTTGACTTGTGTGTGCACATGGATCACTCCTCTTTTCAAATTCCACCATTGATCATACACCATCTTCATCTTGATCTCCACCGTCTGTATGACTTTAAAAGGGAGAGAGCTTCACCCCTCAAATGATCCATCTTTTGAGTATTGTTATGCTACAAGTTTTCTAACAGGTTTCTTTGGAGCTTTGTGGAGAACTTCTATTTCTTGTCTACATTCTCTCATACCATAGCATTTTAGCTTAGATTCATGTTGCATGTTAGTTTAGCTATTTTCTTGCAATAATCTATCTCACATAGTTTAAATAATGGTATTGTAAACTCTCATTCATACTCTAGCATAGCTACACTTTGCATCATTCTAACTTAATCTCCATTTGCATTGCATTCTTGAGGAATTCCTTGGGACATTTGTATTCTTGCATCTTGTCTTTGGAACCTCCCATTGTATGGTTTACTAGCAAGAAGAGTATTCCTAAGGCTTAGTTGAGAGCCCTTAAACTTGAAATACTCTCTCTTTCACTTCATGGATAGGGAGCTCTAAGCTGGCATCCAAGCATTCCAATCTCATGGAATCGTTTGGATAAAAGGGTTTAGAGTGGGACACTTTTGAGTGTACATTTTTGGCGCCCACCGTGGGGCTTGAATCAAATTTCTAGCTCCATTTTCTTGTATTTCTTATCTTTGGTTTTTTACAGCAGCATATTGGATCTAATCAAGTGCTTTTGTAGAATTATCACTTTGGTTTTAAGGCCAACCCATAAGTGGATTGGTTTGAAGGCCAAAAATCTAGTTGGTTTAAAGATTTGATCATATCTTTTAAATTTCTTGGATTTTGGTTCTAAATTTTTTTTTGCGAGTTGGGTATGTGTTCAAAATGTCTCCGTATGAATTTTAGAGCATTTTGACATGATTTGTGGAAGTTATCATTTTTTCTTTATTTGTCATAAAAAGTTGTTTCTGATTGAAAATCAACGTATTTTGTGGAAAAGAATACATTTTCAAAAATTATTTTGAATTCTAAGGGGGGTACTTTCTTTGTGTTTTGACTTTTGAGGTCACATTAGGGATCAAAACTCGGATTTAATAAATCTAGTCTATTTTGACAAAATGGGTCCCTAGGGCACAAATGAAGAGATTTTTTTGAATTTCTTGCATTTTTGGAAATCTCTCTAATTTTTATTAGGGGTATCTTCTTTTTATTTCTATTTTTGAATCCGAAATCATAGAAAAAAAGTCTAATCTTGTTGACTAGGTCAAAAGCAAAGATTAAAAATGAGAGCATTTCTGATTAGTTTGCACTTTCTTTGAATACACTTGATTGGAAGATAACTTGGATATTTGAGGAAACTAACTACTTTTTATTGTAGTATTTTATGTTATTTCACACTAACTTGTGGTGCTAAAAAGTTGTGATTTTAGGTTGCCATCCTTGTGAAAAAAAATTGAAACATTGCATAAAAAGAATGCATGTCAAAGCTTCAAATGCACAAGGGCTACTAACGATTATTTGCAAGGCTGCCCAACGTATAAAAACCCAATTTTTCTTGTTCTTTACTTTTACATGTGTTGCATATACTAGTTATTTTTTTTAGACACATTAAAACTTACAATTGGGATCTTTTGGTGATATGAGAGTATGCTCTTCACCCTTGTGGTGAATCAGAAATCTTGACTTACCATTTGGTTTCAAGAGTAAGAGGCAACTAAATATTCTTGGTGTGTTTGGGAGAAAATTATTGGAATAGGAGAGTATGCTCTTCACCCTTTTAGTGAATCAAAAATCTTGACTTCCAAAAGTTGATCCACTCTTTGTGTAGTTTAGAATCTTTTAGAGGGCCTGCTCTCGGACAACCTGAGAGGAACGACCCAAGTGGGGACAAGCAAATTACCTGGCTCTTCCAACCCATTATAAACTCAAGGCTATCAAGGACACAAAACCTTGGTAGATGTAGTGTTTGTCTTCACCTAGTGTGATCGCTTATGAGATGTCAACCATAGTGAGATCACTAGGCAAGAATGCTTAAGGTACTCTTGTGGTCACGAGATCGATTACTCATCACAAGGTGAGGTGTCCCATAATTGGGAGCAAGAGGAACACTATGAATGAAAGCCCTATCTAGACACCCTAAGTTAGTATCCACCTTATTTTGCTGCTCAACTTCTTAGTGCAAGGATTGATCCTAGTGGACTACCCGGATCACCCCAAGATTTTACACTCACCATCTATGTTCCCTTGGTAATGCTTATGGCATTTTTATGAAAAATTCAATATCTCTTGTGGGAAACCACTTGGTGTGAGGTGAAGGAGTATCAAGCATGGGCCAAGTTGTTGAGTAATGAACCACGTTCTTTAGGTAGATATTGCTTGATGTGTTCTCGAATGTGGTATACTTGTGAAAATCTTTTGAACATACACATGATGATAATTCTAGGGATTTCTTTTGAGACCTTAGATATTCTTATAGCATGCAAGGTTTCTTTGTCCCTTGCTTGATTGTTTGAAGACTACTCCATGTGTCACTATCTTGCTTGGAAAGAAATTTCTTTTGAACATCAAATTTTCTATGCTATCAATTATTATCAAACTTTGTCAACCAAGTCAAAATGTCAAGTGCAAACATTTTCTTGTGTTACTTACTAAGGGGGTTTCATCATTTGGCTATGATTTGTTATGTCTCTATAGCTTAAACATGCTTAAAGTGGCTCTTTGGTCTTAGCGCTCTTGGTCTTTTTGTCTTCATGGTCTATGCATGCTTGCTAGTTATCCTTTTGCTAAAATGGTTACCTTGATTTTTTGACTACACTCTTGGGTTGGGAAAGTTGTTCACTTGTTACCCCACTTGCTCTATCTACTTGGATATTTGGCTTCTTGCCTAGCTCTTGACTTGAGTCACTAGTTCCATAAGTAACTTGGACATTTTCTTGACAAGTCACTTTACTCTATCTTTACTATATTTGAGAGTGAATAATCTACCTCTCTAGTTTGGACATCAAGTTATCTTATGTCACCTTGTTAGCTTCCTCTAGTCTCCTTCATGCTTGATTATCTATCTACCACTATATCATTCAAAGCTTGTGCTATCAAACCTCAGCCAAATCTAGATGATCATGATATCCTCCATGCCACTAAAGAGTTTCAAGATCTATATGCACAATGCAAATAATTAGAAGAGACAAATGATCTTTCTTACCTTCATCTCTCTAAGCGCATGACAGAAATGAAGTCTAAACTTGAGAAAAAGTTAGAGTGGAAGATTTCATTCTTAAATAATTCTCCCTTAAGACCTTTACATACACATGGTTCATCTTCTTTGAGGTCTACGTATTCTACTCCAAGACATCAAATGTCTTCATCTTCTAGATCTAAAGACCTCCTTAGAGAGAAAGAAAGTGATACCTACTTTGAGCCTATTCCAAAATTTCATGATGGACCTATCTTTGACCAAGATAATGACGAAGACATGGATGCATACTATTCACTTGAGAAACAACAAAAGGACTCTAGACATACTTCTAATAGAACTTTTGCTCCCTTGGAAAATTATTATGATGACACTTTGCAAAAACTTCTTGGCAATAAGATCATCATGCTACCTAAGTCTAGCTCATATGGAAACCCATTCTTGGATATCTATTGTGCTTATCATCAACATAATGAACATAGTACTTTAGGTTGCGTTGAACTAAAACATAAAATCCAAGACCTTATTGATAATGGAATTATTGATACCTCTAATGATTCATGTGACGAGGATACTTTTCTTGAGAAATATCATATTAATGAACCTATGTCTAGTGATAGTTTCCTTGATACCTCCACTTCTTCCAACACTCATGCATCTCCCAAAACTTCAAATCTTTCCAACATGCCTCTATCAAAAAAGGAACCTAATGCTTTCCACATTGACTACGTGTATCCTCAAGGGCTACCTCTAAAATAAACTCAAGCTAACCTTCACTTGGCTACAAACCTTTTCCATGCTACTAATCCTAAACATCCTCAACCTTCATGCACTACTATGCCTAATCCAAGCACTACTCCATTCACTCCTCATTCTCCCTTTTCCTTAGAAGTGGCTCCATGTCAAGAGGACTCTCAAAAAGAAAAATCTATAAACGTTAAGAAAGATCAAGATCAAGCACCCTTTCATCTCTTTCAAGATTTTTCCCCTCCATATCCTATATCTTGTCCACCTCCTAAGTATGATAAAGATACCACTTCCATTATCTCCCTTGAGCTTACTGAAAATTATGAGAAAAATTCTCTTCATATGCTATCCAAAGCTACTTGTCAAGATCAAAGCAACCCCTCATGTTCTACTTCTCCACATCCACTTCAAAATGGTGCTCAAGCTTCAACTGCTCCTATTAATAGTGTTGTTCCTATCAAAGCTACTTATGACTATGTTGATAGCTTTGACCATGTTTCTCACTCTAAAGATATTGATATCCCTTCCCACTATCCCTTTGCATCTTCTAAATCTATCCTTGGTCCTTATCCATCTAAGCTAAAGCATTCAAACCTTCCATCCATATTGGGGCCTTATGTTCCTCCATATCCTACATTCACGCCTAGCTCATTCCCTAGCTCTCCTATAATACCTCAAGATCAACAAAGACACTCATCCTTGATGACTTTTCACCCATCTATACATCTAAACTAGTCATATCATCCTTATTCATCCACAAATCCCAAGTCCTTTGGAAGTGAGAGTAAACATAAGAATCCATTGAAAAAGAAAGATCACTATGTCCCATCTAATTGACATGTGAATGCTAAGAAGGAGAATGCACAAAAGAGACCTCAAATGTCCACTATTAAAAAAGCTAAATCAAAGAAAATATGGGTTCCTAAACCCATTATTGAAGAAATGTGTTTTGAAGTATCGAAAGGAAAATCTAAAGCTATATGGATTCCCAAGTCTCTTTTAAAAGACTTGAATATTGAAAATACTTCAAAGTTGACATTCAAGCTTCCAAAGCCTTCTATTCCATCTTCTTCCAAAAATCTTTCTAAAAATATTCCAAAGCCTTCCACTCCACTATTTTCCAAATCTCTTCTACCACCTCATATATCTAAACTTCAAGCTATTTCATCCATGATTCCTCTGTGATTCCAACACTCTTCAAGGTGTGTGTTAATGTTGATCTTGCCCAATATTTCAGCTAGCCTCATGAAATCTTCTAAAACTTACGCTTGCTATCCATGCTTGTTCATTTCTCTCAAGACATGAACCCTTATCCTTCATATACTCCTACTATCATCTCCCTTTCATCACCCTATCAACATCTTTGAGCATACCTTTCTATGGTCTTGGCTTATCATGACTTATCTTTCCTATAGGAGCACTATCTAAATTGACAAAGCTTGAGCTCTTTCTAAAAATTTAAAAAAAAAAGAAACAAATAGAAAAAAGAAAAAAAGAAAAAAGAAATAAAAATGAAAATGTGCCTTGGTGAAAACCACTTCTTGTGGCACCTTGGTAGCAAAATTAAAGAGAAATAAATCCATCCTATGGTGAAAACCACTTCTTATGACACCTTGGATAAGTACCATGATGAAAACTTGGCAAATAGGCGTCATGCATAATTCTTCCACTATCCATCTATCCCCTCTTCTCTCTTTGATCTTCACAATGTTAAGCTATCTTTTCATATTGGCTATCTTATCCATGAGATTCTCTATTTGTGCTTTCTCATTCCCTCATAGCCTCCATCTTGAGCTTTATTTTTTATTGCTCTATCCCATCACTATCCTATCTAGTTGACCCCTTGGTCTTGATCATAATAAATGAAACATGGTTCTCATAGGTCTCTTGACATGGCTACTCTTTTGGACTACACACTTCATGCTATCTCACTTGTTGGCTTCATTGCTTATCCTACATGCTATATTTCTCATTACTTCCATTGCTTTTCCAAAATATGCTTCATATGACTATTTCACCTCTTTCCCTAGCTTGGGTACTCTTAAGGAGTCAATTCTTGAGGATCACTTTCACTTGCTTCACATTCCTTTCTTATGCATCTTTTCTTATCCATTGGCTTGTTTCTCCATCGTGTCCTATACCTTGCTAAACATTGGAAGAAAATGATGTGATCTTGCTTGAGAACTAGTGATCTCTAAATTATTCTAAAAATTTCAAAAAATCATATATGATGCTAAAAAAATCCTAAAAATAAGAAAATATCCTGAAAAATGATCATCTTAGTGAAAACCTAGCAATGGGTGCTTTGATGTATCATCAAAAAAATTGAAAAATTGAAAAATACAAAAAAATTGAAAAAAGTCCTGAAAAAAATATGTCAAGTGGTGAAAACTTGGAAACAAGCACTACTTGAAACCCTTGCAGCTATGTCTATCAGTCTCAATCACCTACTTCACTACACATTTCCTGGCTTGGAATTGTTTCTTGTCTTCGTCTCGGGGGCATAGCTACTTAGCCTATTGAGATATTCTTGTGCATTAGGGTTTCTTTGACAACTCACAAAATAGTGTTTCTCAACACTTCCCCCACCTTGACATCTAGTGTTTTTCAACACTTTCTAGATAGTTTACCTATAGTCTCCGATGTCGCAATATTTCTCACTATCAGAATCAAGTCTTGAAGAAATGGCCAAGTGACTCACATACACACACCTAAACATTTAAACGACTAAGCTATGTTGATCTTTATCTACTTTGTGTTCTATCTATGATGATTTCTTTGCCATGTGTTCCCTCCCTAATAATCTTTCGAGGATGTCATTCACTAGAAGATTGGGGGCATGGGACATATTTTCTTGATTTCTACTTGTGGGTATACTTTGTTTGTCTATAGTGTTGTAAGAATTTATGCTTGTCCTATTCAATATTTTGACTTACAAAAGTATCATCCTTGACTATTTCATAAGACCACACCTAGGTTTTATCCTGGCACTTATGCCTTGATACAAGTGTAATCTTGCTAAATTAAACTTAGGGAATCTAATCACGTAGTTATCTTGACTTACATGTCTCTGATGCTTAGATTGGATTTCCACATACCTATCTGATATCGATCATATTCATATCCTCATAGTTATACTAGTGATGGTTGTATGATCTCATGATGTCCCTAATAAATTATCAATGATGAAATTAAGAGTCTAAATGTTATGTGCTTCTTGCTGGTAAACCACTTTGCATATTAGCTTGCATTTTACGTTCATTTTCTAGCTTAGTCTTGCATTCTTTCATATGGGGAGAGCTCTCTCTTCATCTTTTTGCAGACATATCGGCTAACTCCTTTTATATATTTCTTTACTTTCTTCTTGTTCATGTCTTTTCACCTTCTTAATCTTTCACTTCATCTTTTTTCTATCTTATCATCACATTATATAAAGTTTTGACCTCTTAAATAATTTTGACATCTTGGATTCATATTCGGGATCAAAATCCAAATTCGAGTTCATCTTGATGGTCAAAATTGTCTTGTAAAATTCTACTTTCTTCTAAGTAGTTAGCTGACTTTTAGAGGTCTAATCTCTGAATCATCATTGGGGCATCTTCATTTCTTCATGTCTTCATAATTTCCATACTTCATATCTACTTAAATTCAACCATTTCATGTCTAAAATCATCTTTCTACTAGATTTGACCTAATTTTTACATTGTATCCTTCATGGTCAACTCTAGTCAAACTAGGGCATTTTATCACTTTCTTATAGTCATTCTTGGGCTCTAATCATTTATTTGTCATATTGGACATTGTTATATCTCGATTTTCTCATGTTTAGCTATTTTTTGCATCCTCTTACCTCATTTCGATTTTGATCCTGAGGGGGCAAAAATACTCTATTGCTGATTGTTACAGCTATCTATTTCTTAGGAGCATTTGTTTGACCTTATCACTTTCTCTCGATCTATTTGCTTTGCTAGGTGTTAGAATTCTTTTCGGATCCTAACATCATCTTCCTAGTGTTCAGTACTACTGCTATCAGGCTGTGCATTCAGGACTTGCTATCTATTTCTACATTTCATTCTTCATAATCAAACATCTATATCTACCACTGCCTACTTGGCTTCAATTTTCTTTGACATAATGTGTTCCCAGATCGATCACGCATTAGTCAAAGAGGGGCAAATGTAATCACCTAAAAATGGTCATCTAGACTATTAGCCCCCTTCTTAGCATTTTGGCTAAATTAATTTAATCATTTACCTAGACCAAATTGCTAATAATCAATTTATTTGATTATAACCTATAGTTTGACTATGCTATCCTAAGTTCATTATTTGATTAAAAGAACATGTCCCCTTTTAATTAAATAAAAGACCCCATTCTTCTAACCCACTTAAAGTGCACACATAAAAAGTCTTTTTTCTATTTTATAATTAAAAGAAAAGGCTTGTGAGACTTTTGTCTTATGTGACAAGTCAACTTATATTCTATTGGTTGACTTGTGTGTGCACATGGATCACTCTTCTTTTTGAATTCCACCGTTGATCATCCACCATCTTCATCTTGATCTCTACCATCCATATGACTTTAAAACGGAGAGAGCTTTCCCCCTCAAAGGATCCATTTTTTGAGTATTGTTATGTTGTAGGTTTTCTAACAGGTTTCTTTGGAGCTTTGTGGAGAACTTCTCTTTCTTGTCTACATTCTCTCATCCATGGCATTCTAGCTTAGCTTAGCTTTCATTTTTACATTTAGCTTAAATCATATAGTCTAATAGTTAGATTGTAACACTCTCATACATGCTTAGCATAGCTACACTTTGTATCTCATTCTAGCTTAATATTCATTTGCATTGCATCCTTGAGGAACTCCTTGAGAAATTTGCATTCTTGCTCTTGTCTCAAAGAACCTCTCGTTGCATGGTTTACTAGCAAGAAGAGTATCTCTAAGGTTTGGCTGAGAGCCTTCAAACTTGAAACATACCTTCTTGCACTCCATGGATAGGGAGCTCTAAGCTGGCATTCAAACATTCCAAACTCATGGAATTGTTTGGATAGAAGGGTTTAGAGTGGGACACTTTCGAGTGTACACCTATGTGCTTCTTTGTATAGTCATTGATATTCTTATTAATAAATGAGTACAACAAAAAAGGAATATAAATCTTCACCCCATATTGGAAATGGTTAAGAAGCACAAAATGATGAGTGTAGAGGTAGTTGAATCTTGTATTGAGGGAGATGTACCTTATGATAACCCTCAACACAAACCTCCATAGCTGTTTTATAGAGCTTGGTAGGTAGTAGGTGTTTTTCTTCACTATTGCCTTTTTTTCCTTTGCATCCTTGGTAAATTCTATCACCACCTACCCTGAAATATGTCTATCCCTGAAGAATTTCTTATCAATAATGGGTATTCTCAGTACCACACAGATAACCTCCTCTGCCACTGTGAAATCCACCTCATCAATCTCAATACTCCCCTCATTCCATCTCTTGATCATGCTTCATGTAACAAAGGGTTTCCACCCATGAAGCCATTCAATGAAAGTGGTAACATCACCTTTTTTCAAAATGCTCCACACCTTAGAGCATTGACACCACTTCTTTGCTTCATCCTTAGGTTCCCAACTATATCTTCCCCCACCATGTTTTCATCCTTTCTACAAGTTTTTATTTTGGTAGTGATATGCTTTGAAACCTGATTCCAATTGGAATGAATGATTTTCAAAAAACTCCTTTTCACCTTATTTACTAGATTCCCAAAATCTAACCTTAAAGTCTGATGATAAAAATTAATAATTAGTTTCATGCTTTGGGAATCATACTTACACATCATATTTTGGCTCATTTCCCATAATGCACAATTTTTCATAATTAACCTTTAATGTTTCCCAATCTTCTTGGGATCATCTCCCTTTCATCAACTTTAGGATTATTGATTAAATACTATACCTGTTAATCCTCTTCCTCATTTCATCATTCTTGACTGCCCAGTTGGCCAACTTGTCTTCTACTTGGTTGGCTTCCCTATACTCATGAACCACATATTTATTATCAAAAGACTTAAGGATCCAAATATTATCCTTAATGATATTCACTATCATCCACGTAGGCTCATTATTCTCGTTAAGACATTCAATAATATTCTTGGAGTCTCCTTCCAACCTTAGATTTCTAATTCCTTTGTCCCAAGAAAGTTTTATTGTTTGATGTGTCATAGTTGCCTCCACATAGTGGTTAGCTTGCATACCCAGAGGAGCCAAAATAGCAGAAATTCCTTTTCCCTGGGCATTTCTGACAATTCCACCCACCCCAACCTTACCAGAGTTTCCTTTGGTAGCTCCATCAAAATTATCTTTACACCAACCCTCAAGTGGGAGAGTCCATCTACAGTCCTCCCTCTCATTTAGGTCAATTTTCTTTGTGCTGAGAAGAGGGTTATGTTCATTATTGGTAGTGAATTTTTCTATCAAAGCGTTAAAGCTTTTGTGGAAGATAATTTTAGCATTAATTTCTTTCTCCCTAAAGATTCTTTTATTCCACTCCTTCCACACTCCCCAACAAGCATGAGGAAAAGTCCATTCCTACAATCCCTTATTTACATCCCCATTAACCCCATGGCACCATTGTTCAAAGAGATCAGTAGTGGTATTAGGAAAATGCTAGGTCATTTTGAAGAAAGACAGGAAATAGGACCATATTTCCCTTGTGAAGTGGTAGTGAATAAAGATATGATCTACACTCTCAGTGTAGTTTTTACAAAAAATGCATCTATTAGGCATCAGTTTCCCCCTCTTGGTGAGCTTTTCCACTATCAAGATGTAGTTTTGGAGCATTATCCAAAAAATAAATGTTGATTTTTGGAATAACGTCCAAATACCAAGCTTTTGCCCAAACAGGAATTATTTCCTTGTTATGCATGGTTTCATAGCCCAAGGCAATAGTATAGTTGCCATCCTTTGTCTCCCCCCAAATAATGGAATCCTTGTTATGGGATAGAGGAATATGCCTAATCATGTCTATCAACAGCTTTAGCTCCTGGGACAACTCAATTAGATTCACCCATTCATTATTCTTCTTGTAGTCACTCACTTTACAACCAATCCTCTCCATACATAAGTTTTCCCATCTATTAAGCAACTCTATGTTCCATAATGGCCCTTTCCTTAGCCAATCTAATACAGGAAAGAGGATGAATAACTAGGGCCAAAGGCTCACCCAGCTATCCAAACCACCCTACAAGAGTTAACACAATAGAAACGAACATAAGAACAACAACAAAGGAGGAAGAAGAGTGAATCACTTTTATTGATTCATCAAGATATTTTCATACATGCCTAGCTGAAAGCCTTCTAGGTTATGGCCAATTACAAATACATTCACATTGAAAGATCCAACTACAAATTTGCACTTTCAATTCTGCTCTCTAATCTTCTTTTCAAAAGCTTCTCCAAAACTTGCCTAAATCTAAGCCTAAATACTCTATATATACATGCCAAAATGGCTTACAAAACATTCTAGAACATAGAGAACCCACAAGTCGGCTCTCAGCAAATATAACTACCTATACCAAAATTAAATGTGAGCAAAGTCGGCCCAAATAGCAACTAGACACAGACTACTCAACAAAAGTAAGCTTTCCAAAACTGGCACTCAGCATACACTGGGTAACTCGGCACATGAAGAGTGCTACTCTGGAATCAGTACACATTCTCCATTCTCCATTCTTTTTAGGTGCTAATATAGCATATACAACACATGGACTCAAGCTTTCTCTAATCAAACCTTTCTACAACAACTCATGCACTTGTCTGCTAAGTTCTTCATTCTCTGCAGGTGTCAATCTATATGGTGCTTTGTTTGGAAAACTAGCTCCAGCGATCAAATCCATACAATGACTTATACTTCTTACTAGAGGTAAACCATTAGGAATATCATCAGAAATAATTTATTTATACTCATTCAACTACTCTACAATTTTTTTTGGCACTCGGTCAATACTACCCTCTGTCACTCGGTCACCACTGACTAGCACTTGGTTAACATTATTTTTTGGCACTCAGTCTCCATTGAAAAAACTTGGTTTTCTTGGAATTATAGCAAAAAAAAACTTGATTCTTCTTCACTTCCTTTTCAAATTGTTTCCCATTAACCATGCAAATTTTTATAGCAATACAATTAACCTCATCTGGAACTTCAATCAAAGGCAACAATGTTTGTTTCTTCCCATTTACCCAAAGAGTATATTTATTCAATCTTCCATCATGTACAACATATCTATCCTATTGATGACAACAATACATGGGCATAATATCACACACAACTTCATCAAAGTAATGTCCAATTTTGAACTTCACAAGGCATTACTCACTTACCAATATCTTATGCTCATCTTTGATCCATGAAACATGATAAGGTCTGGGATGTTTCGGCCTCTACAACTGCAACTTTGTAACTAGCTCTTCTGATGCCAGATTTGTAGAACTTCCACTATCAATGATCACTTTACAGCATTTTTCAGCCATCTTACATCTTGTCATAAAGACTTCTCCTTAAAACAGGTTCCTCATCACCTCCCTTATTACATAATGTTCTTCACACCATCAAATTTTCTCCAGCCTCAGGTCCACTTGGTGAACCCTCATCATCTTCTTGAATCATAGCATTTATGTTAGCTTGTCTACTTTCAGAGGATCTGCATTCAAAAGATCTATGCCCCTCTTTACCACATCTAAAACAATTACCATGAAATCCACATCTTCTACACTTTCCAGCTTCACAAAACTTATTTCATCTTGTATTCTAGATCTCAATCCATTAATGTACCTTGCAATTTTCTCAACATCATCATCCACATGTCTAGATCTGATGTCTAATCTATAGAATTCCTTGGTATATTCTTTTACAGTCATGTCCTTTTGTTTCAAATTTTTCATCTTTCTCAATAAGTTAACTTGGTAATCAGCACAAAGTAATTTGTTCTTTACCTTGTTCACCATCTTTGGCCAAGTTCTGATCTTCTCCTTTCCACTCCTTTGTCTATCAGTTTGCAAGTGTTCCCACCATAGTGATGCATGACCTTTCAGCCTAGTGACTAAAATCTTCACCTTTCTATTATCAGGAGTGTTTTCATACTCAAAGAACTTATCCATATGAAAGATCCAATCTAGCATAGCATTGGTATCCAATTTTCCATCATAAGGAACAACTTCTATAGTAGGTTTTGAATTTTCCCTAGACAATACTCACAATAAGCTTTCCTCATCTTGATCTTCTTCAGGTTCTGGATTATGGTTTGGTGCTGCTACTTCATCATCACTCACATCTTCAAGATGCGCTCCTCTCCTCAAGACTATCTCCACAGCATCTAATCTGGCTGCAATTTGTCTCAACTAATCCAATATAGCATTATACACATTATTTCCTCTACCATGAACCATCTTCACAAATCAAGTTCCTGCAAGATCATAACCCTCTGAAAGTTATAGGTCAAATCCACAGATCTACCACCCTACAATCAAATCCAAATTAGGGTTCCACACGATCCAATCTCCACAAGGATGAACCTCAAGTTATGATACCAACTGATGTAAGCAAGAGGATGAATAACTAGGGCCAAAGGCTCACCCAGCTATCCAAACCACCCTGCAAGAGTTAACACAATGGAAACAAACACAAAGAATAATAACCAAAGGAGGAAGAAGAGTGAATTACTTTTATTTCCAAAGCTTCAATGTGGAAAGCTTTGGAAGGAAAAGCTTGAAGGTATGGAAGCTAGAAGGTGTGAAGGCTTCAAGGTGTGATCTCTTCCTAGTAGAAGTTTTTGGGAGAAGAAGTTTTTGAAAGAAGATTAGAGAGTAGAACTAAAAGTGCAATTTTGTAGTTGGATCTTTGAATGTGAATGCATTTGTAATTGGCCGTAACCCAGAAGGCCTTACAACTTGGCATGTATGAAGATATCCTGATGAATCAATAAAAGTAATTCACTCTTCTTCCTCCTTTGGTTGTTGTTCTTTGTGTTTGTTTGTGTTGTGTTAACTCTTGCAGGGTGGTTTGGATAGCTAGGTGAGCCTTTGGCCCTAGTTATTCACCCACATTCAAAGATTCAACTATAAATTCACACTTTTAGTTCTACTCTCTAATCTTCTTTTCAAAAGCTTCTCCAAAACTTGCCTAAATCTAAGCCTAAATACTCTATATATACTTTCCAAAATGGTTTACAGAACATTCTAGAACATAGAGAAGCCACAAGTCAGCTCTCAACAAATATAACTACCTATACCAAAATTAAATGTGAGTAAAGTCAACCCAAATAGGAACCAGACATGGATTACTCGGCAAAAGTAAGCTTTCCAAAACTGGCACTCGGCATACACTAGGTAACTCAGCACATGAAGAGTGCTATAGTAACTCAACACCAACTATAGAATGAACAAAAATGAGCAAGATAACAAGGCAACCTAGGATGCTCCTGCATCACAATCATCATGCCAAAAATTTATATCTTCACCATTGCCCAATTTCCATTTTTCTTTCTTAGTGGTTATGTCCTTCATCCTCAGAATGCCATTCCAGATATTGGATCCCCTTGGGTCAAGGTCCCTACTTATGACCTATTTTAAATTTATATTAGCTACATACTTGTCCTTCAAAATATACCTCCATTTCCCTATGGAGTTGAAAATCCTCCATATCTATTTAGCTTGAAGAGCCCTATTGAACTATTTCAAGTTTCTAATCCCCAACCCCCCTACTTTTTGGGTCTACAAATAGTCTCCCATGCCACCAGTGGGTACTTATTTCCTTCAGCACTAGCCCATAGGACATTTCTTTGAATGGACTCCAATGTATCAGCCACTTTTGTAGGAATAGAGAAAAGACTTAAAACATAAGTAGGAAAATTCAGCAGCGTAGATTTAATCAAAAGTACTTTTCCCACCTGAATCAGGGTAATGCCTTCTAGCCCACTAGCTTTCTATTGAATCTATCAATGAGATTTTTCCAAAAGAGGTTAGGAGGTTTGGTCCCTAGAGGAAGCCCCATATATGTAGAAGGAAGAGAACCAATATCACAACCCAAAATGCTTTCTATTTTCCTTCGTCTATCAATAGGGGTGTTAATAAAGAAAACTAAGCTCTTGCTCCAGTTAATGAGTTGGCCAGTGGATTTGGAATAGGTGTTGAGAATGCTCTTCACATTTTTGGCTTCTTTCATCGAAGCTTCTCCTTCCAAAATGGTGTCATCCATGAATTGTTGATGAGAGAAAATTAGGGTACTGGATGATGGTTTTAAGTCAACAATTTCCCCTCTACTCCTTTTTTCATGAATGAGTCCTCCTAGGAATTCTACCAGAATGATAAAGAGGATTTGTGAAAGAGAGTCACCTTGCCTAAGAGCCCTAGAAGACTTAAAGAAATCAGTGGGGTTCCCATTAACCATCACCAAAAAAGAGTGGGTGGAGATCAGTTGAGATATAATCTTTCTAGTTTTATCATTGAACCTAAAGGCTTCTAGTACTTTATCTAGGAACATCTAGTCCACCCTACCATAAACCTTAGATAGATCTAGTTTGAGAAGAAATCCTTCATTTTTACCTGCATCTAAAGAATGGATCACCTCATGCACTACAATGATGGAATCAAGGATTTGTCTACCAGGGAAAAATCCTGATTAATGAGATAAATTAAGCTCCAGCAATAATTTAATAATTATACGACGCAACACAAGGAAGGAGAATCCCCAAAGGAGATGTCCTAGCCCCTAGCAATATAACCATGCAGTAGAAACACAAAAAGAAGAGGCAATAATGCAAGATCTTATACCAAATTAAAATTCTTGATTCATAGATATATAACTCATTACATGCAATATGCCCAATTGTAAGGCCTTCCAAGTTAGGGCCAAATATAATAGAAATTACAAAATTAGCTCTACAAGATCCAACTTACAACCAATCTCATCTAGCCCAGATATGTAACATAACAACAATCTGAAAGAAACCACCAAGGAAATCTAAACTTGTGCTCGCAAGCCCACCGAGCAACCTCCTTATTTTCTAGCTGTAGCCCTATCTCTTCTCCAAGATCCAAGATCCAAGTGTAGATTACCATACATTCAGCACTTTGTCCACACATTCACAACTTCATCACAATCATGCTATCAACTACCTCACATTCGACGTTGTGTCCACAAATTTAGGAAAACTTTCCCTTTAGTTGCTTCCCCATTCACTCCTCCTCTAAATGAAATTATTAAAAGACTCCACAAGAGATCTAATTATACCAATCTAAGCCACAAGTTTTCCTAGAACACAAATTAAATACAAATACATAAATTAAATGCCACATGTCAGGTTGCAACAACAATTAAATGACCAAAAACTAATATCTAAGTAAAATCATGATATCTCCTAGCTTCTATTGAATCAAAACTCATGCTATGAATAGTAGGTAGAAATATATGTCCTATACAACCCTTCAAATGCACAAAGGCTGATTCTCCAAGGAAAAGTGTGCATCCATCCTGAAAGTCACGTACAATAGACTATGGTGCAAAACTACCACAAATTGAGACTCTGTGGGAGAATTTCCATATCTCCCAACCTATAATGAATTAAGACTTTTTCTCTTGATAAAAGGAAGTAATCTAGGACCTCTTCAATCCTTGAAGTGTGTAGATTCTCTTTCATTAAGGATAAATAGTTGCACTTCTTGTAACAGGCACCCAGAAACAAACAAAAAAAACACAGTTCCAATAGTAAGGTAAAATAGTTCAAATTTCAACTCAATCCATCCAATCTCTATGAAATCATGAGGAAAGGTTCTCCAACATGTGTCAAACACATCCCTAACCATGAAAAGCATAACTCCACCAAAATACAATCTCAATGCTCCTACATTAGATTCCCCATGTAAATCAAAAAGTATGTCCCATACTTTGATGCCAAAAGAAAGATCAGCAACCAAATCCATCTTTACCAAAGGCTTCCACTTCATCAAAGTCAATAGAAAAACTTTTAAAATCAAACATCTATGTTTTATCCACTGAAACATCAAAATCAAATACATATCAGCAACCTAATCAACATGCTCACACCCAAGAACAAACAAAACATGCCTCATTAGCAAACCCTCATCCACATTAGCAACTAGTGAATCCACACCAAAAACAACAAATTGCACATTAGTAGCAATATGTAGATCTCCATCAACACATGCCAAACTCACAACCCTAGAAATCTCATTTCTTGCAGTAAGATGCTCTGCAACACATAACTCATCACCAACAGTAACTGGACCATCCATGACCAAGTGCTCTGCAATATCCATGTTAGATCAAACCGATTGATCATGAAAACCAATCTCTATCCCAGTATCAACAAGGCTAGGAATATCTTTAGAAATAACCTTTATCTACTCTACAAGTTTTGTATTAGACTCCACAATCTGATCAATAAAACCAACCTCTTCCATCTTAACCTTGTCATGCCATCTTCTCTCACAAACAAGTCTCTTAACTGGCCAAACAACTCTCTTCCGGATTGGTATACTCCAGCTCCACAAACATCTACAAAATGCCCTCCTCATCTTGTCCTTATCTTGATCAACAAAACTAGTTTCAAACTAAGCAACCACCTTCTTAGTTTGATCAGCCAAACTAGCTTCAAATTGAGCAAACATCTTAGAAAAATTCCTCTCCATCACATCATGGAGATTTGCAATCATCTCAAGGTCTTGGAGCCATCTCCCAAGATCTTCACAAATCCTCTACAACAAATCCTTCCCACACTCCTTGTGAAAACCTCAAATTTTTTGCAAGTCAGATTGCAACCTACCACCTCGTATGAACAATCAAGAACCACATCACAAGTCTAAGACCATGGATCTGCAATCCAAAAACTCTCTACGATCATGCCTCAAAAAGATCATTCATCCATCTATGCATCCATTGATCCATCTATAAGCCCTCTATAATTGCAAGTTAGAACCATGATCTGCCACCCCACAACCAAGAGATCTACGACTCTAGAAAGAAAATTCACCACTAGATCAAGATCAAATCAGATCTACTTCTCCAACCCAAGTCCTAGTGCAAACTGGCACAACTTTGGTGATCTTTCTATACACTCAGGAAAAACCTTGGATTTGATACCACTTGACATAGTGCAAGGAAGGGGAATCCCCAAAGGAGATGTCCTAGCCTCCAACAATATAACCACATAGTAGAAACACAACAAGAAGCAATAATGCATGATTTGATACCAAATTACAATTCTTGATTCATAGATATATAACTAATTACATGAAATATGCCTAGTTGTAAGGCCTTCAGGGTTAGGACCAGATACAATAGCAATTGAAAAATTAGTTCTTCAAGATCCAACAAAAACCAACTTACAACCAATCTCAGCTAGCCCAGATTTGAAACATAACAACAATCTGGAAGAAACCACCAAGGAAATCTAAACTTGTGCTCGCAAGCCCACCAAGAAACCTCCTTGTTTTCCAGCCACAGCCCTAGCTCTTCTCCAAGATCTAAGATCCAAGTGTAAACTACCTCACATTTAGTACTCTATCCACACATTCACAACTTTATCACAATCCTACTATGAATTGCCTCACATTTAGCGCTCTGTCCATAGACTCAAGAAAAATTGCCCTTTAGTTGCTTCCCCATTCACTCCTCCTTTGAATTAAATTACTAAAGACTCCAAAAGACCCCTACTTATATCAATATAAGCCACAAGTTGGCCCAGAACACAAATTAAATACAAATACATAAATTAAATGCCATAAGTTGGCCTGCAACAACAATTGAATGTCCAAAAATTGATATCCGAGTAAAATTATGATATATCCTAACTGTAATTGAATTAGAACTCATGCTTCAAACCATAGGTAGAAATATACATCCTCTACATTCCCTTAAATACAAAAAGGCTGATTCCCCAAGGAAAAGTGCTCATCCTAAAAGTCATGTACAATAGACTATTGTACAAAATTGCCAAAAATTGATACTCCGGGAGAATTGCCATATCTCCCAACCTATAATGATTTAGGACTTACAATCTTGGTACAAGGAAGTACTCTAGGTCCTCTTAAATCCTTGAAATTCACAACCTCTCATTAATTAAGGATAATTAGTTACACCTCTCGAAAAAAGCACCCAGAAACCAAAAAAAACATAGTTCCAACAATAAGGTAAAATAATTCAAATTTCAACTCAATCCATCCAATCTCTATGAAATCATGAGGAAAGGTTCTCCAAAATGTATCCAACACATCCCTAACCATGAAAATCATAAATCCACAAAAATCCAATCTTGATGCTCCTGCATCATTATATTAGTTAAAACCTTTGAAAAGTTTTTGTTAAAAGAGTTGCAAAGACTAATATGCTTGAAATTTTCAAAAGAATCTGCACCTCGACTTTAGGAATTAAAACTAGAAAAGTAGCATTGATCTCCTTAAGAAAATTACTAGCTCTAAAAAAATCCTAAACCACTTTAACAAGGTCATTTTTAATAACTTCCCAATACATTTGGAAAAAAAAAGTTTGGAAACTATCAAGGCGAGGAGCTTTTTTAGCTGGCAGAGTGAAACCAACATCCTTAATTTCTTCAAGCCCTAGAATAGTCACTAGAAAATTATTTTGGGTAGTAGAAATCACACTAGGGATGGTATTAAGAATTATCTTATGGTTTAAAAATTATCTTCTAGTCCTCCTCACCCAAGTTTAACTCTTTGGATAGGATAGAAGAGAAAAACTTAGTAGCTTTCTCTGCAATCTCTTTATCTTCCTCTATAGTAGAGGCCCCCTTCTTAATACCATTGATTCTATTGGTTTCCCTATATTTTATAGTAGAAAGGTGAAAGAATCTAGAGTTCTTATCCCCTTCCTTTAACCATACCGATCTTGACCTCTACCTCCAAAACATTTCCTCTTTCCCCATGACATTGTGGAGGTCAACCAAAATAGTATTTTCAACATTGAGCCTACTCTCATCATAACCCACATTCTATATCTCTTCCTACACCTCTACAAGGTCCTCCAGAATCCTTTATTTTGATTGAAATATGTTCCCAAGGTCCATTTTGTTCCACTTTCTAATCTCCATTTTAATGTTTCTGGGTATTTTAGCCACCTTATACATAGTTGTGCCATCTACATCTATTCTCCACCAATCCCTAATTTTGTCATATAGACCAGGGTGCGTAGACCACATCTTGTCAAATCTAAAAGGGAAAGCCTTTTTCCTATTAATAGTTTCTAAGATGAGAGCAATAGGGGAGTGATCCAAGCTTAGTCTCGCCATAGAAGAAAGTTTGCAATGATAATGGTTCATCCAATCCAAGGTTATAAGGGCTCTATCTAGCCTAATTTGAATACAATCTGTTCCAACTCTCCTATTAGACCAAGTATATTTTCCATCTCCTAACTTAATGTCCAGAAGAGCCAGGTCACTAATTAGATCTACCAAATGTTGTCTATTTTCCAGATCTAGGGGGAGCCCTGTTAGGACTAACCTCAGACAGAAATAAAGGTTACATGAAAATATAACCAATATCAAAAAATAGTAGATCGCACATAAGAGAACACAAGACATCAAGATTTAATGTGGTTCACCCAATCCCTAGGCTACGTCCACCAACATCAAGTCGAATATTATTATGATCCAATGGTTACAACTTGGTTGCAATTTTTAATCCCTTGCAACTCAATACTACTACAAGAACCAATTTTTGCATCACTCTTATGAAAATCCCTAACCCTAAGTCTTTTTATACAAGATTTTTTTTGCTGAAAAAATTAGGGATAAAATAATAGAAAAATAGTAGCTGATGCCTTTTACAATATAAGGTCATTTTTGGCTTCAAGGGTGCTACCCCGAAAAACCCCCACGAGGGCATTTCCCCTCGACCCCACCCAGTACTGCAATAGGGAGTGCACCTGGGGTGCTACCTCAAGACCCCACAAGGGTGCTGCCCCTTGACCCCATCTTGGAGGTGTTGCCCCCAACCCCTCATAGAAATAATCTAGAGGGAAACCGCGCTAAATAAACCTCTGAGTCTGATTAGGCTCCACATCACAACAATCACACCTAACTTCTTTGTGGCCAAAAGAGAGGCATTGAAATCTCCCATAATAATGCCCTTAGGATCTCCCAACCTAGCCATCATGTTAAATTTTTTATTCCAATAGAGTCTCCTACCATTATTAGTGTTTGGGTCATAGATATTCATGATAAACCAGCTTTCCTGATCCTTGAGATTTTTGAATTGAATAAGAAAAATGTTACCCTCATCAAAAATGATATCTGCTTCCAAGTTGTCCTTCCATATCACAAGCAAACCTCTTGAAGTACCCTCAGATCCAGTAGCTGCAGTCTTCATCCCTTTATTGAAAATAATACTTTCAACTTTCTCCTTTTTCATTTTTGCTTCCTGAATCAAAAATATTTCTGGCCTATGATCCCTTATCATATTCCTAACAATTTCTTGTTTGTGGATTTTTCTGAATCCATGAATGTTCCAAGATATGACCTTCATAATTTATTTTGGGAACATGTTTCCTAGCTGGTCTTCTAGGTTCCATCTACCATATTTCTCCTTGTTTCTTCCTTTTTCAGCTTTAACATTGATCCTCATAGTGGTAGGAGAGACTAGTGATGGGTCCCTATTATTTTTCTTTTTCTTTTTCTTAATTGTTATCCAAGGTTCCACATTATCATCTTTGCAGCTGTCAAATAGAGCCTCAATTCTTGAAATTTGTACAAGAGTAGAAGCAAAAACCATCTCAAAAAATCTATTAATTTTCCCTGGAGACACCCAAGTGCTTCTACTTAAGTTTGGTTCCTGAGATTGAGAAGGGCCTTGCACCTCCAGAGTTCCCCCATTCTCCTAGGCATCTGGAATGAAAGAGTCCTCATTGCTTTCCACCATTATGATCTCTCCTTCCTCAGAATTGTTCCTACCTCTTTCATCTTCCTCCCCAACCTTAGGAACTTTGATATTAGGGTTGGCCTCAAAAACTCCCTTTCTACTATTGCCTTTATCCATTTGGGCCTCTTGTTGCTCCTTATCCTCATTTGCCCTCTTTCCTTCCAGGCTCTGATTATCAGGAAGGTTTACCAATTTTTCATTGAGTCCCTCCCATAGAGATTCTTCCTCTGGGATCTTTCCATTGGGAGCTTTCTCCTTCCACACTTTCCTTGTACCATCAACTCAATTTAGTACTTTTTGTTGATTTTGGGTATCTTTTTTTCCCTTGTTTTTTTTTAGCCTTGCAAAATTTTTGCTTTTCTATGAAAATAGCACACAATTTGGCCTTATGTCCTTCCTTTTTGCAATGGAAGCAAGAAAAGGGAACATTTTCATAATCTATCTATTGCACATGCCTCCCCAATCTTGATTGGAATTCAATAACTTATGGCATCTCTTGGCCTTCAACCACCCCAACACATATTCTAACATAGGTGAGTATTTTCTTGGTTGCTATAACTAGATCAATAGATAGAAACTCACCAAAAGAGCTTGCAAAGTCATTAAAAACATATTCTTGCAAGTACTCTAGGGGGAGTTTTGAAAGCCTTATCCAAACCGAGGCCTAGGTCAAGAAATCATTGTTGAGGTCAAGATTGGAGGTCCATTTCTCAAGAATGAGGGTGAATTTCCCCATTGACTAGTTTCCTGCATAGAGAATCTTTGAGTAATCCTTAGGGCAAGAAAACTTGAAAGACATAAAACCTTTTTCCATTGCCATAACTTCAACCTGTCCTTTTAGATCCCACTTTTTCTTAGCAAAGATACGAACCAAATCTAAGTTTGGCCTAAGACCTATGGACTTACCAACAAGAGTTGTAGCCATACTCAGAATATTGTGATCAATAAGCTTAGAAGGCACTTCTTAGGCAAAAGTCCCCTTCTCTTTGTTTGAGATATCTTTAATCTTGGGGAAAGAGGATTTATCGAAAGGTTTGACTCTGAAAAAATTCATGCATTGTCCCAAAGGACCTAGGGTGCCTCTAGATGCTCTTTGTTTTGGAGCATTACCCTCTTTTTTGCCTAGATTTGACTGCCAAACCCATGGGTCCCCATCTTCTGTTGCATCCCACTTTTCTTTGTCATTGCCCTAGTCCAAGAGCACCATTTGATCATCCTGTTCCTTCTCTCCACATTTCCTACTCAATGCCAAATTCAAAAAATTGCTTCATCTGCTCATTGTTTCTAAAACTATTACTTGTGCAATGGCTTTGATAATGTTGATATGTTTTCTTTATGTACATTTATAATGTTGAAATTTATGTTTTCATTTACATATACCCCTATTGCAGCATCTAAGAGAATCAATGTATATAATGCTTTTGACATCCTCTTAAGACTTGTTCAAAGGTTCAATGAATTTGATAGTGTTGATATATATTCTTTTATGTAAATGTATAATGTTTATATTTATGCTTTGATGTACATGTACCCCTATTGTGGCATCTAAGAGGATCAACATTTACAATGGTTTTGGAATCCCCTTAAGACTTGTTCAATGGCTCAATGGCTTTGATAATGTTAATATCTATTCTTTTATGTACATATATATTGTTTCTATGTGTGATTTGATGGTTTAATGGTTAGACAAACATTAAAAACATGATTTTTCAAGATGACACATGGCTTGTGATATTTGGTTTAAGGTGGTGTGTATTCTTGGTTTTGATTATTTCCTTGGTATTATTTGTTTGTTTGATTGTATTGATGTTTTGACAAGTAGAATGCTTATTTGGTAAGATGTTTGTTCTAGAAAGTGCTCATGGGATTTGTATAACAAGTGTTGTTTGGAAAAGTGTTTTTGTATATATTGAATTGAGGGCATAAAGTTTTGGTTATATGGGACTTGAGTATTAAAGAATTAAATTTAACTATTTAATCTAAGTCATTTATCCTAAACATTAAATATAAGAATAACCTAAAACCTATATAAACATTAAATTTACAAAAAAAAAACATTTAAAAATAAATATATTTTTAAAAGTAAAATATGAAAAACCTATTAATTATATATAACACTATAAAAAATGGGTCCCTACTTATATTTGACTAAGTGACTCTTCAACCCGTCTCCCACTCCACAAAGATCACAATGTAAAAAGGAGGGGCTAACGAGGAGCAACTAGGTTATATATACAGGAGTTTTTAGCCAAATAAGATTTGGTTGAGGCCTACTCAACTAAGTACTCCCTATCCCCCATCCTTCACATAGGTTCCACATGTTTTTGGTCGAGTACTACCTGATCAAATATGCATAATTAGCCTAAACTATGACACATTACTATACTTTTACCTAGATCCAAAATGAAAACATGAAAGTATGAAGAAAAAATGTATAGATCTAAAAATAAAAATAAATCATACCAAAAACTAGATAGGAAGAGTACACACCAATCTCCTAGCCATCCCCATGATAAATTCCTAACTCCATTATGATATTGAAATTATGTCTTGAATGCTTGACTTGCTAATAAATAATGCATATGCTTGATAGAGGTAGATATAGAATTCAACATAAAATTTTCACTTAATGGGATGTCTTCAAATTTGGGCTTCAACCTTGCAATTTCTTTCATCCTTCCAAATGAAGTGTAGCAGTTACTTTTATAGTGAAATTGGGAGATAGAATGAGTGGGTCAATTGTATATCTTTAATCCTGCAAGTACCTTGAGATGAGACCTTACCCCAAAAAGGGCTCAAAATCTAAGGGAAAATTCACCAATGGAGACTTCTCCCATATAAAGTGGACTAAATTTGGTTTATAGGTCCTAGTCAATCTGCAGATACAAGGTAAGAACATATAGTTGATTACAATGTGGGGATTATATTCTGAGATCATAAAAAGGTCAACTAGGGCCTAGGAGATTTTTTTAGAGGAGAAATAGAGGATTACACTTTGAAATAATGGCATACTTCAATTTTGAACAAGTTTAGAGATATTATAGGACTCTTATTTGAATTGGGTATGCATTATGTGCAACTATGAAATCCTAATATGCAATTTAAAGCAAACAACACCAATGAAGGTGATAAACAATCATAAAATTGTAGAGAACATAGGTGCTTACAATTTGTGTGTGTGTGTGTGTGTGTGTGTGTGTGTGTGTGTGTGTGTGTGTGTGTGTGTGTGTGTGTGTGTGTGTGTGTGTGTGTGTGTGTGTGTGTGTGTGTGTGTGTGTGTCTACAAATAAGTTTATTATTACTTTGTTAGTATTTTAGAAGATGGTCGTTGATCACATTTTAAAGCTTGGATGATATATGGTGCAAATATGCTTGACATATTACTTAATTGTGTATTCACAAGATTATTTTTCCACTCAAGAGTATAGGTTTGGGATATTTCTCAAATGTTGGATATATTGGAAATGTTGCATTGAGTTCAATATGACCTTACAACCTATCAAACCATAATTGAGTGTGAGATGTGTCCTACGAGACTCTGTGAGAATCTAGATCCACCCTATGTGAATCTAGATCCAAATAAGTGACAATTCTATGGTCCCCTTGTGATGTGTATTTAGATATAAATCTAGGATTCCAATTATGATAATTTTCCCCTTACTTTTTTTTAATTATATATCAAATCCTTAATAACTTCATTTTAATGATATTTAATACATTTGGGTAAAAGAGAAAGTGATAGTTAAACAAATCAATAATTAGTTGTTGTATACTTTGATATTATTTCATTTAGGTTAGAGAAATCATGTTGGAATCATTTCATTTATTTATTAAATTTTTTTAAAAAGATTTATTAAATTAAAAATATAAGATTTACTTTTTCCTTGAATAGTCAAATGGAATTATTCATTTGCTCTTATAAGTAAGGAAATAAATACAAGGAAAATAGAAGATAGGAAAATCAAAGTTTAAAAAAATATGAAATGGTGATAAAAAAAGGTTAAAAGGTTAAAATAGTCCCTCAAACACTCTCTTCAAAAAATGGTCGACATATATTTATCGAAAGGATTGGTTTTGTTTAAAATTGTAATGAAAAAGATTCTATTGGGTGTCATTTGTATTTGAATATACTTTGACTCTTCCAACCTCTATTTGTGTAGTTTTTTTATACTACAGTAGCCAAAAATAGGGGGTTGGCCCATAAAAAGATAGTGGTAGTCCCAAACAACAAACTACCAACAACTAGATTAACAACACATCACACCCACTACTAACCTTTTTGAAGGCAATAATGAGCTTCTCTCCCTCCCATGTCATCTTCGTTTAGGGTTTCTACTTGCATCCATGGATTTGGACGTCTGTCACTTGGTGGTCCACCTCCAAATACCAATGATGCTTCTATGCCAACTGTGAGTGATTCTTCTATAGTATCTGTGAGTGTGAGAAATGATGAAGGTGTGCCTCAACAAGTGTCTTGGATGCCCTTTTCTCAGGAAGTGGGTTATTCTTTTCACCACAGATGTGGCTATCCTATATGAGGATGGGGCTTGAAAGGTGGTTTTGGAGGGCCTGTTTGGTTCCTCTTATGCCCATTCTTTTTGAAATGGCAATGGTTTTGGGGTTGTCTCTAAGTATAAGGTCCCTTCACCTTTTCCTACTTTTAGTCTTATTTCTATCAATCTAAATAAAGAAATTGTCAATCTCTTGAGTTGAATGTGCTCTTTGTCGATTAAGGAGATTTTGTCCCTCTCTCAAGGATCTCCATACTTGGATCTCAAAGAACTAGGATCAATACCTTACTAATTATGTCCATATCTTTCCTCTGGTAAGGAGTTTTTGTATTGTCGGATTTGATCATGTGAATGATAGGAGAGCCATTTCATGTGATCATTTTTTCACTTGGGATAACCATTTCCATTTGATGGTTAAACTTTGGGATAAGGACTTTGATACTTCATCTTAATATTTTTGCAAAATGCCCATCTGGGTCCGACTTACTAACCTCCCTCTTCATCTATGGCATGATTCTGTGCTTGAGGAAGTTGGTAAGGCTTTAGGTGATTCTTAATAGTGGATTCAGAATCCTCTAATATAATGCACTCTACCTATTCTCAGATACTTGTTGATATTAATGCTTCTAAAGGCTTTTTTTCATAGGTTAAACTATGTAGCCCTATTGGCTCTTGGACTCAGTCATTGGATTTTGAGGGTCTCATGTTTAGATGCAAGAAATGCTTTAATACTAGGCATATTGCAGAAAATTGTGGGGTTGGGAAGATCAAACCCAAGAAGCCTAGTTGGTGGAAAGGTATTCTATGGAAATATTATACAATGGTCAAATCTAATATGGATGATCCCCAAGATGCTACTACTTCTCAACATTAGGAAGCTGATGATGTCCCAACTACTGTACAAGCTGTTGAGGATGGCCTTAAGGATGACTTTATGGCTAGTTATGTTACTATAGATTCTAATATTTCTACTCTTGATGATCAAATTTTGGCTGGCTAATTCTATGTATTAGCCTAGCTGGATGGTATGGTTGGTAGTGTTGTTGACCCTGTTGGCTATGGTTCAATTTTGGGCAGGTCTTGTATTATTGGAGTTGCTTTTGTTGATCCTATTAGATTTGTGGGTTGTGCAAATAGCTCTGCTGAGTTGTTGGGCTAGCATTTTGTGGCTACTAAGATCAAGGAGGGATGGATCATGATAAAAAGGAAAATTTTCAAAAAATAACTCCCTCTTGTTCTTCTTCTAATCCCCAAAAGTTGGGGATTAAGGGGAAATCTTAATTTTTGTTATTTTGTTGGGTGGTATGATTTCTAAGTGCTCATCCTTCCTTGGACCACTGTTGTGATGTGGAGTTTTTTGTTCACCCCCTTTCTTTCTTAGTTTCATTTTTGTTTTGCCAAGTTTCTCTTTGTTGTACATAATGCTTATCTTTCGAGTTGGATCAAGTGGTATTTTGTTTTACACCCTTTTGTATTCAGGTTTTAGGGATCCCTCAAACCTATTTTCTTAATAAAAAACAACACATCACACCCCAAATACTTTAATATCACATCAAAGACCCCCCTAACTTGTCCACAACAGACAAGTTCATTGTAACCACCAGATCTAAACTATCAATAAACAAGTTACAACTATTTTAAAAACCAAAGTTCAGAAAGTAGTCATACCAACAAAGCCTGTCTAAAATATAATAAAACTAAGGTCATTTAAGACCATTAAAAGTATAACCAGTTGGAACATACCAACACAGACAAAACGTCAAAATTAAAACATATAAAACTAAAGGCCTTATTAGTGACCTTTTTCTTTCCTTTCCTTGCCAGCAACACCTTTGCCCAATTGTCCTCAAGGAAACTATACAGATTTTTTGAATCCTTTGTACCCAAGCTCTCTATCTATATTATTGAACTCCAAGAATTAGAGGTATTTTCATTTAATTATTTAATGTTCTTGAATTTTTTAGTTTATTTTTTTCATGTGCATTAGAGTGGATTCACGTAGCTTCCAATTTTAAATCAATTTGATGAAATCACATGGTGATTATAGTTATTTATTCAAATTTTGGAAGAAAAAAAAATTGGGCTATAAGCATGCAAAAAAGTAAGTGAATTTTATTTGATAGTAATGGTGCAACTTTTATTTGTAACCAAAGGGTCTTTTTTTTTTTTTTTACAAGTACATATTTTTAAAAACTAGGTTTTCATGAAACTTGAAATTAATTTTTTTTTATGGTTTTTGTATTTAAAATAATAGAAAAACCATCAAATTGGGAATGCACATGTATATTTATTGGAATGGAAAATCATGATCATGTAATATTTTTCTATTTATAATTGTTTGATGTTATGGTTAAAAAAATATCTTCTATTTTTTGGTGCATTGATTTTCATACCATCCTCTAAATTTGAGCTGTGAAGTATAGAGTGTAGAAGAGAAGTGACTCCCAATGTTGCCCTAAATCCAAAGTGATTATAAGGTTGAACTACATTAGATAAATAAAATGAATCGAGATGCTAATTCTACAAAATACCTAGAGTTCTTCTAAAGAGTTGCTATAAATGTAAAGGGAATGCTAGACTTTGGAAGTTGTTTGGTATCATTGAGTACCCTTACCTAAAAACTAGGATGCATACTCAATCTTGTTTAGCCATAGTGCTATTGTGGTGAGACTCTTTGTGTTACTTCTGAGATCCTTTTCCTTATTACAATTAGATTCTATATTTAAGACCCATCTCTCACCATGTATGCATGTGACTGGATGAGATCTTGATTGTATGTGTTTCTACGTGGGTTATATGCAATGCATTTGGATGGTGGGAGGGATACATGCCCTCTTATTCCACATGACTGTATTTTTTGTTCCAATGCAACTATCTTCTTGTATAGTAGAGTAAACCTAAGACCACATGGTTGGGTAGCATAAGAACCACCATTGGAAACTCGTGAATCTAGTAGATTAGTGTAAGACTATTCAAAAGTCGTAGAAGACTTCATTTCCCTATTATTCTTCTCCTCTTTGTAATAATATTGTAAGATATATAAATATATTGGAACCTCATATTAGATCCAAGTTATAATATACCCACATAAGTGTTGACATAACTACCATTACTTTTTGTCATGTCTCGATGTTGGTGTTCAATGTGCATTATATTTTTTATATTTTCATCATTCTTGATATGTTGGTGAAAAAATAACGTAGAAGGTGAAATATCTTGTTAAGATCTTTGAAGTATGATAGGTATATTTTAAGGTTTCTTTTGGGTCAATAATTCATTTGTGTATGTCCATAACATTGACCCAAAATATGAGATCTAGAAAAGTGATTTGTTATGATTCCAATTACAACTACAAAACTAGATAAGGCTCATCACGCTAGAAATGACTCCATGATAGGACTAAACTCTAATGCTACAAGTGGATTGGTGCTAGTATCATTATGGATGTTAGTTCCTTCTTGATGCTATAGTCTTCTAGGTATTGTAACCTTGAAGATCCTTCGATTGAGGGCACTTCTATTCATTCCCTAGAATAAAAAAAGATGAGTTTTGTACTACCTACTTTTGCAAGTCTTTCCATGCCTTGACTTTATTGACAAGTGTTCTAATTTGCAATAAATTACCTCTCATGCTTTGAAAAGTGCAACCTTGCCTAAAATTGGACGATTCTCATTCTGATTGGTTGGGTGCTTGTACCTCCTAGTTTAGTTTGCCAATTTATTCCCCTTTTGTTTGGTTGTCCTTGATTGAAAAATTCTCAATTTTACTTTGGAAGTGTATCACACTTGCAACAAACTAATGATAATTCTAAGTAGTTGAGGTATTTTATCTCCTAGTTGTCCTAACTCTTGTATAGGTTTATCTTAATGTTGTGAGTTTTTTTGAGTGGTTTTGGGGGTGGTTTTGATGTAGATAATTCTCTCATTC
This sequence comes from Cupressus sempervirens, assembly GCA_028749045.1. Taxonomy (NCBI): domain Eukaryota; kingdom Viridiplantae; phylum Streptophyta; class Pinopsida; order Cupressales; family Cupressaceae; genus Cupressus; species Cupressus sempervirens. The sequence continues at coordinate 316,473,028 of CM053791.1, forward strand.
TACTTTTGTGTTTTGCTCACATGATAACAAGATCACAAGTTAGGACCCATTCATCACCATGGAGAAGTTCCACTCTCCGGTAGGATCACAAAGGTGACTTTCTCACATGATTTGTAATTTGTCCACTTGTGCAACCTTGATTGGGATAATGTTGTTTCCTTTTGGTGTTGTAGATGTCTTGTGTGTTTCTATGCTTGACGGGACAATTTTAGTATACAATGCAACAGATCAATGTTGTATCTTAATTGTTGGACTCATTCTTTACAAAAAGCTATTGTAGAGCCTATTTGGCTAATGTCTTGGATGTGAGGCTTAAGGAATTACAAAAGATTATAGGTCATGTAAAGAATGCCTTAGATATAGACATAAGTAGGTATTACAACAATGAAATTGTGATTACATAAATGAATGTTTCAAATGTGGTTGGAATGGTTGTGTTAGATGTGTAAAGATAGCTTAAGGTTTATCCTTGAAAACAACTCTAAAGGTGACAAATGAAACATTTTACACTATAAATCAGCATATACCAACTCATAAAAAGAGTTTAATGAAATCCAAATCTAAATTTTTAAATTGATTTCTACAACTCCTAAACTTAACCCGTATAATAAACTTACCGATTATGTATCTAAATATAAAAGAGAGAAAATTTGTCAATGTGTGTTTGGTCGGTTGGTCAAGTTGAATGGATCATAATGAGCACTCGAAGGATCAAGTCTCGGTGAGCACGAGGCTCTATAATTCAAAATGGATGAGGTGAAGATCACGTGCTATGTGAATCTCAACCTAGGGCTTATGCTCTTGTATTAGATAGCTAAAATGACTTTGTGGATGAAAATGCAACTTTGTCAATATGTACTCGATTTGTAGTGAAGTTGAATGATTTATAATGAACCTTCCAATGATCAAATTTAGTTGAGTACACAACTCCAACATCATAAGGAACGAGGTGAAAATCCTACTATGTAATAATGTCACCTTAAGGCTCATGTTCTATATATATTGTAGATAAAGAACCCTCCATAAAAGAAAAATGGATAAAGTACAACAAAAATCAACCCATAAAATCACCTTTTCATTTTCTTTTAAGATGCATTATGATTCCAAAATCTAAAACAGACCCCCTAGGGTGAAGGTGAAGCTGAAAGGGAAGAGAAAATCCAATTATGGATCATTAGAATGTCTGAAACAGATAACATCGTGTTTACAACGTGTGTAGGCATGGTTGGCTGAGATGAAAGCTGACAATTTGTGGAGGAGATAGTTTTATCGAAATCCATTGGCATGAAGATGGGTACCACAAATTCAGTTTCCCCTGATATACATAATCGAGCTGCACCATCTCTTTCCAATAACAGGAAGAGGAGAAGGTGTATATGGTCTAAAAGAGTCCATCAATGGCTCTGGCGTCCTCCACAACAGCTGCCATAATGGCAGCACTTGCACCAGCACAGGCACAGGCACATGCATCATCCAGACCAAGAGTCTCTCCTCTATATTTCTCCTCACCCAAGGTTTGTGTTCTTCAAATTCCATTCACGTGAAATTTCAAATTACTAGTGTACCCAATTGCTCATGTGGAGGCCTTCAATTAATTAACCACCGGTGGATTCACATGAAACAGAGGGCAGAATTTTGTGGGCTCAAGTCAATTTCTCCTTCAGTGGCATTTTTTGGACAAGGACGTCAGAGCTCAGCCTTCCAACATGCACTTGCCCAACAGCTTACATCAAAAGTGAGTAATCATTTTGTGCTTTAAAATTGTTTGATTGTAGGTCAGTATTTCTCTGGGATCCTGATTTTAATGGCTGTCAAGTCAGGCTACAAATTCAGGGGCTGTAAAACTAGAAACTGTGGCTAAATTGAAAGTGGCCATCAATGGATTTGGGCGCATTGGGCGTAATTTTCTTCGGTGTTGGCATGGCCGCAAGGATTCCCCTCTTGAGGTCATTGTAGTTAATGACAGCGGTGGTGTTAAGAATGTAAGTGGAACTTCTTTCACCTTCAAAAGCTTTTTCTTTCTTTCTTTCACCTGCAAGTTTTAGCAAGGATTTGATATTTGATTCATCTGGCAGGCTTCTCATCTTCTCAAATATGACTCCATGCTCGGCACTTTTAAAGCCGACGTGAAGGTTGTGGACAATGAGACCATTAGTGTTGATGGAAAAGCTATCAAAGTGGTTTCAAACAGAGATCCCGTGAAGCTGCCATGGGCAGAGCTCGGAATTGACATTGTCATTGAGGTAGTTATGTTATGGATTATGTCGTCTGAGATTTGTAAAAGAGCAAATAGAGGGTAACGGTGATGGTGTGATTGCAGGGGACTGGAGTGTTTGTAGATGGACCAGGGGCTGGGAAACACATTCAGGCAGGGGCAAGGAAGGTTATCATCACAGCCCCTGCTAAGGGTGCTGACATTCCTACTTATGTTGTGGGTGTCAATGAAGGTGATTACGCAGATGAGGTTTCCAACATTATCAGGTACTCTTGGACGTTGGACCCATCCCCATTTTCATTCAACTCTAAACTTTTGCACAAAATTCTTGAAGTATTCCAATCTATTCAATTCAAGTTAGAGACATTTGTGTTTTCCTTTCATCATAACATTTATCATTTCATCTTTAGCATTCATTGATATGTAAGAGTTGACATATAGAATGTTGATTCAATGTGATAATTGGTATAAAAGGTTTTGTATTATGTTGGAATTTAATGCAAGAGGTGGTAGAGGATTTGCAAATAGGTTGAAAATATAGTAGTCCAAGATCAAAGGATTTCAATATTCAAGAATTTCATTGAACGTCGATGAACCATCAAATATAAGTAAATTGATATTATTTTATTTTATGAAAAATACTTCCATTGTAGAGAGAGAATAATTGATTTATACAAACTAAAACATTAGATTATAACATGTATCTTGACTTTATGGCTTGAAACATAAAGTATTACATTTATTTTTAACTGAATCTTTTAATTATACAAAGTAAGATGAGTCATTCAATTGTATAAGATAATTACGTGTGTCTTATGAATTAACATTAAAGTATCTTGAAATGGTTTAGAAACTGAATGGTTTGATTTATAAATCATTATGAACTTAACCTTAATCTTAATATTATGACTTTGAATGGTAAAGTGATAAATATGTTATATATCATTAGATAAATATAATGGGATCATTAAATTATATAAATCAAAATGAATTATAAGTGCTATAGTAATTGGATTAGATTATATTATAGAGATTTTTACCATCAATATTTTCTATCATTACTTTGTCTTGCATCTCTTGCTCTCTTTCAGTCTGATAATAGACCATATAGAGTGATTTGAAACATTGATGATAAAGATCTCTGTGATGAATCATAAGATCATAACATATATAAACCATATAAATAAGATTAAGTTAATTGAAATTGATTAGTAAAATATCTTGTTCGTGCCGGATTGATTCTGATAAATTTGGGCTTGTTTCTGATTTAATGAACTTGATGTGCAGCAATGCCTCGTGCACAACAAACTGCCTTGCACCATTCGTGAAGGTTCTGGACAAAGAATTCGGTAAGCAGAAGTTCATACTATTTCCAACATTGCCCCAAATGAAGATGTGGAGGTCATGTGAGTAACATGTAGAGTTTGTGTGTGCAGGAATTGTGAAGGGAACAATGACAACAACACATTCATACACAGGTGACCAGGTGGGTATTACTGATTTAAACCACTACTAAAGGTGAGATTGAGGTAGGATAGAGAGCATGCATAATAGGGCTAATGGGTGGGTATTGTTGGGGACTGTTTAAACAAAGTTAACTTATTTTTGCAAGTTTAATTTCTTCCTTAGTGTGTGATGTTTAAGGATGGTCGTAATGTCGTTGCAGAGGCTCCTAGACGCGTCGCACAGGGACTTGAGGAGGGCGAGGGCGGCGGCACTGAACATAGTACCGACGAGCACAGGAGCAGCGAAGGCAGTGTCGCTGGTGCTGCCACAGCTGAAGGGGAAGCTGAACGGCATTGCTCTGCGTGTGCCCACTCCCAATGTCTCCGTGGTGGACCTCGTCATCAATGTAGAGAAGAAGGGCATCTCCGCTGAGGATGTCAACGCCGCCTTCAGGGAGGCTGCAGACGGCCCTCTCAAGGGGATCCTTGCTGTCTGCGACATCCCCCTCGTTTCTGTCGACTTCCGCTGCTCTGACGTCTCCTCCACCGTCGACTCCTCCCTCACGATGGTCATGGGCGACGATATGGTCAAAGTGGTCGCTTGGTACGACAATGAATGGGGCTACAGGTACTCTCCCCCTCACACCTTTCCCCTTTTCAATTACCTCTACGGATTTGTGCTACCACAGTCTAAATTAACAAACTATGATGGGTTTTAGAGTGATTCGTCTCTACGGTGCAATCATTAGGAAAAGCATTATGGTGAAGTCCTTATAGTTGGAATACTATTAGGATGGACAGTCTTATGTATCACTTAGATGCATTCAATGTACTGTGAATATCATCTAATTGCAATTGGTGTACTATTCATTCTTAGGAGAGAGGTTTGTGTGAATCACACTAGTCATGAAATATGAATCATTGCAATGAGTGCCAAGGGTATCATTCATTCTTATTAGAGAAATTCTTCAAACCACACTAAGTACTCATGAAACACGGGGTCAATGTAATGATGTTGAGTGTGTCATGCATTATGAAGAGAGATAGGTTTGCGTGAACCATACTACTCATAAAACACGGATCAATGCAATGAGTGTTAAGTGTATCATTTATTCTCATTAGAGATAGGTTCCTACAAGTCACACTAGGTACTCATGAAACATGGGTCAATCCAATGAGTGTTAAGTGTATCAATCATTCTCACAAGAGAGAGGTTTGTGTGAACCACAGTACCAAAAAAGCATAGGTCATTGGAATGAGTGTGAAGTGTATCATTCATTCTCATTAGAGATAAATTCTTCAAATCACACTAGGTACTAATGCAACGAGTATTGAGTGTTGTGTGTATCGTGCATTCCGACGAGAGCAAGGTTCATGTAAACCATACTACTCATAAAACATGGATCAATACAATGAGTGAACCATACTACTCATAAAACATGGATCAATACAATGAGTGATAAGTGTATCATTTATTCCCATTAGAGATTGGTTCCTACAAACCACACTAGGTACTCATGAAACATGGGTCAATGCAATGAACGTTAAGTGTATCATTCATTCTTGCGAGAGAGAGGTTTGTGTGAACCACGGTACCAAAAGAACACGGGTCAGTACAACGAGTCTAAGTGTATTACTAATTCTTGTGAGAGGTGAGTTATTGTGATCCACACTACTAATGAAACACTAGTCAATACAACGAGTGTTAAGTGTACCATTCATTTCTATGAGAGGTAGATTATTGCAATCGATTTCACTCATAATATATAGGTCAATACAATAAGTGTTAAGTACACCATCTCTTCTCATGAGAAGCGGGCTCTTGCAAACTGTACTAGTCATAGAACATGGATCAATGAATTTGAATGTGTACTACTCATCATTAGAAAACAAGAATTCTTAGGAGCCCTACTAATCTTGAATTACAAATTAATAAATGTAATTAGAAAATTGCACAACTAAATCTTAATAACAATATCATAATAAAAAACCAAGAAATAATAATATTTATTTTACAATTATGCAGCCAGATTGGTAGATCTGACATTATTTATTTTTACATTTATGCAGCCAAAGAGTGGTGGATCTGGCACATTTGGTGGCGTCGAAATGGCCAGGGATGGAGAAGGGCGGGAGTGGGGATCCGTTGGACGAGTTCTGCAAGACAAATCCAGACACAGATGAATGCAGGGTCTACGAAGCTTAGCTTGTTAACCTCCTCCTCTGCCTCTGCCTCTGCCACAGCCACACGCTCATTTTTGCACTTTAAACAAGTGTACGTGTGTGTATCCTCCTCATATTTATCTCTTCTCTAATGAATTGACAGCGTACAAAGCTCTTCAAAGCAGCGAATTGCACCCACAGAATCAACCATTCCGACATTTAATTTCTTGTTTTATCTCCTCCCGTCTCTAGAAGTGAACGCTAAAACCTTTTGAATTGCAGGCAATAACCAAGATCTTGGTTCTCTAGTTAAATTCTCTAGTCTCTTCCATGCTTCTCATCGTTGTCGATTAGGACATTTTGCCAGCAACCAAAAAAAAGTTGGAATTTGTTCTCTTCTTTCCAATGAAATCTCACTGAAAATGAGATAACTTCAGCCGAATCAACAGTCAAAATTAACGGTTTTTTTTTGTCCATTAGAAGGAAAACAGGAAAAATTTGGAAATGACTTGTATTTATGGTAGTAAAATATATGATATATAAAAGTATGTTTATTAATGTCGACAGGCATTCTACAATGGCAGAATGGAAAGTGAGATGGTGTCACTGTGTTAATGTTAACTTTTATTCTTATAGGTTAAATTTGACAACCATCTACATGTCAAAAGTTAAAATCTTATTATAAATAGAATATACTTTTAAAAATAATTTAACAAATACTACATAAAATATTCATATAAATTATTATATTTGGAAATATAAATCATTCATTTTTTTCTTAATTAAAATAAAAAGCTTAAGTTAGCAAAAAGTTAAATAAATGGAAATAAAGAAAATATAAATAATTTTAAATGTAGTAAATTAAATTATAATTATTTTGTATTAGATATCTATCGGCATTTCTTTAGATAGATTTATTTAAGATATTTATACTAGTATATACAATATGTATATATGAATGTTAAGTCTATCTTGTTATGTATGCTAGTTTTATTTGTTCATGTCAAAGGCGTGGCAGGATATCTATTCATTTGTATCTACTTTATGAGTAATTCAACAAATCATTCTTAGAAATTAAATTACTTTGACACATTGTAATGTTTATATTTATTTTTTATTTAAAAAAAATTAAAATATCATTTTTTCTCAAATATTATTGGTGACAATCAGTAGTAAATTCAATTTTAGAATAAAAGCTAAACAAATTAATGTAATTAATTAACCTACTTCGTACATATTATACCAAAGGATAAATTATCTAACTTTTAAATGGATGGACTCAATTTCTAAGAGGCACCAGATGAGTGAACACTCATTATCCATTGTTTTCACTATTTCTTTTTTAACATATTAATCTAGGAGAAAAAATTCACACTTTTCATAGTTTTTAAAAAAATTATTGTCGTACATTTCTAAGATAATGATTACAAGTAGATTATTGTAGAAGTGTGAGAACATGCTAGTATGAATTAGAATTGTTTCCACTTTCTCTAGTGGGATTCAATTTTTTAAAAATTATATATATATATATATATATATATATATATGTGTGTGTGTGTGTGTGTGTATAATTGTGTTAATAAAAAAATTTTAAAATGTAAGTTTAAAGATAATTTAGTGACAGTTAGTTAAACTTTTTATAATAATCTAGATAGTTTCAATTCTTTAAAGTATACAATATGTGAATGAGTGATTAACATATGTCTACATTGGGTTTATTTTTAGATTTTATTTATTTTATTTTATTTTATTGAATGTATTTTAAATTAACGATAGTTTTATATATTATTAAAAAAATCAGCATTCATTTATTCCAACATTAAGCTACACAATATTATTTATTACTTATGTAATCTTTTATAATTATTTCTCTTTTAAACATATCACATTAACCTATATATATATATATATATATATATATATATATATATATATATATATATAACATTCATCCATTTTTTCTTTGATGAATTATTGTTTAATAGAGATTATGTCTTTATTAGTAATTAGTACAAGGGTTTTAATAGTTTTTTTGTTGGAGGCTCAAAGAACCTCTTCACCTCAAAGCCAAGGACTAAGGGGTATCCATTCCACCAAAATCTGTCAAAGGTATGATCTCGACCTCATTCGTTATGACGTCAAAGTCATGCACTAGCAAGACTTGATCCATGGTAGGCTCATTTAGAAGCATTCAACTTCACCCAACTAAGGGCCCCATTGACTTTAATAGATATTATAACAAATTGATACTGAAATTTTTTTCTCCTTCTTGTTATCTTGCTCTAGATTATTGTCTTCCTCTATCCTCCTCTATCTCTAGACGTATCTCCCTCTCTTTATACATTCAACTTTCTCCCTTTATCTTTCCCTTTCTCTCTTCTTATACCTATATTCTATATTTCTTTATCTATCTATTTCTAACTCTCCATATTTATTCTTCCATGTGTCCCTCTCTTATCACACAATCTCTCTCTATTCGTATATCTACCTGTAATCACCTAAAAATAGTCATCTAGACTATTAGCCCCCTTTTCAACATTTTGGCTAAATTAATTTAATCATTTACCTAGACCAAATTGCTAATAATCAATTTATTTGATTATAACCTATAGTTTGACTATGCTATCCTAAGTTCATTATTTGATTAAAAGAACATGTCCCCTTTTAATTAAATAAAAGACCTCATTCTTCTAACCCACTTAAAGTGCACACATAAAGTCTTTTTTCTATTTTGCAATTAAAAGAAAAGGCTTTGTGACTTTTGTCTTATATGACAAGTCAACTTATATTCTATTGGTTGACTTGTGTGTGCACATGGATCACTCCTCTTTTCAAATTCCATCGTTGATCATCCACTATCTTCATCTTGATCTCTACCATCCGTATGACTTTAAAAGGGAGAGAGTTTTCCCCCTCAAAAGATCCACCCTCATTTGAATATTGTTATGCTATAGGTTTTCTAACAGGTTTCTTTGGAGCTTTGTGGAGAACTTCTATTTTTTGTCTACATTCTCTCATACCATAGCATTTTAGCTTAGACTCATGTTGCATGTTAGTTTAGCTTCTATTTTGCAATAATCTATCTCACATAGATTAATATTTGGATTGTAACACTCTCATCCATGCTTAGGATAGCTACACTTTTCATATTCATTATAGCTTAATATTTATTTGCATAGCATCCTTGAGGAACTCCTTGGGACATTTGCATTCTTGCATCTTGTCTTTGGAACCTCCCATTGCATGGTTTACTAGCAAGAAGAGTATCTCTAAGGCTCATCTGAGAGCATTCTTATTCTTGAAATATACTCTCTTGCACTCCGTGGATAGGGAGCTCTAAGCCGACATTCAAACATTTCAAACTCATGAAATCGTTTGGATAGAAGGGTTTAGAGTGGGACACTTTTGAGTGTACATTTTTGGCACCCACCATGGGGCTTGAATCTAGTTTTTAGCTCCATTTGCTTTTATTTGTCATCTCTAATTTTTTACAGCCACATATTGGATCTAATCAAGTGTTTTTGTAGAATTATCACTTTGAATTTAAGGCCAACCCATAAATAGATTGGTTTGAAGGCCAAAAATTTAGTTGGTTTAAAGATTTGATCATATCTTTTAAACCTCTTGGAGTTTGGTTCTAAAAAAATTTTAGTAGATTGGATATGTATCCAACATGTCTCAATCCAATTTTTAGAGCATTTTGATGTGATTTTCAGAAGTTATTATATTTTCTTTGTTTTTCATAAAAAGTCATTTTTGGTCGCAAATCAGCATTTTTTTCAAAAAAACTTACATTTCTAAAAAAAAAATTGAATTCTAATAGGGGTTCTTTCTTTGTGTTTTGAATTTTGAGGTCGTATTAAGGATCAAAAACTCGATTTGATAAAAAAAAATTGTTTTGACAAAATGGGTCTCTAGGGCACAAATGAAGAGATTTTTTTGAATTTCTTGCATTTTTGAAAATTTCTCTGATTTTTAGCAGGATTCTCTTCTTTATATTTCTATTTTTGGATTCAAAATCATAGCAAAAAAGTCTAATCTTGTTGACTAGGTCAAAAGCAAAGAGTAAAAATGAGAGCAATTGTGATTAACTTGCACTTTCTTTGCATACACTTGATTGGAAGATAACTTGGATATTTGAGGCAACTAACCACTTTTTATTGTAATTTTTTTTGTGATTATTTCATGCTAACTTGTGGGCTAACAAGTTGTAATTGCAAGTTGCTCTCTTTGTGAAGAAAAATTGAAACCTTGCATACAAAAGAATGCATGTCAAAGCTTCAAATGCGCAAGGGCTACTAACATTGTTTGCAGGGCTGCCCAAAGCATAAAAACCCAAACTTTCTTATTTTTTGTTTTCATGTGTGGCATTGACTAATTGTTAATTTTTCATAGGCACATAAAACTTGTGATTGGAGTCTTTTGGTAATAGGAGAGTATGCTCTTCACCCTTGTGGTGAATCAAAAATTTTGACTTGCCATTTGGTTTCAAAAGCAAGGGGTAACTGAATCTTCCTGGTGTGTTTGGGAGAAAATGATTGGAATAGGAGAGTATGCTCTTCACCCTTGTGGTGAATAAGAAATTTTGACTTCCAAAAGTTGATCCACTCTTTGTGTAATTTAGAATCCTTTAGAAGGCCTGCTCTCGGACAACCTAAGAGGAACGACCCAAGTGGGGACAAGCAGATTACCCAGCTCTTTCAAACCACTATAAACTCAAGGCTATCAAGGACACAAAACTTTGGTAGACGTAGTGTTTGTCTTCACCTAGTGTGATCGCTTATGGAATTTCGACCATAGGGAGATCACTAGGCAAGAATGCTTAAGGTACTCTTGTGGTCGCGAGATCGGTTACTTATCGCAAGGTGAGGTGTTCCATAAGTGGGAGAAAGAGGAACACTATGAATGGAAGCCCTATCTAAACACCCTAAGTTAGTAACTACCTTTTTTTAGCCGCTCAACTTCTTGGTGCAAGGATCGATCCTAGTGGACTACTCGGATCACCCCAAGATTTTACACTCACCATATGTGTTCCCTTGGTTGTGCTTATCACATTTCTATGACAAAGCCAATATCTCTTGTGGGAAACCACTTGGTGTGAGGCAAAGGAGCATCAAGTGTGGGCCAAGTTGTTAAGTAATGAACCATGACATTTAGTTAGATATTGCTTGATGTGTTCTCGAATGTGCTAGACCTGTGGAAATCTTTTGAACATACACATGATGATAGTTATACGACTTTCTTTTAAGACCTCACATATTCTTGTATCATGCAAGGTTGCTTCGTCCCGTGCTTGATTGTTTGAAGACTACTCCATGTGTCACTATCTTGCTTGGAAAGAAATTGCTTTTGAACATCAAACTTGCTATGCTATCAACTATTTTCAAACTTTGTCAACCAAGTCAAAACATCAAATGCAAACATTTTCTTGTGTTGCTTGCTAAGGGGAGTCTCATCATTTGATTTTTATTTTCTATGTCTCTAGTTCTTGAACATGCTTAAAGTGACTCTTTGGTCTTGGTGCTCTTGGTCTTTCTATCTTCATGGTCTATTTTTGCTTGCTAGTTATCTTTTTGCTGAAATGGTTGCCTTGATTTCTTGACTACACTCTTGGGTTGGAGAGTTGTTCACTTGTCACCCTACTTGCTCTATCTATTTGGCTATTTGGGAATCTTTCCTAGCTATTGACTTGAGTCATTCATGTCGTAAGTTTCTTGGACATATTGTTTGACAAGTCACTTTAATCTCTCTCTACTATCTTGGCAAGTGAACACTCTACCTCCTATAGTTTCAACATCAAGTTATCTTCTAGGCTCTTTTATGCTTGGCTTTGCATCTAAAACTATGGGATCTAAACCTTGTGCTACCAAACTTCAACCGAATCTAGATGATCATGATATCCTGCATGTCACTAAAGAGTTTCAAGATCTATATGTGCAATACAAAGAACTAGAAGAGACAAATGATCTTTCTTACCTTCATCTCTCTAAGCGCATGATAGAAATGAAGTCTAAACTTTAGAAAAGGTTAGAGGAGAAGATTGCATCATTACATGAATCTTCCTTGAGGTTTTTAAATGCATGTGAGTCACCTTCTTTGAGGTCATCCTCTTCTTCTAGGTCTACATTCTCTACTTCAAGACATCAAATGTCTTCATCTTCTAGATCTAAAGACCTCTATAGAGAACAAGCATTTGAGCTTATGCCAAAATTTCATGATGGACCTATCTTTGACCAAGATAATGATGAAGACATAGATGCATACCATTTACTCGAGAAACAACAAAAGGACTCTAGACATACTTCTAATAGAACTTTTTCTCCCTTGGAAGATTCTTATGATGACACTTTGCAAAAACTTCTTGGCAATAAGATCATCATGTTACCTAAGTCTAGCTCATATGGAAACCCATTCTTGGATATCTATTGTGCTTATCATCAACATAATGAGCATAGTACTTCAGATTGCATTGAGCTAAAACATAAAATCCAAGATCTTATTGATAATGGAATTATTGATACCTCTAATGATTCATGTGATGAGGATACTTTTCTTGAGAAAGATCATATTAATGAACCTATGTCTAGTGATGGTTTCCTTGATACCTCCACTTATTCCAACACTCATGCATCTCCCAACACTTCAAAGCTTTCCAACTTGCCTCCATCAAATAAAGAACCTAATGCTTTCCACATTGACTACATGTATCCTCAAGGGCTACCTCTAAAAGAAACTCAAGCTAACCTTCACTTGGCTGCAAACCTTTTCCATGCTACTAATCCTAAACATCCTCAACCTTCATGCACTACTATGCCTAATCCAAGCACTACTCCATTCACTCTTCATTCTCCCTTGTCCTTAGAAGTGGCTCCATGTCAAGAGGACTCTCAAAAAGAAAAAGCTATAAATGTCAAGAAAGATCAAGATCAAGCACCCTTTCATCTCTTTCAAAATTTTCCCCCTCCATATCCTATATCTTGTCCACCTCCTAAGTATGATGAAGATACCACTTCCATTATCTCCCTTGAGCTTACTGAAAATTATGAGAAAATTTCTCTTCATATGCTATCCAAAGCTACTTGTCAAGATCAAAGTGTCCCCTCATGTTCTACTTCTCCATATCCACTTCAAAATTGTGCTCAAGCTTCAAGTGCTCCTATTAAAAATGTTGTTCCTATCAAAGCTACTCATGAGTCTATTGATGGCTTTGACTATGTTGCTCAATCTAAAGATGTTGATATCCCTTCCCACTATCCCTTTGCATCTTCTAAATCTATCCTTGGTCCTTATCCATCTAAGCTAAAGCATTCAAACCTTCCATCCATATTGGGGCATTATGTTCCTTCATCTTCTACATTTTCCACTCCTAGCTCATTCCCTAGCTCTCCTATAATACCTCAAGATCAACAAAGACACTCATCCTTGGTGACTTTTCACCCATCTATACATCTAAACCAGTCATATCATCCTTATTCATTCACAAATCCCAAGTCCTTTGGAAGTGAGAATAAACATAAGAATCCATTGAAAAAGAAAGATCACTATGTCCCATCTAATCGACATGTGAATGCTAAGAAGGAGAATGCACAAAAGAGACCACAAAGGTCCACTATTAAAAAAGCTAAATCAAAGAAAATATGGGTTCCTAAACCCATTATAGAAGAAATGTGTTTTGAAGTATCCAAAGGAAAATCTAAAGCTATATGGATTCCCAAGTCTCTTTTAGAAGACTTGAATATTGAAATTACTTCAAAGTTGACATTCAAGCTTCCAAAGGCTTCCATTACATCTTCTTCCAAAAATCTTCCTAAAAATATTCCAAAGCCTTAGACTCCACTTTTTTCCAAATCTCTTCTACCACCTCATTCATCTAAACCTCAAGCTAGTTCATCCATCATTCCTCCATCATTCCAATACCCTTCAAGGTCTGTGTCAAAGTTGATCTTGTCCAATATTTCAACTACCCTCATTAAATCCTCTAAAGCTTACACTTGCTTTCTATACATGAACTCTTATCCTCAATATATTCTTCCTACTACCATTTCTCTTTCATCACCCTATCAACATCTTTGAGCATACCTTTATATACTCTTGGCTTATCATGACTTATCTTTCCTATAGGAACACTATCTACATTCAAAAAGCTTGAGCTCTTTCTAAAAATTCAAAAAAAAAGAAAAAAAAAAAGAAAAAGAGAAAAAGCAAAAAAAAACAAAAGTGAAAATATGCCTTGGTGAAAACTATTTCTTGTGGTACCTTGGTAGCAACAGTAAAGAGAAATAAATGCATCCTATGGTGAAAACTACATCTTGTGGTACCTTGGATAAGTACCATGATGAAAACTTGGTAAATAGGCATCATGTGTAATTCTTCCATCATCCATCTATCCCCTCTTCTCTCTTTGATCTTGACATTGTTGAGCTATCTTTTCATATTGGCTATCTCATCCATGAGATTCTCTATTTGTGCTTTCTCATTCCCTCATAGCCTCCATCTTGAGCTTTATTCTTATTGCTCTATCCGATTTCTATACTATCTAGTTGACCCCTTGGTCTTGATCACGATAAATAAAAAATGGTTCTTAGGTCTCTTGACATGTCTACTCTCTTGGATTGCACGCTTTCATGCTATCTTACTCATTGGCTTCCATCGCTAATCTTATATGCTATCACACTTGTTGGCTTCACCGCTTATCCTACATGCTATCTTTCTCATTGCTTCCATTGCTTATCCAAAATATGCTTCATATGACTATTTCACCTCTTTCCCTAGCTTGGGTACTCTTGAGGAGTCAGTCCTTGAGGATCACTTTCACTTGCTTCATACTCCTTTTTCATCCATCTTTGCTTATCCACCAACTTGTTGCTTCATCATATCCTATACCTTGCTAGACATTGGGAGAAAAGCTTGTGATCTTGCTTAAGAACTAGTGATCTCTAAAACCTTCTAAAAAATTCAAAAAATCATATATGATGCTGAAAAAATCTTAAAAATCAGAAAATGTCCTGAAAAAATGATCATCTTAGTGAAAACCTAGCAATAGGTGCTTTGATGTATCACCAAAAAAATTCAAAAATACAAAAATACAAAAAAATCGAAAAAAGTCCTGAAAAAATCTGTTAAGTGTGAAAACCTAGAAACATGCGCTACTTGAAACCCTTGTAGCTATGTCTATTAGTCTCAATCACCTACTTCACTACACATTTCTTGGCTTGGAATTGTTTCTTGTCCTCATCTCGGGGGCATAGCTACTTAGCCTATTGAGGTATTCTTGTGCATTAGGGTTTCTTTGACAACTCACAAAATAGTGTTTCTCAACACTTGCCCCACCTTGACATCAAGTTTTTTTCAACACTTTTCAAATAGTTTACCTACGGTCTCCGATGTCACAATATTTCTCACTATCAGAATCAAGTCTTGAATAAATGGCCAAGTGACTTACACACACACACTTTAACACTTAAACAATTGAGCTATGCTGATCTTTATCTACTTTGTGTGTTGTCTATGATGATTTCTTTGCCATGTGTTCCCTCCCTAATTGTCTTTCGAGGATGTCATTGACTAGAAGACTAGGGGCATGGGATATATTTTCTTGATTTTTGCTTGTGGGTATACTTTGTTTGTCTATAGTGTTGTAAGCATTTATGCTTGTCCTATCCAACATTTTGACTTACAAATGTATCATCTTTGACTATTTTGCAAGACCACACTTGGGGTTTATCCTGGCGCTTATGCCTTGATACAGGTGTAATCTTGCTAAATTAAACTTAGGAAATCTAATAGCGTAGTTATCTTGATTTACATGTCTATGATGCTTAGATTGGATTTCCACATACCTATCTGATATCGATCATATTCATATCCTCATAGTTATACTAGTGATGGTTGTATGATCTCATGATGTCCCTAATAAAAGCTCAATGATGAAATTAAGAGTCTAAATGTTATGCACTTCTTGCTGGTAAACCACTTTGCATATTAGCTTGCATTTTAGGTTCATTTTCTAGCTTAGTCTTGCATTCTTGCATATGGGGAAAGCTCTCTCTTCATCTTTTCGCAGACATATCGACTAACTCCTTTCATATATTTCTTTACTTTCTTCTTGTTCATGTCTTTTCACCTTCTTAATCTTTCGCTTCATCTCTTTTCTACCTTATCATCACATTATATAAATTTTTGACCTCTTAAATAATCTCAACATCCTAGATTCATTTTCGAGATCGAAATCCAAATTCGAGTTCATCTTGATGGTCAAATTTGTCTTTTAAAATTCTACTTTCTTCTGAGCAATTAGCTGACCTTTGAGGTCTAATCTCTGAATCATCACCGGGGCATCTTCATTTCTTCATGTCTTCATCATTTACATACTTCATATCTACTTCAATTCACTGTTTCATGTCTAAAATCACCTTTCTACTCGTTTTGACCTAATTTTTATGCTATATACTTCAAGGTCAACTCTAGTCAAACTGGGGCATTTTATCAATTTTTTTATAGTCATTCTTGGGTTCTAATCATCTATCTATCATCTTGGACATTACTATATTCTAATTTTCTCATGTCTAGCAAGTTTTTGCAAACCCCTTACCTCATTTCAATTTCGATCCCGAAGGGGCAGAAATACTCTATCACTGATTACTACAACTATCTATTTCTTAGGAGCATTTGTTTGATCTTCTCACTTGTTCTTGATCTATCTACTTTGCTAAGTGTTAGCATTCTTCTTGAATTCTTACATCATCTTTTCCTAGTGTTCAGTACTACCACTATCAGGTTGTACATTTAGGACTTGCTATCTTTTTCTACATTTCGTTCTTCAAAATCAGATATTTATATCTATCACCGCCTACTTGGCTTTCTATTTTCTTTGACATAATGTGTTCTTAAATCGATCACGCATTAGTCAAAGAGGGGAAAATATAATCACCTAAAAAATGGTCATCTAGACTATTATCCCCCTTTTCAACATTTTGGCTAAATTAATTTAATCATTTACCTAGACCAAATTGTTAATAATCAATTTATTTGATTATAACCTATAGTTTGACTATGCTATCCTAAGTTCATTATTTGATTAAAATAACATGTCCCCTTTTAATTAAATAAAAGACCCCATTCTTCTAACCCACTTAAAGTGCACACATAAAATCCTTTTTCTATTTTGCAATTAAAAGAAAAGGCTTTGTGACTTTTGTCTTATATGACAAGTCAACTTATATTCTATTGGTTGACTTGTGTGTGCACATGGATCACTCCTCTTTTCAAATTCCACCATTGATCATCCACCATCTTCATCTTGATCTCTACCGTCTGTACGACTTTAAAAGGGAGAGAGCTTTCCCCTTCAAAGGATCCACCCTCATTTGAATATTGTTATGCTGCAAGTTTTCTAATAGGTTTCTTTGGAGCTTTGTGGAGAACTTCTATTTCTTGTCTACATTCTCTCATACCATAGCATTTTAGCTTAGACTCATGTTGCATGTTAGTTTAGCTTCTATTTTGCAATAATCTATCTCTCATAGCTTAATATTTGGATTGTAACACTCTCATCCATGCTTAGGATAGCTGCACTTTTCATATTCATTCTAGCTTAATCTTTATTTGCATTGCATCCTTGAGGAACTCTTTGGGACATTTGCATTCTTGCATCTTGTCTTTGGAACCTCCCATTGCATGGTTTACTCGCAAGAAGAGTATCTCTAAGGCTCATCTGAGAGCCTTCTTATTCTTGAAATATACTCTCTTGCACTCCATGGATAGGGAGCTCTAAGCCGGCATTCGAACATTTCGAACTCATGGAATCGTTTGGATAGAAGGGTTTAGAGTGGGACACTTTTGAGTGTACACTACCTATCCTCTCTATATATAATATTTTTATTTTTAATATTAAGTTTTTCTTTCTTAATATAATTTGTAATTTGTTAATTATATTTTTATTTAACTTCTTAATATTTTAATTCTAATAAACTAAAAAATTATTTTTTACTTTTTATTTTGCTATTATTAATTAAATATAAATATTTAATACATGTTATTAAATTTTTTAATTTATTATTTAAATTTTCACATATCCTAATTTTAATTTTAACTTATTCTATTTAGAGTTATAATTTAGAAAATTATTTGAATTATCTTTCACTATTTCTCTATAAAATTAATATATTTGTTTACTTTTAAGTTTGAGTAAATATAATGTTGCTAATGGTTTCTTTACCATAACATAATTTAATATTTAAGTTCACTAAATTATGTTGATCTATTAGGTTTTAAAATAATTCTAGTTTGAATATTCAACAAAATATGTTAAGACTTAAATATTTCTTAACTTATAATATCATCTCTCTCTCTCTCTCTCTCTCTCTCTCTCTCTCTCTCTCTCTCTCTCTCTCTCTCTCTCTCTCTCTCTCTCTCTCTCTCTCCATAGAACTCTATACTTATATCTACTTACTCATTGGTAAATCCATCTTAGCATATTTCTTCTCTAATCACTTTTACTATCTCTATTGCATTATCTATATATTTCTCTCTATTTATTTTTTTTATAAATCTCTCTCTCTCTCTCTCTCTCTCTCTCTCTCTCTCTCTCTCTCTCTCTACAAAATTCTATTATGAAATATTGGATGGTTCACTACTTTTTGTTTTTTATTAGGTAAAAAAGGTTTTAACGGATGCATAAAACCCACAGTAAACAAAAAAAGATCGAAATAAAGTCTAAAGCATAAAATAGAATAGTAAAAGACTATAGGCCAAGGAAGACCACAAACCAGCCCTAAGAAAAACTAGCCTCTAAAGGAGCACGGAAGTCCAACAAATCAAAAAACTAGAGGGAAAAACAAAAAAGCTAGGAGAACAAATTAGGGTACTATTTCTTTGACCAACTTAGCTGTCTTGAGCTCCAACTTTTCCATGGTCTCTATTGCTTTAGTTATGACTAATTGTCATTCAGAGTGTCCTCCCTATCCCTCTTCCTCTTGTTCGATCTCACTTTGTTGCTCAAGCTATCATCCAAGGGGTTGACATCCTCTTTAGAAACCTTGTTTTCCTCAATGTCTATGTCAACTTTCCCACCTGTGCTAACCTCCATCATAGCTTGCATTTGTTTGATATTATCATTTAAGCCTTTG
This sequence comes from Cupressus sempervirens, assembly GCA_028749045.1. NCBI lineage: Eukaryota > Viridiplantae > Streptophyta > Pinopsida > Cupressales > Cupressaceae > Cupressus > Cupressus sempervirens. The sequence goes on from CM053791.1 coordinate 316,491,978, forward strand.
ATAATATTTAGGCTCTAGTTAGCATAACTGTGAAGAGTGCTCTCCATCATGTCCAATCTCTTATCCATCTCAATAACCCTGGTTTCTAGAATGCTAATTCTATCAGACTCCTCTACCCTTTCCTTCCTTTCCAACCCTTGCAATATGTTCTTTACTCTTTTGTTTCATGGAAAATCTACTTGATAGATCGGGAGTTATCCACAATGTTATTGTGGGCATTTTTGAGGAGATTCATCTCCACCTCCCTAGTATTATCGCTGAGAACCATCATAGCTCGATCAATAAGTTCCTTCAAATAGATTTTACCATCATTTCCCTCTAAGACCTTGGGCTGGATATTCTCTCTAATAGTGTCGGCTTTTGCAGTCTGAGACTCAAAGTTCCTCTAGACCATTTTCCTTCCCTTGGAGCCAAAAGATATGGTAGTATTCTCCTTGCCATAATTCTTATTTCTAACCTCCTAGGCATTGAGAGTAGTCTCCTGACCCTTGCCAAAATCTTGATCAACTTCAATATCAATTCCCCTTTTCCTCTTGGTTGGGCTATCCACCTTCCTGTGAACCGAGACCTTGCAAGTACCCTCCTCTTTCACATCAATCTCCTCCTCTGTATCCATCCCCCCATCCTCTTCATTATAATCCTCAGCTGAATGAACCTTGGACTAGATACTTTTACCCACAGAACCTTTCCCAGTCTTTTCTTCTTATTTTTACCCAAATCCTTAATTATCTTTGCCACCTCCTCTTTATCATCTGAATGAAGCCCCACATTGTCCTCAGTGTCAGATCAGAGATATGAGCTTTCTTTATCGTCTGAGGACTCCACTTTATGGGCAGTAGATCTGCCATGAGTTTGAGCCTTGAAATGCTCATAAATTAGTAACAATAGGCCCTCATGGAAAGTCAGGTTAGCATATGATTTCTTCTTATAACCCATGATATTCTTATTAATAGAGAAGAAGAGGTAGGAGGGTATGGAGATTTTTGTGCCATACCTGAAGTGGTTAAGGATGACAAAGTGATAGGTATGGATTCTATCATACCTAGTATCTAGCATAATTTAAGAAATAATTTCCCTCAAGATGAATCTCCAGAGTTTTTTTATTGAAGTTGGTTCATAGTACGCTTCTATCTTCACCAACTATTTCGTCTCCTTGGCATTCTTAGCAAGGTCTTTAATTGCATTGAGGGAAACTTTCTTGTCCCTAAAGAATTTGATGCCCTCAGAAGGGGGTTCACTACTTTTTGTTTTTGATTAAGTAAAATAGGTTTTACAAGGATCCTGAAACCCAAAAGTTTTTACAAATGAACTAAAGTAAAAATAAAAAGTAAAGTCCAGCTACTATGCATCTGTTTATAAAAAGCCAAAACCAAAAGATAGGCCTATGGCCAGGAAACAAAAGCCAGTAACCCTAGATAAGGATGAAACAAAAAATGAAAACTATAACTATTAGTTTTCCCTATCTAGAACCTGCAGAGTCTTTGCAGCTTCATTGGCCCTCCGATTGTCCACTCCCACCTAGTCCTGGTTCAAATCATCTTTCGATCCCCTAGTCTCTTTCATTTCTCCCTTGGCTTGCCCAAAGTCCATACTGGTCATATCTTCTTTTTCCCCACCAAATCCAGCATCCTTCCGTGATTATCCTAGACTATTGATATTCTCGTTCAGTGGTTCACTACTTTTTGTTATTGTAATATATTTTTTTCAAAAATTTATATCTTAGTAAAAGAAATGAATAATTGACTATGAATTAATTCAAAACTCCATAAGGTCACTAAAGGGCTAAAGCCAAATGGACTTAGATGATGGTTGCTTCAATTTTAAGATGGTACAAAGAGTATAAGGCTCTAATTTTATAAATATAAATAGAAATACAGTGGAACATCATAGAGTTACATGTCTTTGTTGACTTTCAGCTGGTAACCAAACAAGTCCTTGATGAGTACTAGACCAAAGATGACAAGTTGTTTCCATAAAAAGAATTGGTTGATAAACTAAGGGAACACTTCCTAAAAATCTAGTTCACACGAGTTCCTCAACTATAAAACATATTTGCAAATGCAATGACTACTATCGGCTCACTCCTAGAAATTCATTGAGATTCTATGCAATATGAGTTTTAAGGGGGTTAACTAATTTTTTTATTGTAATATATTTTCTTTGAAAATATTATTTTTGAAAATTTATATCTTAACAAAATAAATGAATTATTTCAAAACTTGCATTTCTTACTTAAATATATCTTGAAATGAAATAAATATTTATAATTCTTAAAAGCTTGATAGTTTTCATTATTTATTCTCTCTCCAACACTTATTATCATTTTATCTATATACATGTATCTATAAATTACTTCCTATCATTGTCTTTATATTTATTTCTATCGCTTTCAACTCTCTCTCTCCATATCTTCTTGCATTTGTTTCTTTTGATTTTTGGATCTATAAACATATAACTCTAATTTTCTCTCTCTAGCAAGAACTTTGACGCATTGGATCTCTTATATATATAAATCATGTATATTTTGTTACTATTTTCAATATTTCCTAAATTTATTATACAATCAAATTATAATTGTGTATCAACTAACTTTACGATATGAGGAAACAATGTTATTAATTATCACTTACATCTTAAAAGGTGCAAGGGTTTTGTCAATAGGAAAATAATCATGACTCTCTTGCAACTATAAAATATGATGTGGAGTGTTTTAGTGATTGAAAATAATAATTTTATTTTTATATTATAAATATTTTTGTAAGTAGTGGAGGTGTTGATCAACAAACTCAAAATGGGAAGAGTAAATAAAATAAGCATGCATTATACAAACATTTGCAATAGTATCATTGATGAAAGGAATATAAGATAAAGCCATAGAACCAATACCTTCATAAATAAACAATAATTACAAAAACATTATGAAATACAACACACAAAAATAATATGTGTGTAAAGATTCCCAAAAAACATTGTAGCCATATTAGGTGACTTCATCCATGTCACAAGTGATCACAAGAAAAATGGATAGCTTCGGACGAAAAAATATAACAAAACTCTATTAAGGTGTTCTCATTTAAATGCGATGAACCAACACCAATCTCCCTACATCCAATTCAAACTAGATAGATAGGGAGATTTAGATGGATAGATAAAGCTAGAGAGAGATGAGGAGATAGAGGGTGAGAGGAAAAGAGGAAGAGATAAAGACACATAGAGATATAGAGATATAAAGGAAGAGGGGGAAGAAGATATAAAAATATAGAAACAAAGAGAGAGAGATAAAAATATGGAAACAAAGAGAGTGATAAACAATAACAATATAATAATGAATCAAAAGAAACAACAAAAAATAATGCAAGCATGCAAATATTTGTAAAAATCATGATAACCATGTCTTCAATGACTTTCCCCATGAGTTGCAGAACTTTTGGTGTGTTGTCATAAGTGGAAATGAGAGAAATGGATAAAAAAATTGGTAGATATAGAGGAAAAATATTACAAAATCCCAATGGAGAATTTTTCAAATAGAAAGAACCACACCAATCTCCCAACATCTACTTTAAATTAGAGGGATAAAAAGATTTAAATGGAGATATAAAGATAGAGAGAGATAGGGAGAAAGATAGGGAGAGGTGAAGAGGAAGATATAAAGAGATATAAAGTGTTGAGATTTGATTGAAAAGATCATTGTTGAAAGAGATTATTGAAAGAGGGAGATTGTTGAAGAAGACTATGTATTTCAATCATTGTCTTGTTACTGATGTCAAACTTGCTATTTTCTGGTAAGATAACTACTTATAAGATTCAAGTACTATCACTTAGTTGATTGATGAAGAGGATTTGATCAATAAGATGTAACAAAAGCACCTAGAGAAAGGTTGAGTTATGATTATGTAATGAAGTACAAGGATCAGTTAAGAAAGTGATGACATGATGTTTTAATAATCTACTTAAGGTTACAAATGTTGGCTACACTAAGAAAGTTTAGAAGAACATGTTACACAAAGTTTGTCTATCAAGCTTGACCGAGTGGATAGTAGGCGCCAAGCAAAGATAGTGCAAGTCGAGCAGAAAGTCAATTGGAGCTGAGTAAAAGAAAATTCTAGTGGATGCCAAGTAAAGTTTAGTTGATGTCGAGCATCAGTAAAGTTTAGTTGATGCCAAGTGATTTCATAGTAGATGTCGAGCAACATAGTATGTGTCGAGAATTAGAAGATTAATAATGTCGAGTTGCTGCATTATTTTAAAGATCGAAGATTCGCTGAATCTAAGCTGACAAGTTTATTTTCTTGAATTTTGTGAACTAGGAGGAAGATACGGATGATGAGCTGGTGGCACAGAATTTGATGTAAATCATTTTTAGGCAAATTCAAATGGATTCTAGGAGAAATTTCTAAAAGAAATATGAGATATGGGGTACATACATTGTATCCTACCTAATCCATCCGAACCCAAATTTGGACAATGGAGAATGAGCAACAAAATATCTAAATTTCCTATTTATAGGAATGTTTGATCATGAAGTAAAGTTGTGATATGCAAGAGCCTAAGGAAGAGAAGGGTTTAAGGGTTTTTCTTGATCAAGTGACCTAAGAAGAGTCTGCAATGGCATGTCAAGCAAGAAGGCTTAAGGAGATGAATGCTTGAACAAAAACCTTTAAAAACCCAGTTCAATATTGTGTTGCCCCTTCCATTGATCAGAGACCTTCAAATGCCAACTTGTCTGATTGTAAGTAGAGCTGTTGGAAGCACAAGATGAAAATATTCTTAGGACGGGTGATATTGTGGAATAATGAAAAATTCAACTAGTGTTTTTTTTTGGGTCATCTCCTATGTCTTTTAGGGTTTTGTTTGTGGACACACTTTATATGTAATCCAAGATCTGATACCTATTTTTTGTTGGACTTCAAGAGTATTTTAATCCATTTTCATTGTGTAATCATAGTTTGGGCTTAGTACCAATTTCGCTACTTGGGTGGGACAAACTTGTGTATCATTTGACTTCTCAAGAACCATCCTCAAACTTTGTAACTACCTTTTAATCATATCTATGTATGATATTTGTCTTTGAGTTTGATGTAGTAATTAATAGTGGTACCATCCACAAATGAGTCAACAATAAGTTTGATACTAGTCATGAATATAAAACCCAAAATTGAAAAATGTGTCCTCTAAGAATTGAAAATTCATTATATCCATTATGTAATACCCTTGCATTAAGTAAATTCTAATTAATTGTTAATGAATTATTTTCTACTTATTGAAATCAAATAAAAAATTTAAAATTAATTTGTTCCTCTTTGTAAAAAGAAAACTAAATTATTCAACTCTAAGATGTATATTTTTTTAATTTTATAAAGTATTCAAATTTTTTCTCTTTGATATGAATTTTTAAAATATTTGAAGTGACATAAAGCACTTTATTTTGGACTTTTAGATGTGAGAACATTTTTAACATATTTCAACTTCTTCTTTTTTAACTTTTCCCCATTGTTTGGTTTTTAAAGAAGATAAAGAATTGATGTTTATTTGAATATGAACATTATAATACAACATAGATATTTCAGCACATGCAACAAACCTTGACATTTTATTTTTTGTTAGTATAATTATTAAGTGTTACTATCTTATTTTTCAAAAGAAAATTATCCTCAGATAAATAATATGTAAAAGAATATAATATAATATGTTCTTTACAAAAAAAAAATAGAATGTAAGAAACAGAGGACTTTTTTTAAATCACAATTTGATTTATGCCTTCAACTGCAGCAATAGCTGAGAACAGAGCAGAATAGAAGACCTCAAGTTAGCAAGTATGTATCCAAACACCAAAACTCCAGATGTCGGAGTTGGTGATGGACCTACAGCTTATTCAGTTAGCATGTTTGTGAGCCCAACTGACAACAGGCCGGGACCCCGCCTACCACGTGGGTCCTAGGATGCATTGGCCCAGCATTAACAAGACAACTGATCTTTGACTGTAGTCACAGCTCCGTCCTCTGCATATATGCTTCCATCCAGACAATTATAGTCAAAACGCAATAAAAAAATAGGATAGATTTTAACCCCAGATTGAACCATAAGTGACACTTCCTTTGAGCACCATTCGACTCGGCAAACTTTTTCCAAAAAATTGGAATGCAAATCCTACTTTCTGCAATCCCTCGACTCAAACCAGGAGGGATATGGTCGCCCTTTTCATTAGTGATTTCACGAAACCTTGGCAGGAGAAAACATCGAATGTTTTGTCGAATGAGGGCTCCTGTGAGAAAGACATTTGTGACTGCAATTTTCTGGAAAAATAAATAAGTCCCTACAAATAAATTTGACTTAACGCAACCATACACTTATTTAGTTTATTGCTTACAAGTGGTCCTTTAAGCTTTTTAACATTTTTTTGGATGGATAATTGTTTCAAGCTAAATATAAGTTAATAATGGCAAGTAGATTCTCAGTGTGTTGATGATACGAGTCCTAGAAGTTTCCCATGATAAATTCATATTATCATATTGTAAACAAGCGTCACACATAGTGGCTTGTATTTGTGGTAAGTTATAATTTATAGTATGAAAGTTAAATCGTTTAATAGTTATAAGAAAATAGATTGAGTTGTTTTAATAATATTTAAATATTATCAAATAGAATGTTTATATGAAAAAATTATTTTTTAGTTAGAAAGTTTAGAAAAAAGTCTAGTATTTTAAAAAAGACATACATATTTAAATATTAGAAAAATAATATTTTTCTATAGAAAAATATTTATAATTAAAAATAATTTAAATGTTAGTATTATAAGCTAGTCATAATGTTACATTTTTATTGACAAGACATATTTTCAGCATGTTCTATTAATCATGTAATTAATTTTGAAGCATTATTAAATAAGTTTTATGTATCACATATAATTTTAAATATATGTCATCCTTAAATATTGCCTACAATGGAGGTAGTGCTTGCTAAAAATCTGCTCCTATAAGACCCAAATTATGCAAGCCAATCAAGTTATAGTAAAATAATTTTCATCATTTCAGAAATTAAAAATCTCACAAATAAACATTAGAAAAATTAGACATTAGAATTAGAAATAAAATTACTTACATGTGATAGATTGAAATAGAAAAGATTAATCACTGTAAGTGCAAGTGATTACAATAGTATTAGCCTACGAAAAATACAATAGCTAGCAATCACACCTTGGGGTGCAATGGGGACGTCAAAGAGATATTGAAGCATAATTAAGGAAAAAAACTACCTTTTTTTTTGGCATACAATATCATAACCCAAATTGCAAACACAATCCTAAACCTCATCGTGATCTAAACCATTATCTTAACCCTTATACTAAGAAAAAGATACTTTAACCATAAAACAAACTATATTCCTAATCCTTTTCAAAATCGTAGCTCTAACCGTAATACTCACCAATATGCAACCCCTTACCTAACCATGATTGTAACCTTAAACCTTATTGTCAACCATGTTGGTGTTCTTTCTTGTAAAGAACATATCAAGTAGATTTAAACCTGATACCAAGAAACAAAGACCAGGGAGAAGCCTAAGGAAGAGCTAAATCCTATGTTCAGCAAGGCTACATCTTAGTTCTGGACCAATTAACAGAGTCATCAGGACTCACTTCACTTTAGGCTCTGCTAAGCCAAGGTGGGCAAACCTAAAGCATACCATCTTATTAACTTGATACTCTTCTATGCAAGACTATCCCCTATAGCAGAAATGGTCAATATTCTTCTTCAATTTACTAACAATTTTCCTGATTATAGAAGCCAACTACAATCAAAGAAAGAAACAAAAAATAAGCCATGACCCACAATTCTAGCTCTTCAATACATAAAATGGGAAATTGATATTCATTTAAAGATTTTATTTTCTCAGCATAACCTGGGTATGCAAAAACAGAGAACATGTATCCTTCAAGCTGACCAGTCCCTTATCCATTGGGCGCCAACTAAACCTTCACATATAGATGGATACCTGAAGTATACTCATATATTCAGATATCTGATCTATCTATTTGACTTGCAAACAGACATCAATCTTCATGACAACTCTCATACTTATGGTAATATCCTCTTGGTGTAACCCACAACCCTATCAGTATAAACAAGCATTTACTTAACTTCTTTGTTCCAACAACAAGTTTATCCTAACATACAATCTTAAAGGATTGAAACGAAGTTCAAGCTCTTAGTTCTTAAACACAAAAGATTGCAAATAATAGAAGAAGGAGATGAGAATCAAAATGAAACTAAAGAAATGAAGCTCTTGATTAATTTCCTCGAAACCAACACATCATCTGCATATCAAAATTCAGCAAATACACAAAGAACTGAATCTGACATATGAATGCTTCAAAAGAAATACAATACTAATGTTCATATCAGAGGAACACTGGGAAAATTGGTATCACAACTATCAGGAAATTCTCTAACTCTAAAACCAGATTGGTCTTACAATCCTCAGAAAATCTCCAAAAAATTGGAACCCTTTACGATGACCAGACAAGGAAGATATATAGGAGAAAAGATATTCGGGAAATATAATTTGGAAATGACATATGTCCCACTGAGAATGTCTTCAATCTAGAGTTCTTGAAACTGAACTTCCTCATCTACCTGCACTTTGAAAACCATTAATAATGCAAAATATTTGATATATCCCCACTTAAAATATGAAAATATCTCATGAACGAATATCAAGAAATCATCACAATTTGTACTGAGGCTCCAAAAATCTGATCTCATCATGCCACATTTACTTTGCCGTGAAATTCAACATTGTGCAATTGCCAAGAATAAAACAATTGCTTCAACCACCTCCAAAAACATTCAATTCATCCTTCAAATTGTTGGAGAAGTCAAATCAGATGAAAATATATCTATATCCGATTGCAATTTCATCTACAACATTAGATTTGCACTTCTTCTCTATATAATTCTCGTTGCAACTCTCCGGATCATTGGATAAAAATTTTGTGCCCTAGCTCTAAAACTTATTTATGCTCTGTTAATTTCTTGCAATTCTATAGTTCACATAATGGCGATATCGCAAATTATATTCGAGCATTGAGCTCTGCGCCATATTTAACTCTCAATAACCATTACCTCCAAATTACAATCAGCTTTAAATTTTATCCGTAGATTTTCACCACATTGAGCAATTCCACATTCCTTAAATTTCTTGCATCTTAAAATAGTAAGTAAGTGCCAATCATTGATCAAGACAAGATCAATGATTACGGAATGAAAACTGGGCTAACTCACATTTCCTCTTAACACGCTGGCGGTCAACCCAATAAAATAACTCCATTTGTACCTTTCCTCTAATGTTGATGTTTCAAACTGGGCCCACAGATGACTGAGGACACATGTCATCAACTCGCTACCTCGCTATACATAACTTTCGTACATCTTTCCATAGCGAGTTAGCAAGTATCGTTGATCTGAGATCAAATCAAAGGGTACTAAACAAAGTACCTTGAAGAAGTGGTGGGTCCCATACTCGCTATGTTGCATAGACTAAACATTGCGCAACTTTTCATAGTGAGATGGCGAGGATCATCGATCTAAGCTAATTTGACAATCAGGATCCTTTATATGCTTTATGAATGGGGCATGGGTCCAGGGCACTGATGATGTAGGAAATTTTTGCACTACTAGCACCCAACAAGACCTTACTTTTAATTCTAGTCACCCTTCCATGTTGTTTGAGGTCCCACCGATTGTTCTTTTCATGGCGCCTCTCTACTTCGCTAATGGCAAGATGTTAAATTTTTTCGATAGCGAGGTAGCAAGCTCAGGTGACTTTAATAAAACTCAGTGCCAGAAGAATAAAAACCCATCAAATCACCATCGCCCCTACTAATTGCTTCTAAAAATAGCAATTATTACTCGTCATGCCACCTAGACAGACCACGGTTACCAAGAAACTTGGAGGCCACTGTGTCTTTGATTTAACAGCACCTCGCTACTTTGCTAACAGCAAGATGCTTACTTTTTTTGATAGTGAGGTAGTGAGGCATCAGAAAGAACCTTATTCCGACGCTGACTTTTGGCTCTTCCACTGGGTCCCTTTTGCTGTTTTGATGGTACTTACAAGGTGCACATGATTGAAAAGTCGGCTAGAAAACAAATCCCTGACTGTCGTACCTTCATTTTACGGTCTCGTTTTATAAACTTTTTGGCACTCGCTACCTTGTTGTGTATAAAATGTGCTCATCCTTTTATAGCAAGGTAGCGACAACGATAGATCTATTCAAATCGGACGGTGAGGAACCTGAGAGGAAAGGCTACTTGAGGGCACGGAAAATTTTTAAAAGAAAATAGAATATTTGCCCAATTTTTTTAAAATGGGTTTCATGCCCGAAAATTACAAAAGGAATGAGACAAGGGGTTTTAACGATTTTTTTCAAAGGTTAACAAATCTGGATGACCAAAGACCATAAACCCTATTCACCATTAATAGATACAATCTGAATTTTCATACCTGGACAAAGGAATTTTATCATGCAAAAATTCAGACCAATAATGGCTCTATCTGGGGATGATAGACTACTTAAGTCTATGCAAGAATTCAAAATCTTTAGGAGAGCAAACCACAAACTTGGTATAAGAATGACAACTTCTTCAAAAAGCACAAAACAACACACAGAAAAAAGAAGCCAGACACCAAACTGTACAGAGAGACTATTTACAGGGATTTACAAAATATACAAAATGTACAGGAAAACCAAGCACCCTAAAACTATTGTTCATGGAAAACAGATACTTTTTAAGAAAAGTACCTCTTCAAGAATTGACCATGAACTGGTAATTTCAGAATACCTCCAGTTAAATCCTTCAGAAAATATGAATCTTCTCCATTTTTATCACAAATTTTATATGGGCCAAGCCAGATTGGGTCAAATTTACCATGCTTTCCTTTATCTTCCACTCTAGCATTCCACATCACTACCATGTCACCTATTTCAAATTTCTTTTCAGTGGCTCTTTTGTCATACAAATGCTTCATTTGTGATTGTAACTTGGCATTTTGAACATAAAACTCTCTCCTTGCTTCTTCTAGTTGCAAAATATCATCCATTCTGAGTTGCATCTCATTAATAATGTCATCTTCATATAGTTGAACAAATTTATACATCTCCTTTAGGTTATTTTGTGGAAGTCTGACCTGTATACCATAAACTAGATCAAATGGGGCACATCTAATGACCTTTTTCACAGTAACCCTATCAGCCCACAGAGCTAATGGCAACTTTGAGTCCCAAGCCTTCTTGTTTTCTCCTAAGATCCTCTTGATAATTTTTAATATACTCTTATTACTTGATTTTGCCTAGCCATTCCCTTGAGGATGATAAGGCGAGGATGTATATTCTGTAATGCCATATTTTTTACAAAAAAAATCATATTCCTCTGATCTAAAACACAGAATTATCTATTACAATCTTCTGTGGGCATCCAAATTTGGTCACAATATTATTTAAAATGAAATTAATCACCACCTTACTTGTTGCATTCTTAGTAGGGACTGCCTCAACCCACTTGGTGAAATAATCAGTAGCTACTAAGATCCATGAATGACCACCACTGGACTTATTTGTGATCTCACCTATAAAATCAATTCTCGACTATTGAAAAGGTGTTTGCACTTCAACTGATCTTAATGGAAAATTCCCAGAGAATTTTAACTTTCCACTAAACTTTTGACAAGCATCTCAAACTTTTACAAACTCATGAGTATCTCTAAAGAGTGTAGGCCACCAAAAACCAGCCCTAAGAATTTTATGAGCAATGGTTTAGCCATATAGTGACCTCCACACACGCCTTCATGCATGTCTTTCAAAATTCTTTTAGACTCAATCTCATCCACGCACTTTAAAAGTACCCCTTCCATATTTCTCCACCACAATTGACCTTGCACTATAACATACCTTATAGCCTGCAACTTGAGGGATCTTTTTTGGTTATCTGTTAGCCCTGGTGGAGATTTTATGTTTTGCAGATTATAAATTATGTCTCTATACCAATTAGAGATACCCATGTCACAAATATTGTCCCTGCAACTATCATCAAGTTGATTAATTTGATTTGCCTCTAGATTAGCTTCTGTCATCAATTTAGCCAAACCTTGACCCCTAACCAATTTAGTAATCTGAATATCAATGTTAAACTCTTGTATCCTATTAATCTATCTACATCTCTTGCCAGATACCTCTTGCTGTGAAAAGATGTCCTTCATAGCAGCATTAGGAACAAAAGCAATGATAGTAGCTCCCATTAAGTAACATCTAAAAGCTTTCACCCCTTTCACCAGTGCATATGCATGTTTCTCATTGATGTCATACTTAAGCTTTGTTCCTTGCAAAGACTTGATGAAGAATGCAATAGGTTGCTCATAAGCCTCCTCATTTTTCTGTAATAGTACTGCAGCAACAGTGTGAAATGAGGCAAAAGAAAATATGTGCATTGGTTTGTCATAATCTGGAGCTCTGAGAATAGGGGCATCTTTAATAGCTTGCTTAATCTTTTGAAATGCAATACTGGGTTCACTATCCCATTTTATCTCAAATCCTTTCTTTAGCATTCTTGATATAGGCCTACTAACCTCTGCAAAATTTGTCACAAATCTCCTAAGAAAATTGATCTGTCCAAAGAATGACTAGATGCCTTTAACACTCTTGGGTTTCTAAATCCTATCTATTGTTTCTACCCTTACAGGATCAATCCTTACTCCATGCTTGCCAACTAAATGTCCTAACAACTTTCCTTCAGTGACACCAAACTGATACTTCCTTGGATTTAAAGATATTCCATATTTAAGGGCCCTAATAAATACCTTTTCTAAGTGCATACAATGATCATTTTCATCCTTGGAGTAAGCAGTAAGGTCATCCTAATATACAACTAGAAATTTGTCAATAATATTAGCAAAAGCTACATCCATGGCCCTTTGAAAAGTAGCCCCAACATTGGTAAGCCCAAATGGCATCCTGACATAAACATAAGTACCCCATGGAGTAGTGAAAGCAGTCTTAAACTATTCTGATTCTTTGACAACTACTTGATTATATCCTAAAAACCCATCCATCATGGACATCAATTGTGAACCAGTGACTCTTTGGAACACGGCTTTCGTATTGGGTAAACCATAATTATCTTTTAAGGAAGATATGTTTAGATTCCTGAAATCAACACATAACCTTATATCTCCATTTTTCTTACTAACAGGAACTAAATTGGATGCCCAAGAAGAATGTCTGATAGGTTTTATAATCCCAGCATCTCTTAACTTGATCAATTCTTCTTGCATTTTGGGGGCCAATGTGGGGTTTATTGGCCTTTGTTTTTGTCTGAAAGGCTTAGCATCTAGTTTTAAAGGGACTTCATGTTGAAAGAGATCTTCTCTACAGGCCTTTAGATCATCATATGACCATGCAAACACATGTCTATACTTCCTTAGCAAGTCTATTAGATCTTTCCTAATTGTAGAAGGCAATTTCTTACCAATATATACCTTTTTAGATGTTTCCTGGGTTCCCAAGTTCACCTCATCTAAATCCTTGGTATTATATCCATTAGTGTCCATTTGTGACCTATCGTGGTTGTCAAAAATAGTTTCTAAAACAACTAGACCTTTTGTGATTTTATTTGTCTTCAATTGCACAACTTCCTGCCCAAAAATAGTATCCTTTCCATCTACATTTTCTATATAAGTTGCACAATCAATTTCTTGTCCTGACAACATATGCTCACTATTAAGTTTCAGGATTTGCACCCTACTGAACTATTAATGTTTAGTAACCCTTACTTAACATGGGAGTCATTTCACCATGTGAGACGTGCTAATGAAATGAAACTTCCGGATTCTAGGCTGGCTCCTATTAGATTCTTCAGTGAAACACTGTAAAACTCAATAAAAACTTGTAGGGAAAAGGTAAGAAGTGACTAAAAAATAACTTAAATCCTAAAGTCTAAACTAAGGAGGTGATACACTAGAAGTTACTAAGAAGACGTAACACACATGTAATAGAGAGAGGATTATATAGCTCTATGAAATACGGATAAAGCACATCTTCCTATAAAGGCTTGCACAAGTGATTTATGATAAGGTTTTAATATTGAAACTACAACAGGAGGATAAATTAATACCTCACTTTGATTAATTTCACCTATAAACACATATCATAACCTACAAGCAAACTTACTTTTCTACAAAAAGGTGCTGGAATGAGACAGAAAACAAAGAATAATGAAAACAATCACAAGTAAACTTATCAAATCATTCAAAGACACACACAGAATTTGTAGAAAGGAAAAGGGCTTAACAATTTACTCCATAAAGCAGAATCACACTACTGTCACTGGTATTATTTCTTCAAAATGTTGAATTACAGACCTTGTAACAAAGCTTAGGACTCCAAAAGATGTCTCAAAACTCTGTCATCTAATCAAAACTCCCTCCTATGAGTTACAAAAACTCAATAAGTAAAAATCCCAACTGTTTGGGACGTATGTAGAAAAATAGCCTCCAAAACAGGGCTTAGATCCTTCTGAAATAATGATCTTTTGCTCAAAAAGCTCCATTCAGTCATAAAGAACCTTATGACTCACCTTCCACTGCCCACAAAAGGCTCAAACTGGTCATAAAGACCCCCAAACTAACTTGACAAAGTCAAATCTGACCCCCTATATTCTCTCCATATGTTTCCCAACTGATTTTAAAACTTAAAGACCATAATGGGAGATAGATGACTCATTTGATTCCTTTTGCAAAAAATAAAAATAAAATATTCAATGACTTATAATATTGCCATTTAAATATTTATATTTCACATTAACATGTATGCAAAAGGAAAACAAATAAATAAAAATAATGCTCTTGTTATTTTGCATTTTTAGAATTAAGAAAATAATATTAAATGATTAGAATTAATCATCTTAACATTATTTCTTTGTTATAGTCATGCAAAATAACAAGTAACATTATTTTAAAAACTTCTTAAGACATCAAGAATTAAATCCTCGCACTCAACTCAAATACATTTTGTCAAAAAAGATGCAAAATATATCCCATGACTTAGCCACGGACTTCAAAGAGAAATGCAATGCGAAAAAGGGAAGAATATATCGAATACCCTAAAATGCATCATTTTCATCTGCATTCGCTTTATGAAGAGTCTAGAATGATTGTTCGATGAAGAGAATGAGGGTTTCAAGATATTTCTTTGATGTGCTACCATGAATATTCGTTGGTTTTCTGAAGGAAGATCCACCATTGAAAGGTTTTGTTGATCTTTGAAGCCGCCATTATGCTAGTTTGCTGAAGTTCGATTACTTGCGGCTTTCCTTTCTACTTGCTGCCATTGTACATCTGAGAGGTATTTTGCCATGAGATTATTTGCTGGTATTTATGCTTTCTAAGTCTATTTTCCATGAAAGCCATTTCTTGTTGAATGTTACATTCTTTCTCAAATAACATAATATAGTGGCTTTTCTTTTTCTTTTAAAGCCATGACTGGGACTCCTGTTGTGATTTGATATTCAAAAACCTGAATTGGGTTTGTTGTTTCTATGGACGATTTTGCAAATGTTTTAAATATTTTTAAAAAAAAACTCAAATGGGCTCTATTGCTTGCCCATATATTCGAGTTGCTTGATGACCCAGCGTGCGGCTTTCATGTAGATTTATTGCTGTCGCATTTTTTGGGTTTTGTTGACACTTGCTCCAGTGTGAGGCTGCCATTTTTGAGCTCACTACTGCTGTCTTTTTTTTGGTTTTTTCCAACACACATATTTCCTTTGTTGTCTAACATTCTTTTGCAGAAATAGCGACGTATCTTTTGACTCCTATACCACGTCTTTGCTCTTGGTGATATGATGGTTTCTTCTTTATTGGAAATGTGCCCTTTTTTCCTTTTTAAATTAATTTGTAGCACAATGATCCATGGGGAAGACCCTTAACCATCTTCAAAAAAATGAGAATCTTTGCATGACTGACACATTAATTCATCTTCTTTAGATGTCTTCAATGTTATAAATTTCCTTTGCTCCTTAAGTAAGCAATGTTTGGTAGAGGATGCAGCCCTTTCCTTCAACAATAATCCAATATCCCCATGAGAAACAAAACTGTCTGCATCATGATTCTGTCTAGAAAATATTTGTGTAGATGGCTCTTCTAAAACGATTTCTTCTGACTCAACAACAATTGGCATACATGAGTCATTTTCCTTTACAGTTGTAGAAACATGTTCTGCTGCATCAATAACATAAGTGGACCACCCATGATCAAACCCATATCCAGAATCTATAAGGCATTCTCCCTTTCTCCATCACGGTGATAGAAAGATGCCACGTGGATGCAAGAAAGAGAATAGGCATCTCGCCAAACTGGCTCAACTGAATGCCATGGTGCTTAATGCAACTATTCCTAGGCCATGTTATGGGCTACCTCTGTGGCATGAACATCCCTTATTGTAGCAAGCATCTCTAAGGAAACATATGCAAAGCCCCCTTCCTGATATACTTTATTCAAAAGCTCATCTCTTTGGGTGTCCAAAGCTGGCATCAGTAAAGCGTTATCCATTTTGATTACCACAACCAATAAAAAAAGAGGCCAACTCATCAAAGTTGAATGATTATTTCACTAAGAATATCTCTTCCCTTTTGTTGGAGATGTGTAACCAGTAGATTACTGTAAATGCAATTTCAATGGTGGTGTGTGAACTCAACTAGATCTTCTCCTTGCTTTGATAGATTAAGGATTTTATTTTTTCCTTACTGTTACATCAATTCCAGCATTAAGATGCCTTAACTTCTTTACTGTAGTTGTATTAGATTATCAATCTGCTCTCACCATTGCATGAACTAACTGATTCATTTTCATTCTTTTGTTTTGTTTGCTGAATTCCATGTAGTTATCATGAGTTTTTTCACTTCCTTCACCTTTTAGTACAAACTAATGTACATCTTGAAAGATCTAAACAGAAATTTTTTTTGTAGAGTACCCTATTGTCTTCAAAGTATGAGATAAACATTTTAAAAACACTTTTCCTTGTTTGATATTATGTTGTAGTTGTTTCCCTTATATCTGCACTTTGAAATTTTGTCAACATATTTTCTAGTAGCAATGTTTTTCACTTGCAAATGAAATTCTTTAGCAAACTTGAAGTATTTTTCTTTGATGGTTTCTCATGCTATAGTTGTTTGCCATCTGTGATGTTAATCATTATTTACTTGCTATAATCCTGTAGCATATTATCATGTGAGGTTCGAGCATGGGCTCATGACACTCACAATGACTTTTATTTCTTTCTTCAAGCTTCTTTATTATTTGAAATGCATCAACAGATAGAATATGTCGTTGTAAAGATAGTTAGTCATTGCTTAGATCCTTCGAGATTTAACATCAGTTGCTTCCATGTTTTTCGCAGATGCTAGATATCATGGAGCTCGGAGCTGAATGAGTGTGCCAGACAAAGGGTTTATAACCAGTCAAAGTAACAGGCAATGACTAGTTATCTCTACTCCTCTTTTCTTTCATTCATGTGTATCTGTTTATATATTTCCTTATGAAAGAAATTTAATACAGTGAGCTATACTCACGACTTGTGTGAGATTTTTTTTTTTATTCAGCATATGACCTCATTTCATTGTTTGAAAACATCAATGTACATTTGAAAATAAATAAATACAAGGGCATTTCTATTGTTTAAATGAAATGAAAAACACTTGTATTCTTTCATTGCATGCATGCTTAAATTTTTACACATATGCAAAAATTTAGTAACACTCACAATTCAAAAATCTCTGAATATCCTTATCATCTTCAAACACTTGCCAATTCTGAACATTATCAAGGATAAAAGGTCTAGTTTGAATCTCAATTTTAGACACACCAGCAAATGTGATATCATCAGGTTTTATTGCTATGTTTGCCAGTAAATCTGCCATTTTATTATTTGTCCTATCTTTCCAAATTATCCCAAATGCATTAAAACATTTGATCATGTCCCACACTGCATTTCTATATTGTTTTAATCTTTTATTCATTGACACATAAGCATTTCTTACTTGGGATACCACCAATTCAGAATCTCCTACAACATGTAAACACTTTATCCCATGCTTATGAGCAAATCTAAGACCTAACAACAAAGCCTCATATTCTACTATATTGTTAGTACAAGGGAAACTTAAAGTAAAGGAGAATTTGTATGTTATCCCTGCTAGAGATATCAACAAAATGCCTAGACCAGACCCCTCTTTGCAACATGTACCATTAAAAAACATAGTCCATAGATCACCCTTGTTTGTTTTTGTGTCAAGTTCCATTTCCATCTGAGATTTATGCTTAATTTTTTCAAAGTTAGGACCTCAACTTTGAACGCATTAATATCTGTATCCACAAAATTTGTCATGTTGTCTCCTACATCTTCCTCTATCATGTATATACTCTTAGGCTACCTATTGACCTTTATCAAATTCCCCTCAATATTAAAAGTAGCAAATGACAAATCACACTGTAGACTCCCACCCATAGTAGCACTCCACATTCTTGATAATAACATGTCATATTGAGGTGGAATATCAACAACCAATACACTCATAGTAAGTTCTTTGTCAGGCTAGGTTGTTAATCTATATGGCAAAGAGTTTATAGTGCCTATGACTATCAATTCTCTTTTATCCATAGCACAACACCTTCCTTGAGTTGTATCCACTTT
Source organism: Cupressus sempervirens (assembly GCA_028749045.1). Lineage (NCBI taxonomy): Eukaryota > Viridiplantae > Streptophyta > Pinopsida > Cupressales > Cupressaceae > Cupressus > Cupressus sempervirens. The sequence continues at coordinate 316,510,714 of CM053791.1, forward strand.
TAAGCCTAATTCCTTCATTATTTTAAATGGCATCACAATGTTGGAAGCACCAGAATCAATCATGCAAATTTTTAATGTTTTACCATTTACTATAATGCTTAAGTAAAATGGTTCAACATTTCCCAAACACTGATTTACAGAATTATCCAAAAATATTTGAGGAATTTTAGACACAACTCCTTCAACTTCATTATCATTTACCTTTTCTTTGTTGCTTTCTTTGGGACTGTGAGTTTCATTACAATCCTGACTTACTTTTACATCAGTGTTTCCCAACCATGCTATAGCCTTATTTTGGTGATCAGGAATTCTTAGCAATTCAAACAAAGGAACCTTAATAGTAATATGAGACAAAAAAGCAAGCATATCTATGGAAGAACCAAAAGGATTATCATTAGTCACATTCCCTTTCTCATCTTGTTTATCCAAAATGTTCAGAGCATTTTGATGATTCTTATCATGTTTTGTGATGATCTTTGATACCTTCTCATCTATTTTTCTGGGGACATTATTTGAAAATTCCATATCTTTAGGATTTCCTCCTTTCTTTTGGACCCACCTTCTATTAGTAATTTTAACCTTCACAGCAGGAGCTTCTTTAGGTTTCACAATTTCACCCTTCTTAGGATCAACCCCCTTTATGAAGATACTAGCTACTTTATTACTTTCAACTTTCTAAGCCATGTTTCTGGTCTAAACCTGAGCTATCATATTGGTAGTAATTTGATCAATTTCTTCCCTAGAAGGTTTTCTCAGTGTTACTTCTTCCTTTGCATTTACCATGTTACACACATTGTCTTCCAGATCACTCTCATCAAAAAATACTTGTTGTTGTATGACATTCTAAAATTGTCTTTGGTCATATACATCTCTATCATAGACTTCACAGTCAGAATAATGTGATTCAAACATATTGCATCCTACATCATCATTATTTTCTTCCTGCTCATGACAGTTTTCTACTACAGCTTGATTTCTCGGGAATGACAATGCTACTGCACAAGATTCAGGGGAATGGGGTAATTGACATGCAAAAGACCATGTAGGTTCAACAAAAAACTCAAGATCATCTACCAAATTTATAGAATTTTTTGACAAAGGATCAGGGGTCACCTTGTTGTTGTTGTTCTTGGGAGGAGGGAAACTAGGCTGACCATCCTTCCAGGTAGTATTGTAAGGGAAATTTTTTAGCCTATTTTGTCTATTGAAATTTGATTGATAAGGGACCCTATTATCAGTGGGGTTCCTATCATTCCTCATATGAGGAAGGTTCATACTTTTTATAGCATTTAGAATCTGACTCATTTCACTAAGCTCTTTCCCTTTTCCTCATATGGCTTTATTTTCTTCCTTTCTATTCCCCTTATTCCCAAATAACCTAGGATCTCTCTTTTGCTTTCTAATCTCCCTGAAATCCTTAGATTATTTTCTATCTTAATGGCAATCCTAAAAGCATCTCTTAAGGTCCTAGGCTCTTTATCCCTAAGTTGGTATGCCATTTTACCATCAAAAGCATTCAGATAAGTGATCAAACATACCTTGTCATCACTTCACATGGCTTTCATTAGCTTGTACATCCTTTTCTAAAATCTAGTGTTAAATTCAGTAACAAATTCATTAGGCAACCTCTTAATATTATTAAATTCACTCAAGATATAGCTCTGATTTTTCTTGTCACCATATTGCTCTTTGAAACAATACTATATATCTTTCCAATCAACAATTGACAATTTAGGAAGTCTCTTGAACCATTCTCTAGCATCTTTTGTTAATGATTGAACAAACAACTTCATAATGACATCTTCAGCTTCAACCTCATAAACACTCATCATATCAAGAAAACTCCTCAAATGGTCCTCACAAGAAACAACATTATTTCCATCAAATTTAGGCAATATTTTCCTCATTTCTTGTGGGATAGGATTTGGAAAACCAGGGATTCCATCAAAACATATTTGCCTATAGCCTTCTAATTAAACAAGTCTCCTTTGTAAATCAATCTTGGGGTGATTAGCATTTTCTTTCTTTGTATTACTCATAGTATTACTAGTGCTAGCATCACCAATAGATTTGTTAAGAGCTACTTTCTATGAAGATGAAGACAAGAAAGAAACAGGTACCTTAGTAGTATTTTGATTCGCATCATTAGATCTATCATCGTCTTTAGGCATAGTTGCAGACTACTTCTTGGTAATTTCTAGGAATTTAATCTTATTGTTCATCTCAGCTATAACAGCCTCACTTTTTGCAATCTCAAATCTCTTGGCTAAAGCATCCCTTTCATTTCTTCTCTTTTCCAATTCAATATTAAAAGGTGATATGGAACCATGGATTTGAACTGTCTTTACTGGCTCATTGATCTTAATACCAATCTCCTTTAGTTTTCCTTTGTCCTTAGCACCTACAACAGGTTCCACATTTTTTATTCTATTGTTATCAACTTCTAGAGAAGTATAGTTCCTAATTTTTTTTATTACAAGTCCCTCTAGATTGATTTTCTAAGTTTCTAGCAAATTTTGCTCTTGCCTCTCGAGTTGTTCAACTTGTTCCACCATCTCAGGCTTCCCAGAATTAGTTGCTATCTCATTTGCCTTCTTTAAAGTAGCAATTCGCCTAAGTAATTCTTGTTTTTCTTCATAAGCCTTCATGACCTTTTCTTCCCTTTCTTTCCTAAATCTCCTATTAATAGCTTCTTGCTCAGCAAGCTATGCTCTTAGAATTTCATTCTCATAAGGATCAGGGATAGTGAACTCAGATCCAGATGTTTTCTCATCATTAAAACTTTTAGGCTCTAAGTGTCTAGGTCTCACCTTTTCAGGGGAATAATTTGACATGAAAGGATTTGTGCTACACTAGAAAATATTGTTACTAGTCCTATCCTCCAAACTAAATGCATGTGATTGCACAACCTTTTCCTAACATATCATCTCAAGGGTATTATAGAAATCATCATCAGACAAAATTTGGTGAGATCTCAGACCTTTGGAGAAAGGCACCCCTTCAATAGCAGGATGGTGAGCATTATCTTTCCCTACTAGTTGCTCTTGTGAATAGCTTCCTTTCTACATCTGATTTCCCTTTATAACCCAATTTTGTCTTCCTTAGGAGGGATATTAGTTTGTAATTTGATTCTTGGGTTTTTCCTCACATTTTCTCGTGTATTTCTTTTATTTTCCATAATTTGGGACAACAATTTTCAAGAAACTGACACTGGTTAACCATTTGAGTCGCCACCCACCCTATCAGAATGGTAATAAATTTTTTGAGTGGATAATCACAATTACTCCACTTAATAGTTTCAAGAAAAATGTAAACAACTTTCAAACCCACGGGAATCTTCTCATGAAATATTTGCAACTCTACCCAAGGGGACACAGATCTCTAATAATTCACTATTTATGGCAACACTAAATGTAATTTCCCAGCGAAGTGGCCATTTTGTTGGTGTTCTTTCTTGTAAAGAACATATCAAGTAGATTTAAACCTGATACCAAGAAACAAAGACCAGGAAGAAGCCTAAGGATGAGCTAAATCCTATGTTTAGCAAGGCTACATCTTAGTTCTGGACCAATTACCAAAGTCATCAAGACTCACTTCACTTTAGGCTCTGCTAAGCCAAGGTGGGAAAACCTAAGGCATACCATCTTATTAACTTGATACTCTTCTATGCAAGACTATCCCCTATAGCAGAAATGGTCAATATTCTTCTTCAATTTGCTGACAATTTTCCTAATTATAGAAGCCAACTACAATCAAAGAAAGAAACAACAAATAAGCCATGACCCACAATTCTAGCTCTTCAATACATAAAATGGGAAATTGATATTCAATTAAAGATTTTATTTTCTCAGCATAACTCGGGTATGCAACAACAGAGAACATGTATCCTTCAAGCTGACCAGTCCCTTATCCATTGGGCACCAACTAAACCTTCACATACAAATGGATACCTGAAGTATACTCATATATTTAGATATCTGATCTATCTATTTGACTTTCAAATAGACATCAATCTTCATGACAACTCTCATACTTATGGTAATATCCTCCTAGTGTAACCCAAAACCCTATCAGTATAAACAAGCATTTACTTGGCTTCTTAGTTCCAACAGCAAGTTTATCCTAACATACAATCTGAAAGGATTAAAACTGAGTTCAAGCTCTTAGTTCTTAAACATAAAAGATTGCAAATAATAGAAGAAGGAGACGAGAATCAAAATGAAACTAAAGAAATGAAGCTCTTGCATTAATTTCCTTGAAACCAACACATCATCTGCATATCAAAATTCAGAAAATACACAAAGAACTGACTCTGACATATGAATGCTTCAAAAGAAATACAATACTGATGTTCAGATCAAAGAAACACTGGGAAAATTGGTATCACAAATATCAGGAAATTCTCTAACTCTGGAACTAGATTGGTCTCACAATCCTCAAAAAATCTCCAAAAAATTGGAACCCTTTACAATGAGCAGACAAGAAAGATATATAGGAGAAAAGATATTCAAGAAATATAATCTAGAAATGACATCTGTCCCATTGAGAATGTCTTCAATCTGGAGTTGTTGAAACTAAACTTCCTCATCTACCTACACTTTGAAAACCATAAATGATGCCAAAATATATGATATATGCCCACTTAAAATATGCAAATATCTCATGAAGGAATATCAAAAAATCATCACAATCTGTATTGAGGCTCCAAAAATCTGATCTCATCATGCCACATTTTCTTTGCCATGAAATTCAGCATTGTGCAGTTGCCAGGAAAAAATAATTCCTTCAACCACCTCCAAAGACATTCAATTCATCCTTCAAATTGCTGGAGAAGTCAAATCAGATCAAAATATATCTATATGTGATTGCAATTTCATCTGCAACATTAGATTTGCACTTCTTCTCTGTATAATTCCCGCTACAACCTCCAGATCGTTGGATAAAATTTGTGTGCCCTAGCTCTGAAACTTCTTTATGCTCTGTTAATTTCTTGCAATTCTACAGTTCAAGTAATGGTGAGATTGCACATTATATTTGAGCATTAATCTCTACACCATATTTAACTCTTAGTAACCATTACCTCCAAATTGCAATTAGCTTTAAATTTTATCTATATATTTTCACAACATCAGGCAGTTTCGCATTCCTTAAATTTCTTGCATCTTAAAATAGCAGGTAAGCGCCAATCATTGATCAAGACAAGATCAATGATTACATAATGAAAATTGGGCTGACTCACATTTCCTCTTAACATGCCGGTGGTCAACCTAATAAAATAACTCCATTTGTACCTTTCCTCTAATGCTGGCATTTCAAACTGGGCCCACGGATGACTGAGGACATGTGTCATCAACTCGCTACCTCGCTATACATAATTTGTGCACATATTTCCATAGCGATTTAGCGAGTATCGCTGATTTGAGATCAAATCAAAGGGTACTAAACAAAGTATCTTGAAGAAGTGGTTGGTCCCATACTCGCTATGTCACATAGACTAAACATCGTGCAACTTTTCATAGCGAGATGGCAAGGATCGTCGATCTAACCTGATCTGACGATTGAGATCCCTTATATGCTTTATGAATGGGGTGTGGGTCTGGGGCACTAATGGTGTAAGAAATTTTTGCACTGCTAGCACCCAACAAGACCTTACTTTTAATCCTAGTCACCCTTCCACGTTGCTTGAGGTCCCACCGGCTATTCTTTTCATGGTGCCTCGCTACTTCGCTAATGGTGGGATGTCAAATTTTTTCAATAGCGAGGTAGCGAGCTCTAGTGACTTTAATAAAATTTGGCACCGAAAGAATAAAAACCCATCAAATCACCGTCGCCCCTACTAACTGCTTTTGACAATAGCAGTTATTACTCATCATGCCACCTAGACAGACCATGGTTACTAAGAAACTTGGAGGCCAGCGTGTCTTTGATTTTATAACACCTCACTACTTCGCTAACAGCAAGATGCTTAGTTTTTTTGATAGCGAGGTAGTAAGGCATCGAAAAGACCCTTATTCTGGTGTTGACTTATGGCTGCTTCTACTAGGTCCATTTTCCTATTCTGATGGTACTTACAAGGTGCACTTGACTGAAAAGTCAATCAAAAAAAAATCCTTGACCGTTGTACCTTCATTTTACAATCCCGTTTTATAAACTTTTTGGCACTCGCTACCTTTGCTATGCATAAAAAGTGCTCATCCTTTTATAGCAAGGTAGCGACAATGGTAGATCTATTCAAATTGGATGGTTAGGAACCTAAGAGGAAAGGTTAGTTGAGGGCATGGGAAAATTTTAAAAGAAAATCAAATATTCGCCCAATTTTTTTAAAAAGGGTTTCGTGCTCGAAGATTACAAAAGGAATGAGACAAAGGGTTTTAACAAATTTTTTCAAAGGGAAACAAATCTGGATGAGCAAAGACCCTAAACCCTACTCACCATTAATGGATACAATCTGAATTTTTATACCTGGACAAAAGAATTTTATCATGCAAAAATTCAGACCAACAAACCCTATCTCTAACCTTGTCATAACCTAAATAATAAACCCTAATCCTCAACAAGGTCACAACCAAAACTCTAAACCTAATCATAAACCTAACCATGACGTTATGGTTAGAGAGAGTGTGTAATAATTATATTTTCCATATACAACCTTTCTTTAACATTTCAATTGTATTTTGCATATAAAATATTATGGCATCAATGTTGGGACTTAGTTCTACTTCCAATAAAAATAAATAAGTTAACTATTTAAAGTTAAAGATTAGTTACTTTTTAGGATAATTTGAAATGGAAACTAAAAGGAAAATAGCACTTAAAAGGTGTTTTGTTGGAAAAATAGCATCTCAAGTTTAGAAATGACATTTAATAAATATTATCATCAAAATATAAATGTTAAGTACAACCTGATGCTTATAATTGATATATAAATTATTCAAATTTGTCTTATTATATATAATAAAATTAATTAATTATATATTAAAATCTCAAAACTATCAAAATTTTGTATTAAAATGTTTAACTATATAATAAATTATAATGTATAACATATATTAAAACTCAAATATAATATTTATTAGAATATTTAAAAACCTTAGTTTAGAAACAAATATAAAGTTGTTTTTAAAATTGTAGCTAATTGTATGGGGCATTGAAGTCAACCCTTTTTTTAGGCACCTAAAATGCTCCTATAACTTGAAATATTTTTTGGCAAAAAACATGGAAATATGATCGGACAAAAACATAGGGTAAAGTAACAACCTTCTATTAAATGATTGCATGGCTAGCAATAACATGAAAAGGGCCAATGAAAACCAACCAATATAAACAGGTGTGATCACTTTGATTGTCTTGCATTTCTTGTAGAGCAATTTGGATGGTTGATTTTTAAATGAAGTTTTACAACTTCAGTATAGGGACACCTTCGACATAAGAAGATCAAGATTATATTATAGATAACTTTAGAAAAATAGATACTCAATCTTTGACTTTCTATTGAAAAAATTTAAGACACATGCTTTCTTATTAATGAAAGATCAAAAAGAAAATAAAAGGTTAATAAGTTTGACTCAAAACCATAAGGTGAAACTCTTATAGTAATATAATATGATATATTTTATTTAGTTTATTGATTACGTGTAGTCCTTCAAGCTATTTAAGTTTTTGGGGAGGGATAATAGGATGATTGTGTCAATTATTACTTTTGAAACTTAATGAGAGTTGATTCTTAAGGTGTGTATGATATGAGATAGTTCTAGAAGTTCCCCGCAATAATTTCATAATGTTATATTGTAATTAAGAAGGTCAAGACCATGTTATAGATAACTTTAGGAAAATAGATATTCAATCCTCAACTCTTTGTTGAAGAAATTTAAGACGCACATTTCTTATTAAAGAAAGATTATGTTTGTTTGATATCAAGTCCTTCAACAAAAGAAAATAAAGGTTAATAAGTTTGACTCAAGATGATGTAGTGGAGTTCTCACATCAATATAATATGATATATTATTAATTACACATACTATCTTACTTAATCCATTCATTCTATCTATCTATCTATATGTATATCTATAGCGACTGGACTATAAATATCATTCATTATCATTTAATTAATAGTTTTAGTTTGATTTCGTGTGTCATTAACACACAAAGTATGTACAAGTATTTATTATATCCTACTAAACATGAGTAAAATTGAAATAAAAAAATATGTTTATATGACAAATCAATCAATATAGTTCATTACTTAAAAGAATTATATATTTTAATATTGTACTAATAAAATATGTCACAATCTACAAGGTTGGACCAGTTGCTTCATCACCGGAGACACCCATAATAGGATATGCAAGAAGAGTAAATTGGACTATTCTAATAGGACAATACTCATCACCAAAAATTAATAATAGCATCTTCTATTTTACCTATACCTTAATTATTAATAATTTGTAGAAATATAACTCGCAGTAAAATTGTTTGCTAGTCTTGGTATTTGTGACTAGAATAGAATGAGGTATTGACACTTCACAATTTTGAGTTGATTATCGTGCATTATATAGATGATAGTCAAATATTTATGGTATGTATGACATGTGAAAGGGCAATGGTTTTGGGTGCAATTTTTTGTTCTATTGTCACTACCGACATTGTATAGGTTTTCCATGAAGAACAACAAGATACTCGCCATACAATATATTTAATCATCTCCCTGTAAGATCTATGTCTTGCTAAGCAATGCCACATCATCAAATGTACAAGATATGTGGAATTTCAAATAAGAAAGCCCTAGTTTACTATTCAACCATCCAAATAATTAAACCGTAATCAAGATTGTCAATTAGTTATCCATGTTTTTAATCAAAATCAAAGATAAACATTATTTCTTATTAATTAAGCAATTAGGATGTCAACTCAATGAGTTTAACCTACATGTCATACATCCATGACTAACAATAAAAATTATATGTTTGGTTCTACAATGTACCAATGGATGTCACAAATGATTAATTACATCAATGACACAATCTCATACATCACATCACTTGAAGAATTTTTTAAACAAGTTGGTTTAAACATAAATTCAACTTCAAGTCCCAAACTTCTTACTCATCAAACATCGCCAATCCACTATTTGAGATAAGAGTGTGGCCCAGACACTTTTACCACACCAACCATAGAGTGTTTAGCTCTCGTGGGGTTCTTCTTAATGTGAAGAATGCCCTAACCTTGGCATGAGAAGCCTAGCAACTCAAAACAAGAGGATTGGATGGATCCAGCGCAGTCGTGAAACATACCACTTTTCACATATGTCTAAGTAGCCTAATAGTAGAATGTGGTAGGGAAAATCTAATAGCATATCTACTCATATGTAGAAAATAAAATCATAGCATATCTACTCATGTGCAGAAATGACATACAATACATCTACATAGATGTGGTAAAAATAAAATAGATTGGCCAAGCATTTTTAGAGATAATGTTGGTTGAAAGAAGAAACAAAACATAATGTATCCATTCTATTAGAACTAGTGGGTAGAGAGAAATAAAAACATAATGTATCCATTTCTAACCCTCCCTTTTATAACCATATTGCACCCATCCCATGACGGAGTAAGTAAACTACTTAAGATGGTAACAAACAGTCATATCTCAAGAAAACAACATGTAATAAAACATTACAATATAACTCAAGGAATTCTCTTCTACAATTAGCATAAGTATTTTAATGATCTATAACAAATCATGGGGCAATAACTTAAATTTAGAATTTAACCAAATTCCAATGCTTTATCTAAGTATCCCAAATATGTTTCCAAAGAAAGTACTCATTTATTAATTGGGCCTATCATATCACAATAATGAAGATCAAATTTTTCATAGTCCTATATAATAACCAAATAAAGTATTAATTTCTAAATTTTCAATGAGTTCAATGCTCAAGTACATTATAGGCTAAAGTGTGAACTTTTATGTAAACATTTTCCTCTACCAAAAGAAGTTTGAAAATCATAGTATCAAAAGATGTTTCTTTTCTCACTTGAACAATGCATTGAAATCTTCTTTAATCATATTTTCACTTAAAATATGTATATCAAAGATGCATTAATAGTTACATATAATCAATAGTGGCTATTTATAATGATCTCCTAACATCAAGATATAGTAAGAAAACTCACATAGGATTGCAATGTTCTTAATTAGAGTGCTAGAGAAACAAGGAAACCCTAGGTTTCAACTATTAGCACATAGGGTATGTAAAATTCAATGTTAAGATTAAAAAAAAAGATTTGGTTATAAGCTATGAAGCATAATATTACTTGTAAGGTCAAATGGTTCTTGTACACCCGTTCAGGGTTAAGTTTGCAATTGATAATCAATCTAAGCCTACACACTATATAGGTTCCCCAATTCTTATCCATGAACAAAGATAAATTAGAAACATAGGTGCCACATTCACTGGAAGATGTTACTATGCTACATTGTCAAAACAATAATAGTTTTATTTGAACAGGCCATCATATTCATGAGTTTCCTAGTGATAACAAGGTTTTAATTTTCTAAAACTTATTTACTTCCTCATTATTGGTAGTTTAATCCCAACCATTTCCTTTCCAATCCAAAGATGACAATGGAATAGGTTATTTATATAGAGTGTTCTTAGTATAAGATTTTATGGCCATTGAGTTGAATAAAAGGGTTAATATTCTTATTTCATTCCTGATTCAAAACCATGATGCATAATTAATAATGTTCTTTGGTTGTTTTTATGACTTGTTTCCCTTAATGAGATTTTTTTTTTAAATGATTTTCATTCTCTATTAAGTGGCAATTTACCGGCATTTTCCTACAAGTGTGCATAATAATAATTCAAACAATAGTAATGGCATTCTCCCATATTCTATGGTAATTACAATATATTCTCTACATTTACCCAATGCATACATTCCAGGGAGTGTGGGGGCATCGCTTCAAGAAGAAATATCATAGAGTTTCTACATTACACATATATGATTCACAAAATTTCCTTACTCAACCTTTCTATGTAAGCGCATCCTTTGGTGGTTTTAAAGGTTATGCTTTCAATTATATTTTCAAGAAATCACATTCCTTTCCCTTACAAGATCATTTGATGTTGCTGTTAGGGTTCATAATAAAAATATTTGTTATAACATTTGTAAAATGATAGTGGTATCTCCCTTTTCACAACTTTTGTGATTGGACCTTGAATGAGAACAAGTCGATTCAAAGGTAAGATATGGTTTTTTGAGTCCATCATTGTACTAGTTAATTTTCTCCATCTAGTGATGGTTCCAAATTTTTGGTGTTAGGTTTTCCATAAATTTTTGTTTGAAGTTGAATAGAACCAAATACATTTTCTCTAAGGTCCATCAACTTCTTCTAATCAAGCAGAAGTATTGGTAATCTTCTTGAAAATACATAAAGATTGAAATGATTTGATAAACATTTATATGAAAAAGTATGACAACCATTAACAAATGCATCATGACAAGGCCTAGAAAGCATAAAAACAAAAATATAGTAATGCATTCCAAGGGAAATTGGTAATTCAAAGGTTGTCCAATCGATTTCCCAAAATCATTGGTCGCCAACACCCATGGTGTTTCAAATCAAAATGGTTTATAATTAATAATACCTAAATGAATAATTGACCTAGTTTCCCATTTCCTTATCCAATCAAGATAATTACATCAAATTGATAATGTTATTAATGAAAAAAAAAAGGTTATTTATTAAATTAATTTGCTTAACAAAATACATGTGGCAATAACTTCCCATCTTATTCAGGTTATGGAGCGATGGGTTGTGACATCCTCCTCCCCTTCAAAAATGCATCATCCTAATCCATTGATGTATGATAATTGCAATCATATTTAAAGATAGTTACAATATAAAATCATTACTCATAATAAGACTTGCTAAGTTGATTTCCAATTGAGTGCATTCTAATACAACATACTTTAATTGTAATTTCTCTACTATGATGATGTAGTTTATTATTCATCCTCCTATATCATAAGGCACAAAATAAAATGATTTAATATCTACCATTTATGTTTCCATCACAAGAGCTTTAAGTAAAAACAAAACTTGAAGTTTATTTGAGATAAGGGAGAAACAAAAGTCAATAGGTGAACAACAATTATAACAATGTGGTGTGAGCAGGCTACCAGACAATTTGACCTTCCCCTTCTGAGAAGTTAGCCTTCTCTACCTCAACAACACTCTTGTCTTTTCCCTACAACTACTCAGACACGCCCAAAACCACATCAATAGGTCAATGCTCATAGAAACATGATCAAATGTGTCAATCCATCATATATCATAAATCAAGTGAAATATATAAAGATATATCAAACCAAACACTTATCTCAAGGATTCTCATAATTAAGTAGCATATTACCTTTAAATTAGTTGATATCAGACACATACATGTTCTTACTTATCATACCTTGGCATCACATGGATTTGACCCCACTAGTAGATACTTCATATCCACTTCTTGCCATACTCATACATATACACTCACAATATCTTTAGCTAATTCACAATGTCAATAGCTTAAAGATATAAGTATTTAGATATAAATATCAAGAGTAAATTTTTCCTCTAAATTCATCTTTAATCACACCTTGATCACAAGTATCAAAAATAATCAAACATGCATACAATCTAGCTTATGGTGATCGCTAAGTGAGTAAGCATCTGCAACATTAGGTCAGCATCCATGAAGCATAATCAAGTAATGCAATCACATTACATCTAATTCATCAACATTAAGATTATCATGAATATAATGATATCCTCGTATAACATCATCAATGTACTTGTAGTATTTAATCATCATTATGCATCTAAATGTATGCAAAAGTTAACATTTAACATCAAAATGCATCATTTAGCTCACAATTAGCAGTATATATTCAACCAATATGATGAAGATGAATGATAAAAATCCACATAGTCAAATGTATCAAGCAATATTTCCTCGAGTTCTACATCAAATAGATGATGAAACCAAGTCCCAACCACACATATCGACCAAAGTTCTAAGGGTAATACATAATGACCAAATTTTATGTCAAACAACATATCAACTAGGAATTAAAAAAATGAAATTCAAGATGATCAAATCATCGGTCGATGTTCATCAACCAAGTTGACTAAGCTAAATGTGTTAAAGACCTCGTATGAACTAGGGTTCTAATATCCCCTTATTGGACCCAAGATTTCATTTTCTCTCTATCTTTTATTCCTAAGGTTACCTCAAATCACTTTCCTTTGGTCTTCATGACTAATTCAATTAAAGATAAAAAGAATTTCCCATTTAGATTTGAGAAAATGTGGATTCAACACCCAAGTTTTTCTCAGATTTGCAAAAGTTGGTGGAATATGAAAGTGGATGGGATGACCCTTTTATATGTTGCCAAAAAAAAAAAAAAAAAAGTTAAGGAAGGGAATAGGAGTGAGTTTGGAGATATCTTCAAGGAAAAATTCAAGTTGGAAGGTTGTTCAAAGGAATTTTTAGCGGAAGAAAATGAAAAGTTGGTCAATTTTCACAACATTGTGTCAAAGGAAGAGACTTTTTGGAAACAAAGGCTAAGGGCTATTTGGTTACACGAAGGGGATAGAAATTTAAAAAAATTCCACTTGACTACCATGAAACATAGAGAAACCATTTGTATAACTAGGCTAAAGGTGGGCTTGAATGTTTTGACTGATGAAAAGGAGATTGTTGATGAAAGTGGTTTCCTTTTTCTCATCTCTTCTCTCCTATAATCAAAATATTGATGGATTAAGTAGGAAGAGTTTCTTGAGTTTGTTCCCCAAATTGTCTCTAAATATCAGAATGCAAGATTGATTATTATTCACTCTAAGAATGACATTCACAAAGTTGTTCTATCTTTTGAAAGGGATAAATCTCTTGGCTAGATTGCTTCCCCATGTTTCTCTTCCATATTTTATGGGATTTGGTTGGGAAAGATGTATGTAATGCAATGTTATGGTCTCATAATGCACACCTCATTTCTCCTAGAAATGGGGATCCCCTAGTAAATTATTTGTCTCCCAGACCCCTAGTTTGGGGCTTGGGTCATTTTTGGACTCCTCTAGGAGTTTGGGTCAAGCCTCAATCTCTAACTGGGAAATTTTAGAGGGCCTGATGTAAGGAAAAAATGAATTTTTGATGTTTTTTAGTGCAAAAATGTGAACTAGTGCACTAGCACACATGCACACCTTATCAAGGTGTGTAGGTGCACTCAGTGTGCATGTGTGCACCTCTGAAGGGTGCACACCTATGAGGGTGTGCACTAGGGCCTAGGGTCTATATAAACCTCAGACCCCTCTCCATCTCTTCATTCTTCTCTGAGCTCATCTAACCACCGCACCTTTGCACCCCTTCACATGCACTATCTCATCCTTTGTACCTTCAATCAACACTAAGTACAAGGTTAGCTAAAACACCAAAAGGTGTGCACATCCACACCTCCTTAAGGTACACATGTGTGCACCTTCTTTCACCCCAAAACACAAAACCAACACTTAAAACTCTAAAACAAAGCTAAGTCACTAAGAAGTTGTGCACATGCACACCTCCTCAAGGCACACATGTGCACACCTTCTAAAAATAATGCAACAAATGCACAAGGTAAACATGCCTATATGTCCACCTCCCAAGGTGTGTTGCTTCCAATAAACACAAGTACAAAGTCAAGGTGCACCCATGTGCACCCTTGTGCACAAATATAACAATCAAAACATAGTCATTTCAATTCCCTGCCCAAACAAAGCTTGCACTATGTATGTGTGTACAATACCAAGGTATAAACATACACAAGTGTGCAACTACGCATAAATATCCAAATAGGGGTCTTTTAGCATACCTAGTGCACCTACAAGGGTGCTCTAGGTGAGTTAATCTACATAGAAAGGCTAATGGGTGGAATTGACTAGTTTCTAACTATTTTGGGTCATTTGTGCTAGGTTTAGGGTCAATTACGATTTGTTTTAGGTCTAACTTTAGCTTTAAAGACTAATATCTCCTCTCTTGTGAAAATAAGATGGCATCATTATCCTCTTCAAAGGAGGAGAAGATAGCTCCAAAGCCTATTGTTTTCAAATACCAAGGTGCACCAAGGAAGTCTTGGTTTCAATACAGGAATTTAGAGATCAAAGATATTGAGCTCAGGAATATAGACTAGGACACATTCCTCACCATCTACAATAAACCTAAAGAATGATTTTCAATGGTATTAGTGCTTATCACATCAGGTCTAGTCAATGCATCATCACATCCCATATCCATTCAATCTTCAGAACTCATAATGGCTCTTTTGGATAACTATGTGACTGAAGAAAAGGTCATCAAGAGTGTCACAAGGGAGATAGTCCTAGACCTCCAACCTAGGAATATCAAAAAGGTCTTCCACCTTCCCATAGTTGATTAGTATTTGTACGTTTCTTATGAAGGAGATAAGAGATGGTACCGAGAAAATAAGAAAGAAGCTAGAGAGATAATCTAATCATCTTTCTTAATTGATAGAACACTAGTGGGCTGTAGATTTAAAAAAGTAGACATGACCTAGGGATATATGAAGGATTGCATTAGATACACCATTGTGCTTTTGAACAGGGTCATGAGACTACCGGTAGTGGAATACCTTCAAACTTGGATGGTCCATTTCATAGAAACTATCAGGATGGAAAAGTTGTCAATTGACTGGGCCACAATTCTGAATGATAACCTAGATGAGAAGTTGGTAGTTGTCAAGGCCAACCCTAAATTCTACATGACATCATATTTGGTGTACTTGGCGACTAGAACAATAGACTGCCCAGGACTTTACAAGAAAAAAAGCCTGCAAGATGCTAATGTCTGGCCCTATGTGGTGTACCCTCATCTAGTAAAGAAGAAACTCTCAAAGCAAAGCATAGAATACAAGGTTGTGAATGTCAGCTTCATATTTGTAATCATCCAACTCATAGAGGTTGATTATTCTAAAAGGATGTCAATAGAAGTAGTGGCCAGGATCATAGAGATTGACATGTACTACATCTAATTCAAAATAATCACCTACCTAAGGGTAGCTGGTACATTGGAGAACCCAAAAAAACTCTTGAGATATCCATCAAATAGGCTCATTTTGCTAGAGATTGCCCGAAATCTCACATTTCCATATGATCGAGTGAGAAAAAAACACAAAAAGATATAGGTGTGGCCAATCATGATCAGTGCTTTTGAGATCAAGAAAAAGCAAGATATTGCCACTTTTTTTTCTAAGTAGGACCAATATCCACTAGAAGAGTACAACTCCCCTCACCCCTATTTTGAAAACATGGGGATGGTGCAGCATCTACTAGGGAAGTATTTTGTACATGAAGATGAATTAGAAGATCATTGGATGAACATGGTAGATGACTATGATATCCGCATAATGGATCATTATAGAATGAGTCTACATTTGGTAGATAAGGCACTTAAAATGAAGATCCCGTCAAAGTTTGTCAAGAAATACATAGAAGACATCTTGGATCCTCTATACAATAGGGACAAGATTTACGATAGGCCTATAATTAATGTGAAGATCATAAGAGATGAAAACATAGACATCAATCATAGAGTTAGGCACATAGTTCAATTAACAAAGGACTCAATCAAGAAACCTTTCAAACTTGATCTAGTTCCTTAGGCTTATTCCTCTTCAAGCCACAACATGCCCTATGAAGGGTAGAGGTGCAAAAGGTATAGTACCAACCTTCCCAGCTCAATTTCTTGTGAGACTAGAAACTGTGTATCAACATGAGCGGGAGGTTGAGTATTTTGAAGTAGATAGGGTGTCAAAAGGAGGAGAGGTCCTACAAAGGAAAATAAGAAAATGAATCAGGATTAAGTAACTCAACAAGAATAGGTAAAACCTTCACAAGCTGAGCCTAAAGCTCAAGATTCCATCCAAGAGCCACAAGTGCCTCTACATGAAGAACTTTTGCACGATGAGCAGGTAGAAGAAGGACATCTCAAAAAGTAGAGGGTTCCATAAGTAGCTATACAAGAGGAAGAAACCTTCCCCTTGGCTCCCAAAAGGGCAAGAATTGAATCACAAGTGGTGGTAAGAAGGAGGAGAAAGTCAAAGAAGAAAACTACTCCATCTCCTAAGGTCCCTGAAATAATAGTAGAAGCTGAAGCAAAAGAAAAAGAGGGGGGAAATTTAAATATGTCCCCTTGAGTCAAAATACTCGCTCTACTAGGGAAGATAAAGAAGAAAGGAGAAGAAGCTCAACCTTGACCCCTCCATCTCCTCAAAAGGAGCTTATTCATGTTTCAAAATTAGAAGATGAGAAACAACAATGGATAATGAATATGGAGGGTCAACAAATTGATGTCTTAAACCTCTCTAATTTTGATTTCATGCCTATAGGTACTAAGATGGTGGGAAAGAAGATAAGAGATACTCTCATGAGTGAACCATTAGGAGAGGACTAGAATCAAATTTTGCCTCTACCTCAAGGACCTCTGGGCATACCACCACCACCATCTTAGGACTTAACATTCCTGGAAAAGGACTCATCAACACCACTTCCTTAGGCTACAAAAATAGAAGAACAAGAAATGGAGGAAACCAAGCCCCAACAAATGCAAGTTGGTGAAGTATCAGAGGAAGAGAGAATACCTGAAGAGCCTCAACAAACTCCTCACGATAAAAAGGCTAGGAACTTAGTCCAACAAAACATAAATACTCTAACTAGTGATCCTTCTCAAAGGGAAAAGACTCCACAGAGGACAGATAAGGGAAAAGGGTCTGTAGTGGAAATCACCTCTTCAGTCAAGTACATGTGTCCAATGGGCACTACATTGACATGGATGAAGAGGGAGGATATGTTTTAATAAAACAATTAGTTAGATCAAACTATTGAGGAGGGAATGTGAGAGATTTTCAAAGCCTTCAAGAAGCCTGAGCCACCTATGGATGATGCATAGACAATAGCCTTCATAATGAAGAACTTAGATTTGGACTTGCTTTTGCACATAGCTATTCCACATTAGCATGCTTACACCAAACAATTGACTCCTAAAGACTATCAAATAAAGGAGGTCATGTTGGGTAGACCCACGGTAGACACTACTAAAATGATGATCATTATGAGGATAAAAGAGTTGTTTAGATGTATGGACCAAGATGAGTTTGAGTTTATTACACTACAAAGAGAGAATGAGCTTTTAAGAGGCTATTTCCATGAAGTTGTGGGTCATATAGTCTTGAATAATCTAGAAATTATTCTTGTTATGGAATTAGAGAGAAAAGAGAAGGGGAATGTATAGTTAGACCCATTTTTGGAGGCATGTCAACAATGACATGATAATTTTGAGGAGAAAGGTGTACAAATAATACACTAGAGCTTGAACCTATTGCACCATATTTAGTCGAGTGTGGATAAGTTGGTATCCATAGTAAACTAGGATTTATGATTGATGGATGAGGTGCATACCTGGGCTAGAGACCTATAGGCACTCCAATCAATAAAAGGCCAAATGTATCGTACACTCATGGAAGTATTAATCACCGACAAGCTTGATAAGTTGGACAGAAGCTATCTATCAGCAATAAAGTCATGGAGGGTCTACATGTAGATATTTAGAAAATAAGAGACCAAACTTAAGCTCAAATTTTGGAAGTAGAAAGGTATTACAATACTTCTTTTCTTGAGATTTTTGAAGATGAGTCAAAGACTAAGCTCAATACGATGCAATCAATAGTCCAACAATTTTGAGGAACCTTCGAAGATACTTCGTCAGATGAAAATATTAGGCAAGCATTCAAGACTAGAGAGGTATTGTTAGAGCTAGACACTAAACTTGAAAACTTTGCAAAAATTAGAATAGAAGTCAACAACTATCGACAGTTAGTAAAGGATAAATATGGAGCTTTGGATTTTCCAAAAGTTGCCCAAGTGATAGAGATAATAGAGAAATTCAAGAGCAAACATCGAGACATCATTTTGGTATAAAGGGGAAGAAAACCTAGATGTTGGAAATTTAGTTTTGACACTTAGGAAAATTTTGCATTTTTGGAACTTATCATCAAGGTGTGCAGGTGCACTTTTCACAGAGGTGCATCAACAATTTTGATGAAGCAGTGCACCAAAAATTAACTATGAGCTCCTAATTTAGAGCCTTCCATGCACCACAAATGCATTTTGATGATAGTTCAACTCCCAAAAATACCTAGAAAAGGTCGAGCTTCCATTTTTAGAGCTCCCAAAGACTTCCAAATAATCTTGCAACTTCCCTCTTCTTATCTTCTCATTCTTTTAATGTTTTGAGTCATGTAAAGGCTCATGCACCCATTAATTGATATAAACAAGGGTGGAGACCTACTTAACACCATTTAGAGAGTCAGTTTGTATATAATCAAATTTATTTTGTTAGTTTTTAGCATGAGTTACATTTTAAGATCTCTCTCTCCTAAGACTAAAGAAGGAGATTATTTCTTATAAATACATGGATGTAATACGTACTCCAGGCTGTAATTTTGATAGAATAATTTATGCTATTGGTGCTCTCATTCTGAGTGTAGTTATTCTTGTCAAAGTGTGTTATTTTGGTGAATGCATGTTCATGAATAATAATGGATCCAATGGTTTTATTGTGTTGTTATTATTGTGAGACCTTTTACTTCTAGTGTTTGCCTCATGTTAACAAATTCTACTGACATACAAAGTTGGAGAAAAGATAACCTATTGTTCTTGCATATCTTCTTGTCTCATGTGAGCATACTTTTCATGGCCTTGCAATTTGATGACAAGTGAAACAACTTTCAATTATTATTAAGTTCCCACCGATGATTATATGATTGGAATTGAGGAAGTGTTGTTCCTATTTGTATTGGTTTCCTACTCAGTCTTTTCTACAATTTAACTCATAAACATTATGTTACCATGGTTTTTGTCTGTTAGGAAGTTCCCTTTCAAGTTATTTACTTTAATTTATCATTACCTTTTATTTTTTATTTTCTTTGCTAACACTTGGTTAAAATAGGAATTTAAATAGTTGCATTGATAAATTGCATTCATCATAAAATAGAAAATACCAAAAATATATCTCATTTGTGGTCACTTTTCAAAACAGTAGATCAAACATCTTATTCAAAATTGGTTAAACCAGCAAAGGCCTCCTTGAACATACACATTTATCTTCAATTGAGTGGATTCCAATAGGTCACAAGATCACCTAGGACCTTGGAGTTAATCCTAGATTAGCTTTTCAAGAGAGGAGTTTGAAAGGATTCTTGTCATTAAGCATCATGCAAAATGACAGCTCAATAGAAGTGGTGCTAGAAGGAGGGACCCAAACCATTCACAAGAGAAAAACAACTTGTTGTTTTGAAATTCTGCAATTTTTAGAATTTCAAAAAAAAATCATCTAAAACTACGAGAAGGTGCTCAGGTGCAGGTGTTTTGTTTTGAGAGAGTGAGCTTCTGCACAAGTGTGCTTTTTCTAGAATTGATGCAAACTGGAAGATCTTGATCCACCATATCCATTTCAGCAAGCTTTAAGATCTTTAGATACTAAACCAAAGTTCTTAGAACTTAGTTATTTTTGTAAGCCTCATAGTGACAAAGAACTACCAAAAGTTCTATCGCTTCCATTCCAAATTTCATCATCTCTAGTTCCACCTCTGAATAAACTTTCATCTATCATTCCACCAAATCCTCTATTGATGGCCTTTTTTGCAAATGTAGTAAATTCACAAATTAACTTACAAGGTGCACTTAATGACTTCCAAAGAATCTTGAGAAATTCTTCCCAAGGTTCATCTACGGAGAAACATGAATAGTTGAGGACCATATCAAAGTCTTTAAAGAAATATGAAATTGAAAGAAAATTCAACAAGAGAATGTGGTCCTCTATTTATTCCCATACTCATTGGGAGAAGTTTCCTTTAACTAGTACATGAATTTGCCACCAAGATGTATCCAGAATTGAGTTTCTTTTGAAAAGTTGTTCCTCGAGCAATTCAAAACACTTGTCAACCCAGCTATGATACATCATCAGTTCATATCTGTCAAAAGGGATCCAATAGAGACCATTTCACATTTCAATCATCACTTTCATATGGCTTACGAAAAGTTTAGAACACCCTATACTATACCAGTTGAAGCTATAATATGGATTTATCTTAATGCTATGGACCATCTCATTGATATCTTTCTACAAAGGCTTCTTACTGCAAAAATCAACACATTAAAAAAGGTCTTCAAAAAAGAAATTACCTTTCCCAATAAAGCCAATCCTAATGGAGAATGATTGATTTTCCTATCTCAAGTGACTACAATGATACCAACATATCATGTTGGAGCACCAGTGATGCCTAGTCAATTCATTCTAATGAATCTAGTCTCACTGTAGTAGGCACCAACTATACTAGTTCCATCCATAACTTACCTAAGATATGAACCTTCAAAAGCTTCTTTCTTTGAGAAGAAGGTAGCAACATCCACTGAAGCAAAAAAAAATAACGTCACATCTAAGACTGGTCAAATGAAGAAGACTATGTCTCAAATTACCAATGAATTAACCCATTTGAGGTTGTTGCAAGGGTAGAAGAATAACTTTCAGAAAATGAATGCAAGCATGTACAACAACAACTATGGTCAGAAATACAATAAGAATTTTAGTAGAAATAACAATATGGTAAATAACAACGCAGGGAACAATTACAATCCTCCATATTGAAACAATGGTTTCCAAAGGTAGAATCAACAAGGAATACTCATCCAAACAATGGAAGCATCCCTATTGATAATAACAAAACTCTTCAGTTTGTGGACATCAACCAATATGACAATAATCAAAATGTACCTAATGATGGCAGCTCATATTTCAATGGAAATCAAGAAGTGAACCAGAATTCACAAGGCAATAATGGTGAGTCTTCTATGCAATACAACACTATGATGTTATAATCTTATGATTCTCCAAAAACTCCTAAAATGGAACAACTAGCTAGGGAAGAATTTACTTTTCCATTCAATCAAGAATCAAATCCTCAACTAGAAGAGATGCTAGCTTTTCAAAATGACAATCAAAATACTTACAATTTACATAACTGAAGGAAACCTATAACTAATGGATTCCTCATGCCTTGCGTCCAACACCACCTGATCCCAGAGATAATAACATTCTAGTACCTACTAAAGCACCTTACGTTGGGCAACAAACTTAAAATCAAGGGAAAGTGCCTACAATCCTAAAGAATCCTATATGGGCAACTAAAAAGTATAGTGCAGTGGATGATCTAAAGAGAACCAAGGCTAATATGTCCATGTTTAATATGCTGCAAAAAAATTCTAATCGAAGGGAAGTAGTGCTAAAGAATCTTGATCATGCAAAGGAAATGCCTAATGCAAACATAGTCCCCCAAAAGATAGCATCACAACAAGTCAATACTTCTGAGGCAATGCCTACCATGTATAAAGATAAGGCTAAAGTGCATCCTTTTTTGCTCAGTCTCAAAATTTTCAAAAAGAACCTATATAATTGTCTTATAGATTTAGGAGGTTCTTGTAATTTCATACCACTTTCAATAGCTCAAAGGTAGGGAGTCACTCCTCAACCCTCAAATCAGATATTGATGCAACTCAACAAGATGAAAGTGAAAGTTATCAGGGTATTGAAAGATGTTAGAATATAGTTAACTGTAGACCCCCAAATTCAAGACATTATAGACATACATATGGTTGAAATACCTAAAACATATGGATTATTGCCAAGTAGAGAATGGAAAAGTTTCTTAAGGGGATGGTTCTCAACTAATTTTACTCAACTATGGCTACCTTGGAAGGGAATAAATAATTAGATCAAGATTGATGTTGAGCCAAAGATAAAGATAATGACCACATAATACAACACATCAAACAAGATAGCATTTTTTCAAGTTGCCTTAAGCTCCTACAAAGCTATGTCTCTTGACATAACTTTAGCCAAGAGACTCGACCGTCTGAATAAAGAATCTAGGATCCCTACCCCAAAAGAAGAACTCATCACTCAATTTGTAGACAGTATGGTTGCAAACTTACAATTCTTAGGTGAGGAAAAAGACACAAATAATTTTCTTCTTACAAGATTCTATAGGTTACACAAAGTCAATCATTCAAAATTTGAATGCTTACATTGTTAGGAAGTAGTTGCTAGGTTACTCACTCAAATAATGCAATCCAAAAATGGTCAAATTCCAAATGAGGTACAAAAGGAAAGTTCAAGTTCCATGTGCACATCTAAATTTGTGGAGATTTATGAAGAAAAAAAAGAAAATTCTAATGTGTCATATAGTGACACTTCTTCAGATGGTGGGGCTTTATCTAATCCTCCACCTGGGATGATCAAAGTCTTGAGTAGAAGACATTTTGTAAAAGGACAAGGTTAGACCTTAGTGGTTGTTCATTCGAAACCCCAAATTGATAAAATCATCAAATTAATTGGGGATATTCAAAGTCAACAAGAGAAACAAATGGTCCCTATATCAAAGATAAACTATGGCAACTCACCAATTCCACCACGTGAAAAGTTGCAATGGATCCCAAAGAAATAATCTTCTAAAACTCAAGTGAAGGAAAAACTACGTACAAATAAACACAAGTCTAGAAAGTCCAAAGAACAACCAATTTGGAAAGTCAGCTTTGAAGGCTCTAAATGCAAATTAGGAGCTAGCACAGGTATTGAATTAATTAATCCCAAAGGTAGGTCTTTTTATGTAGCATATTGCTTACAATCTAGATGTACTAACAATGTTGTATAGTATGAAGCCTTGATTCGCAGACTTCTCTTCGCATTAGAGAAAGATGTCAAAGATCTTGTAATTGAAGGAGACTCTTAATTGGTCATTAGACAAGTGAAATTAGTCTACTCTTGCAATGACACAAGACTACTTGCATACCAGCAAAGAGTTTGGGACTTATTGGAAGATTTTGAGGCCTTGAACACAAGGTCCATTCCAAGGAAGAAGAACATGGTATCTAATGCCCTTTCCATTTCAGCAAGTACATTTCAATCTATTAAAAGAACAAAGATAAGGATATTTTTAGTTGAATTAGTTGTTTCCTCGTATATTCTAGAAAACATTATGAACTTCCAAATCTTCCAAGATGACCAACATATTCTTGAGTTCATTATGTGCAATGGCCTTTTCAAAGGACAAGAGATTGATGATACTCCTAATGACAAACCCAAAGACAGTGAGCTAGAGGATGAAGATGGGATTATAAATTTGAAGACCAATACTATTCCTAAGGAGATGGTAGAGTTGGAATGCATCTTTGATCGAGATGAATCAACATGTAGTAAAATAAATATTGAAGAAAAGGGGATTGAAGAATGTGATTCATATAATCTAAGCATGGAAGAAGATCCAAAGACTGTGATAATTGGAAAGGCTTGTATTCCTTAAGAATGAGAAAGTATGCTTTAATTGCTTACAAAATACAAAGATGCCATAGTATGGAGTTATGAAGCACTCAAGATGTATGATCTTGAAATCATCACTCACAACATCTCATTGAGGCCTGATGCCAAACCCTTAAGTCAAAGACAAAGACCAGTGAATCCCATAATTGAGCCCTTGATAATGAAAGAAGTACAAAAGTTGATGCTAAAATTATCTTCCCAATCCAACATTCTACATGGTCTTCTAACTTGGTTCCAATAAAGAAAAAGACTGGAGAAATTTTCCTTTGTGTGGATTTTCACAATTTGAACTTGGCTTCCCAAAAGGATAATTACCCTTTTCCCTCGCTGAATGAAGTATTGTGAATTGTAAATGGGTCTAAAATGATGTCATTTTTAGAAGAATATTCCAGATACAACCAAGTGATGGTAGATGAATAGGATAGGTTGATGACTACATTTATAACAAAATGGGGAACCTTTTCATACCAAAGGATGCCTTTTGGATTGATCAATGTGGGAGCCACATTCCAAAGAGCAATGGGCGAAGCATTCAAAGGGTTGATAAACAAGTGCATAGTTATCTATGTGGATGACCTTTTTGTCTTTTCTAAAAATAGTAGTACTCATATTGTAGACTTGAAACAAGTGTTCAACTGATTTCTAAGGATGACATATTACTGAATGCCAAAAAGTGTTCATTTGAGGTCACAAAAGAAAAGTTTCTTGGTCATATTATTTCTAAAGTTGATATATCCATTAATCCTAAAAGGATAGAAGTGATTCTTAATCTATCACCTCCTCATAGTCATAAAGAGTTGAAATCTTGCTTTGGAAAAATTAATTTTTTACGTAAGTTCATTAGTGGATTTTTTGAGATAGTGCATTCTCTTAATGACCTACTCAGGAAAGGAGCAAAGACTAAATGGGTTACTAAAATAAAGAAATATTTTGAAGACATCAAATTGGCCATCTCTATGGCCCCATTTCTTGTAATTCCTTATTATGATTTACCATTCAAAATATATTCATTTGCTTTAGAAAATTCATGCATCAAGATTCTTGCTCAAAATAAAGACAAAGAGGATGAGAGACCCATCATATTCATAATTTTCCTACTAAAGAATGTTGAATTGAACTATTCTAATCTAAACAAACAGTCTTTCACATTGATAAAGGGAGTTAAAAAACTTGCCATTATATACTCATGAGCAAGGTATATGCAATTGTGCTTGATCATGTAATTAAAACATTGTTGATGCAAAATGAATTAAGCGAGAAATGAGGAAAATGGATGGCTATATTGCAAGAGTTTGATTTGGAGATTCAACCAATGAAGTTGTTAAGAGGACAAGGAATGGCCAACATGATAGCTGATAATGAGATCAATAATGATATCAAAATCAAATTTGATGATGAAATCAACATTGATAATCAACAAAATATCATAGTGTCTCAAGTGGATATTGATCAAGGAATGATCATTGATGTTTGGTATGAGGATTTTTTTCACTATCTTTTGCAAAATCAATACCCCAACTGGATGAATAGTTCCCAATATAAAGGACTCAAGATGAAATGTGAATCCTATATATTGCAAGATAGAAAAATTTACATAAGAAATTATGAGGGAATTTATTTGAAGTGTTTGGGATGCAAAAGCGAAAGAAGTTTTGGAATAGTTTCATGATAGTTATGGCACAAGACATAAATCAGCAAAAGCTACAACTCACATGATTTTGAGATCAGGTTACTTTTGGCCTACCATCTTTAGGGATACATTTGAAAATGTACATTCTTGCCACATTTTTTAGATAGGTGCCAATAGAGAAAGACATCCAGCTATGCCACTATAACCAGTGTTTGAGGTGTTCCCTTTTGCTAAGTGGGGGTTGTACTTTATTGGTCTAGTAAACCCACCATCATCTACAGGACATATGCTCGTCATCTTTTTCATCAATATTCCTTATTCAGTGGGCATTAGAAAATTAGGTCATAATAAAGTTCTCCTCTAATTACTATCCCCAAGGGAATGGTGTGGTTGTGTCCACCAATAAGAACTTGATTACAGTGATAAAGAAATTACGAGAGAAAAATCCAAAAGATTGGTACTCTTAGTTGAAATATGCATTATGGATGGATAGAGTCGGCATAAAAAATCCTTTGGGGACATCACTCTATTTACTCATTTACAAAAAAGAACCAGTGTTCCCACTTAACCTCAAGATTCTAGTATTGAAATTTATGAAGGGATATGTTGAGGACACAGATAGAGTTCAAATCAAATTAATGAATCTCTTGGAATTGGATGAGAAAAGAATAACAGCTTTGGAGCATATGGTGAAACATCAAGGTGTCATCAAATGGTGGTTTGACAAGTAGACCATAATCAAATCTTTTAGAATATATGATCTCGTTGTCCTATGGGACAAGGCAAAAGAAAAGTCAAGAATTCACACTAAGTTTAAATGCTTGTAGACTGGCCTTTATCAAATTGCGGAGATTTTGGGAGAAAATACTTTTAGGTTGAGTTCCTTACAAGGGGAATTGGTCCCATTTCCAATCAATGACCAATTCATAAAACATTACTTCAAGGCCTAAAAGTAGAAAACATCTCTTAAAAAAAGAAACAAAAAAATAAGTGTTTTTATTGTGCTTGCTTTCAGTTGTATGTTTACTTTCAGTTGTGTGTTTACTTTAAAAAGTCATGTCTATATTTTCCTATCAATCTGAGGGTTAAGTGAAATCAAGATTCTTTCTTGATGCATTTCATAAATCACTCCTTGTGGTTTTGATGTTTGGGAAGAGGTATTTCTTTGTCAAAGCATTCAAATGATTTTGTTTCTTGTACCAACTGAAAAATGGATGTTACTTGCAGTTGTAAAGGACTTTCAATCTTGAAATTAGAATTGTAGATTGATAGTTCTTGACACTTTAAAAATTTAAAGAACTATCTTAGTGTTTTAAAATCAAGGTTGATAGTAGCAAGGGATAGTCCAAACTTGCTAGTTCAGACTAAAGGGTCTTTTCAAAGAACTATTAAAATCATTGTTTGACGTGAGATTTTCCAAAAGTTCATAATAGAGGAATGATAAGGTTATCAAACTAAAAAAGGAATTTGAGAAATGACATCAATGCCTTGACCACATAGTCTACTCATGGTCAGGGTGTAGAAGAAAAAGGAATAAAGGATGGCATTACGAAATAAAGATTCCAAAGGATCCAAAAAAGTAATCATAAAATAGAGATATGCACCCCAAAATGTCTATTCATATAAATTTCTTCATAGAAGAATCAAATGGAAACATGTGAGCTTTGTGAAGAAGAATCAAAAGAGAATACTAAGGACTTGAAATACAAAATTGATAACCTATCAAGAGACCTGAGAATAGATTCTCTCATCTGGTCAAACATTGGTTGATACACAAGTTTTAAGAGGATTCCTAATGAATGGACCATTGGAGTGAAACATTGTTTCCAAGTTGCTATAAGCTCATGATAGAATGTACTTTGAAACATCAAAAGGAAATGAATACATTGTGCACGCATTAAGCTTGGAGATTCAAGATTCCAAAGTTTTGACTATCAAAGAACTTCAAAATTATTTGAAATGTTTGGGATTCAATTTTCATTTGACACATGTTAGAAGAATGCTTGTTGATGAAAAAATGTCTTTATCATTTCTTCCTTTTTGTTGGGGCTATTTATTGTGGTATGATAATACACACCCATTTCTCCTAGAAATGGGGACCCCATAGTAATTTTTTTTTCTCCCAAACCCCTACTCCAGGGCTTGGATCATTTCTAGACTTCCCCAGGAGTTTGGGTCAAGCCTCAGCCTCTAACTGGAGAAGTTCAGAGGGCTTGATGCAAGGAAAAATGAAGTTTTGTTTTTTTTTTTTCAGTGTAAAAGTACACACTGGTGCACATGTGTGGCTTGTCAAGGTGCACAGGTGCACTCAGTGTGCATGTGCTCACTCATCTCCTTTCGAAGATGTGCATGTGTGTACCTCTGGAGGGTGCACACCTACGAGGGTGTGCACCAACAGAGGTGTGCACGAGGGTGCACACCTACAAGGGTGTGCACCAATAGAGGTGTGCACTAGGGCTCGGGGTTTGTTGGTCTGATTTTTCATAGTATAGAAAAATTCTAAAAATTTGGGTGAAAAATCATTTAAGTCTTTGAATTAAGCAGATTAGGGTTTTTATTCCTCATATTTTTCAAATTTTTAGGTTACCCTAGTCATGCCCTATTTCATGTGTTGTCTTTTCCTTTTAAATTCTCAAGGTTTTTCTCTCAGTTCAGCCATGAAAATACCCTAAGTGTGAAAAACC
Organism: Cupressus sempervirens; assembly: GCA_028749045.1. Taxonomy (NCBI): domain Eukaryota; kingdom Viridiplantae; phylum Streptophyta; class Pinopsida; order Cupressales; family Cupressaceae; genus Cupressus; species Cupressus sempervirens. The sequence goes on from CM053791.1 coordinate 316,539,500, forward strand.
CTAGGTCTCTTTTTAAATTTTCAAAAGGATTTGTAGAGAACTTAAAATTTTCTCTTTACGATCTTACGGTGTAGGGTTGAGCGGGTGAGTGTAAAGGGTTTGAAAAGGCATTCCTGGGCATATGCTTAAGGTGATTTGCGAGTAAGTGTAAGGGTTTTAAATGAAGATGTTATATTGCTTTACGGGGATACGAGTAAATAGTTGAACGAAAGGATAGAGAGGTATTGAGTTATGACTTATGCATATACATTTCAATGGATATCATAAGGGCGTAATACCCCGACATGGCATAGAGCTTGATCTAAAAGGGTGCATGAAAGGTTTTACGGTTCTACGGGTAAAAGTATTTCGTAAGAATGAAAGTAAAGTTAAAATATGATTATGTGCATATGTTTTTGAGCTCGCAAACAACTGTAAAGCCATGTTTTAGTAGTAAAACTATCGAGTGGGACCTGTTGAATTATCAGATGGGCCCTGGTGCAAGCGAATTAGATGAAGACACGACATCTACGTCAGATGGATCCAGCTTGCGTGGCATACAACTTAAGTATGAACTTTTCACATGTACAAAATCAATGACGATGTTATTTTTTATTTTTTAAGATCAAATCTGGGTTGTTGATACTTGAAAAGGGAATTTTTTTGATTACGCCATTACGCTTGCAAGCTAAGCATATAGGTGTAGGTGTATGTGGATCAATAGAATACAAGAATTCAACATTGACATCTAGATTACTAAATTGGTCAGAGGTCAAGGTTTGGCCAAGTTGATGATAGAAGCAAATCTAGAGGCAAACCAAATTTATCAATTGGATGATAATTGCATAGAAGACCTTTGTGATATGGACAACTCTAATTGGTACAAGGATGTGATTTATTATTTGTAGAATATGAAGTCCCCTATAGAATTAATAGACAATGAAAAAAGAGCTTTGAAGTTGCAGGCTATAAGGTCTATTATAGTGCAAGGATAGTTATGGTGGAGAGACATGGAAGGAGTACTTTTGAAATGTGTAGATGAAACTGAGGCTGCAAGAATTTTGAAAGATATGCATGAAGGTGTATGTGGAGGTCATTACATGGCTAAAACCACAACCCACAACATCCTTAGATCTAGTTTTTTGTGGCCAACACTTTTCAAAGATGCTAATGAACTTGTTAAGATATGTGATACTTGTCAAAGATTCAATGGAAAGTTGAAATTTTTTGGGAATTTACCATTAAGACCTGTAGAAGTACAGGCACCATTTTAGTAGTGGGGAATTGATTTCAAAGGTGAAATCTCAAACAAATCCAGTGGTGGACATTCTTGGATTCTAATGGCAACTAATTACTTCACCAAATGGGTTGAAGCAATTCCTACCAAGAATGCAACAAGCAAAGTGGTGATCAATTTCATCTTAAAAAATATTATAACTAGATTTGGTTGCCCACAGAAAATAATAATTGATAATGCTATGTGTTTCAAATCTAATGAATATAAAGAGTTTTGCAGAAAATATGGCATTACAGAATATACATCCTCACCTTATCATCCTTAAGGGAATGGTCAGGCAGAATCTAGCAATAAGTGTATACTAAAGATTATCAAGAGGATTTTGGGGGAAAACAAGAAGGCATGGGATTCAAAATTGCCATTAGCCCTGTGGGCTGACAGGGTTACTATGAAAAAGGCCATTGGTTGTGCCCAATTTGACTTGGTCTACGGTATACAAGCTAGACTTCCCCAGAATAATCTAAGGGAGATGTATAAATTTATTTAGCTATATGAAGATGATATCATTGATGAGATGCAACTCAAAATGGATGACATTAAACAGTTAGAAGAGACAAGAAGAGATTCCTCTGTTCAAAATGCTAAGCTCCAATCATAGATGAAGCACTTATATGATAAAAAGGCCATTGAGAGAAAATTTGAAATAGGAGATATGGTTCTAATGTGGAATGCCAGAATGGAAGATAAGGGAAATCATGGTAAATTTGACCCAATCTGACTTGGCCCATATAACATTTGTGATAGAAATGGAGAAGATTCATATTTTTTGAGGGAATTAACTGGAGGCATTCTTGAATTGTCAGTTCATGGACAATTCTTGAAGAGGTACTTTTCTTGAGGTATCTATTTTCCATGAACAATAGTTTTAGGGTTTCCTGGTGTTTTTGTACATTCTGTATATTTTGTAAATGCTTGTAAATATCCCTATGCAATCGGGTTTCTTGTTTCTATGTGTTGCTATGTGCTCTCTGAAGAAGTTGTCATTTTTGCACCAAGTATGTGGTCTACTCCTCCATAGATTTTGAATTCTTGCATAGACTCAGGTAGTCTATCATCCCCAGATAGAGCCACTATTGGTCTAATTTTTCATAGTATAGAAAATTTTTGAAAATTTGGGTGAAAAAATCATTTAAGTCTTTGAATTAAGCAGATTAGGGTTTTCATTCCTCATATTTGTCAAATTTTTAGGTTACCCTAGTCATGCCCTATTTCGTGTGTTGTCTTTTCCTTTTAAATTCTCAAGGTTTGTCTCTCAGTTCAGCGATTAAAATACACTAAGTGTGAAAAACCCTAGGTCTCTTTTTAAATTTTCAAAAGGATTTGTAGAGCGCTTAAAATTTTCTCTTCATGGTCTTACGGTGTAGGGTTGAGCAGGTGAGCGCAAAGGGTTTGAAAAGGCATTCCCAGACATACACTTAAGGTGATTTGTGAGTAAGTGTAAGGGTTTTAAAGGAAGATGTTATATTACTTTACGAGGATACAAGTAAACAGTTGAATGAAAGGGCAGAGAGGTATTGAGTTATGATTTACACATATACATTTCAATGGATATCGTAAGGGCATAATACCTCAGCATGGTGTAAAGCTTGATCTGAAAGGGTGCATGAAAGGTTTTACGGTTCTACAGGTAAAAGGATTTCGTAAGAATGAAAGTAAAGTTCAAATATGATTACATGCATACATTTTTGAGCTCATAAACAACCATAAAGCCCTATTTTAGCAGTAAAAGCATTGAGTGGGACATGTTGCATTATCAGATGGGCCCTAGTGCAAGTGAATCAGATGAAGACATGACATCCACATCAGATGGGCCCAGCCCGTGTGGCATACAACTTAAGGTATGAATTTTGCATGTGCACAAAATCAATGGTGATGTTATTTTTAATTTTTTGAGATCAAATCTGGGTTGTTGATACTTGAAAAGGGCAAATTTTTTCATTATGCCATTACGCTTGCAAGCTAATCGTCTGAACAAAGAGCCTTTTATCCTTTCTTTGTGGTTACGAGTTGAGTTTCAATTTATAAGCATAAAAAGGTAGACAAAGGAGATGAAGAGAAGGCTTTACACTTCTACGAGAAAGGGTAAATGTAAGAGCGAGATATCATCTGAGAAGGATCTTCAAGGTTACGAGGTAAAGGCAACTCGTAAGGGCGTAAAGGAGAAATAAAAAGGGTAAAAGGAAATCCTTAGCAAGGGTTTTATGCTCATATGAGGAATAGTTGAATCGTGAGATAAAAGGTGTTAGTAAAAAGGCTTCTGATGTTGCGGTGTAAAGGGTTGCGTATAGGTGTAAAAGGTGAAGAAGGCTAAGATAAGGGTTTTACGCTTATACGATGAAAGTCTAAATCATAAAAATGAAAGTATCAAGTGAAAAGGTTTGAGGTTATATGAGGTAAAGGGCATCATAAGAATGTAAAAGGGATTTTCAATACAGTGCCAAGACATCATTACGTTCTTACAATTAGGGTATGTTGAAGCGTCTCCAACTAAACGTAGAGATCCATCAAGGGTATTTTTGGTGTTACGAAGATTGAAGGTTTGACTTAGCGTAAGAATGGGAGACCATAATTTGAAAGAAAGCAGCTAATGTGTCATGCCAAGTAAGCAAGAAAGACAAAATCGCCATAGCCAAGTAAAATAGAGCTTTGAAAAGTACATCAGAATCAAATTTCGTAGCTGATATACCTTGATGACAACTTGCATGAATGGTTTTAAAGCTCATGCATGTAAATTTATAGAAAAAGTTGGTAGATGCATGATTAAAACATCAAGGATTTAATCAAATAATAGAATATTTTCCACTTTGAAGAATTCATTTTCTATTCCATTCTGAAACCTACCAGTTGTAGAGTTTTGTGTATCTTGTGTAAAGAGTCACAAGCATACTTATAGAGAAAATGGCGGACAAAGAAGTTGAAGAGATGAATGAAGAAGAAGTTGAAGTCAAAGACAAGGGTGATGATGTTTTAGAGGTCACACCTAAAAGAAAAAGGATAAAATCTGCTAGTAAGACTGAGAAGAAGACAAGGATCAGGAAACCAAACAAGCACGCTAAGGATTGGCTGAAAATTCTCCCAGGATCATCAAATGCAATTTTTGCAAATGACCATGTTTTCTGAGACCCATATGTTTTTTTTTGAGATGTTGAATGCCCTAGAGTGACTGGTTATGATCTTTTTATGTACTTTTATCATAATAGAACATAAAATGTGCCAATGTGTAACCCATGGAACAGAAACATGGCAAAATTGATATTTCTAGAAGTATTCATTGATGTTGATTTGTTGAAGGCCCTAATGAATTCCCACAATCCAATAACCAGGACATTCCATAGGCATAATGGGAGTGTATTATGCACATTGGAGAGAACTTTTTTTGAGGCCTTTGGATTAATGGGACAAATGGATGTACCTATTGACATTGCAGATTTGCAAGGAAAGTTTGATAGGAATAAAACCTACTTTGTGAACAATGTTATGCTACCACATATTCCTTACAGGGTAAAAAAGGTGGGGTTACTTCCAAAAAAGGTGGGGGATTTTCTACCTTTGAGTAGGTTTAAGAATTATTTCAAAAACACTGTGTATGGGTTGCACAAAGTGATGGGAAGTGATGGTGCAGAGGATTGTGTGTATGGTTCTCTTTTTCTAATGCCATGTGATATACAGGACCCTTTCCACCATAAGGAGTATGATTATGTGGCCTTCATCATTGACAGTATGCACATGCAGATTTGTGATGCAAAGAAGGGAGAGATGAAAGACTTCAAGTTCCACCATTATTCACTGCTGATGCACCTTATCCTATATAACAACATTGGATACATCAACGGGGACTTCATTGATCAAACTTCTAATGAATTTGGTGAGTTACCTGTGCAACTCTGGACTCGTATTTGGCATAAGGATTTCTATTATTCAAATGCCCTTGTGTTCTTTAATTTGTTTAGTTCTACTATTATGAGGATGGTAGACCATACCTTTTTTAGAGCACCAAATGTTTTAAGACCTTTGCTTAGACCTACCCTCCTAGATGAGAAAAATAGGATAGATCATAATTGGGGGGACATCTTTTTGTTTAAGGAATGCACATTGATTAGGGTATATGCATGTCCACAGCCTCCTCATATTTTACCCAAATATTTACCCCCCAGATTGGCCATTATTGAATTCTTTTGGCAATTTCTTGTAATGAATAAGGAAATGATCACTCCTACCCTACACAAGCCTGCATTTGTTTGTAGAACTTTTAAAATAGGGGATTTTGAAATTGGGAAAAATGCATATGAGGAATTGAGTGAGTATTTGAGCCAATATAAATTTGCTACTAGGCCATATAGGATGTACGATCCTGAAAATTATATTACCAATGAGGTCAAGGCCATTATGGGATATGTCCTGCCTCCAAGCAAACCTATTTTTATCAAGGATCTAATTACAAATACAGTAGTAACAAGGGAGGCTGATGAGCTACTTGAAAAGTATGGTGAAATTAGGAAGGTGGAAGAGGCTTTAAGGAGAACAAATCCTAATTTTAAGGGTTTTTACACAAAAGTGCCTTATCCTAAGAATTTAGAGAAAATGGTGGAACAAGGGAAATAAAAGACAAAAAACAATGCATATCCTAGAGAAGGTAGTGAGTAGAGCTTTGCAGGTAATCCTAGGAAATGATGAGTATTTTGCTGAAACTAGGCAAAATTATCTATATCAAAGAGCTACTAAAGCAGGAAAGGCTTCTACTGATTTACAAATTGCAGCTTCAAGACTAGATGACAGGTTCATCCAATCTGAAAAATTCATGGAGGATGATGATTTTATTAAATCATCAGAGTTTAACAGTTTCTTGTATAAAATAAAGCAAAATGAGCTCACTTTGAGCCTTATGCCAGGAGAAGACCCTGAGAAGAATAAAGAACTGGTGGACAAACTGCTTGCATATGACCCTGAGACTGAAACAATGACCCCTAATGAGGCTAGGAAGTTAGTACATAGGAGTGGTATGATTTTGATACCTAATTGGGATATTGAGAAAGCCTTTGTCCTTGATCAGATGAGAAGATAGGACAAAGCTATTAGCTATTAAGCTAGTGGTAGTGAGGGATTGAAGAGGGGGTCAGGTTTAAATGTAGATACAAAAACTCTAGCAGTTTGGAGTATTGCCCCTAATACAAAGAAGCCAAAAATGATGGATATACAAGAAACTGCCCAAGGTAATATGATTGTTTGGACATTGGACAATACTTTTGGAAGAGAAATTTCTAGCCTGGTCAAACATTTTGCACTCATGAATGAAGCCAAAGTTGAGAAAATTGAAGACAGGTTAGCTGCTATGTACAATGAATGTATAGATGTCTGGAAGTTGTATGAGGAGGAGCTTAAAATAAAGCATGTACAGAAGCAAAAGATAGAAGAGTTAGAGGGGAAGATACAGAATTTAGAAGAAGAAATAGTATCCCTCAAGGAATAACTCAAGGTGACTTTAGAAGTAGAACATGCACCAAGGAAGGAAATAGAAGGAAGGCACACTATAGAAGTAGAGGCCCAAATAGAGGAGATATCTATAGGGATAACAGTGCCAGTGCCTGTGGTTAGTATGGAGACAGGAGTTTCCCAGTCTGACAGTGCCACCAAGAAAAATGCTTTGATAAATGTATTAAATCAATCTATAGAATAGGTATGCAAAGGATGCAATTAGATGGCTTGAGCCTATTTTTCAACAATGGGGGCCATATATGCAGTTCTTTGATAGGTTGATACCCTTAATAGCCAAGAAGCTAGATCTCCCAGATAAAGTTATTACTATAAACAAAGGTATGGATAAAGTGAAAGACTTATTGCAAATTTTCACAGGGAAGTTGGCAGTAATTCAAAGCAAAATGAAAGTGTTGAAAAATGGTTTTTATTCTTTAATTCTTTCTATTATGAATTCTGATGATAAAATGAAGGATTTCAATGAATGGTCTAATTCTTTTGACCATATAGTAGACTTGCCACAAGTGGCACCCATTTTTCAAAATGATATTGATGAGTATGTTTTTAATGAACTAATTGATACCCTATTCAAAGTTGAAACTGAAATGAATAGGTTTTCCGTAGAAGGAAGGGTAATTACTGATGCCATGTGGCAAAAAACTGTTGATGAACTAACAACAGTTAAGGAATGTGAATGGCCAACCAAAAGAGAAGTATTTGTCTAGGAAGTGATCGTACAAATCAAAGCTATACCAATAGAGAGCAGTTAAAGAAAAAGACAAAATTAAAGATCTTATGCTCCAGCTGTCATCTGCAACTATTTTTTGTTTCTTTTTGAATGAAGGTGTCTAGATATTTTTGTAAAAGGTTGATGTACTCATTTTCGTAAAAGGACACCTATCAATCACATTTTCCCTTTTCTTGTTGCAACTCATGCCTATATAAATGAGTTTTCAAGGCAATGTGAGGGTCTGAATTTTGTATAATTTTTAGCCTTTTGAGATAATACAATCAGTCCAATAGTGTGTAGTTGTTTTGAGTTTATTTCTAGTTGTACTTTCTGATGATATATTGAAATGATAGAATCAGTAAGGTATTATGGGCTTTCCATTCTATTGGTCATTGTATTAGTCATCTAAAAGGATAATACAAAAGGGTATTTACACTATATCTGTGTCATCAATTTTTGTCTCCATTTTATGTGTTTATCTGCTTTGAAGTCATTTAAATAAGGTTTAAATTGACTGAATGCAATCTGGATAGGTTATATACTGATTTTATTGTTTCTTTTAATTCAAGGAATTATAGAAATGCTTCAGTAAATCATTAGGGTTTATGAATTTATGAAAAGGATACTTCATAAGAATGGGAATGAGTGATTACAATTGATTAATTCATTTACAAGTTATTTGAATTAGATCTCCTGCCAATAGTCAATTTTCTTCCCAATGGATAAGGCACTAGTCACACAAGTCAAAAGTGAACAAGGATGAATTATGTTGCTGCATATCGAACCAATTATAAAATGAAAATCATTTTTCGTTCCATTTTGTTCAAAGTTATAAATTTTATTCACTACTCATTTATATCTATTCTCTGAGTCTTAGGTAGCTGGTATTTCTGGGAATATTTGTAAATCCTAGGAGAATTATGACCAGATCTGCTAATAAGGGATGCATACAAGTTTGAGAACATTAAAGGAAGTGAAGTAAATTGCTCATGTGTTAGTGGGTAATAGATGATAATCAGAATGAAACTAAAAGAATCTCTACACAGCAGTTTGCATTAGAATCATCCCTAGGTATACCCGCCTTGGTTTAGCAAAGCCAAAAGAGTAGGAAACCATCCTTTGGTTTTGTTGAAGTTGGGTCATAGTGGTTTATTCATGTAGGTTCTATTAGGAATTGGCTAATCCTTAGATTGTATGAGTATTTTCACTATGATATTGAGAATTTCGTTGTTCAGTAGTTTGAAACACCGACAAAATGGCGACTCTGCTGGGGAATTACACTTAGTGTTGTCATAAATAGTGAATTATTAGAGATCTGTGTCCCCTTGGGTAGAGTTGCAGATTTTTATGCTAAAGTTTCTCATGGATTTGGAATTTGTATACATTTTTCCCGAGATTGTCACTAAAGGATTTATCATTTGTTTAGTTCTTTTTCCCATTATGATAGAGTGGGTGGCAACTCAAAAGGTTTTAACCAGTGTCAAGATTAAGAAAATTTTTGTCCCAAATTATGGAGAATAAAAGAAATACATGGGAAAATCTGAGGAAAAACTCATTCATCAAATTACAAACTGATCTCCCTCCTAGAGGAAGATAGAATTGGGTTGTGAAGGGAAACCAGATGCAGAAAGGAAGTTATTCACAGGAGCAAGCAGTAGGGAAAGATAATGCTCACCATCTTGTTGTTGAAAAAGTACCTTTGTCCAAAGGTTCGAGATCTCATCCAGTTTTGTCTGATGATAATTTCTATAATACCCCTAAAATAATATGCCAGGAGAAGATTGTGCTACAACATGTATTTAGTCTTGAGGGTAGGACTAGTAACAATATTTTCTAGCATAGTACAAACCCTTTCATGTTAGATTATTCCCCTGAAAAGGTTAGACCTAGACACTTAGAACCTGAAAGTTTTAAGGATGAGAAAACATCTGGGTTTGAGTTCACTATCCCTGATCCTGATGAGAATGAAATTTTGAAAGCACAGCTTGCTGAGCAAGAAGCTATAAATAGGAGATTTCAAAAGGAAAGGGAAGAAGTGATTACAAAGAATTATGAAGAAAAACAAGAATTACTAAGGTGAATTTCTGCTCTAAAGAAGAAAAATGAGATAGCAGCTAGTGCATGGTAGCCTGAGATTGTGGGACAAGTTGAACAACTTAAGAGGCAAGAACAGAAGTTGTTGGAGACTCAGAAAATGGATCCAAAGGGACCTGTGATACAGCAAGTTAAGAACTATACTGCTCTAGAAGTTGATAATAATAGAGTAAAGAATGTGGAACCTGTTGTAGGGGCTAAGGACAAAGGAAAACAAAAGGAGATTGGTGTTAAGATCAATGAGCCAATGAAGACAATTCAGATCCATGATTCTATGTCAGTCTCTGATATTGAATTGGAAAAGAGAAGGAAAGAAAGGGATGCTTTAGCCAAGAGATTGGAGATTGCAGAAAATGAGGCTGCTATAGTTGAAATGAACAATAAGATTAAATTCCTACACTAATACATTTGGCATCAATTTGCGACGGCTAAGTGTCACAATTACGATGGCAATGTGTCGCCGCTGCGACAGTAATAGACGTTGTTGTTTTTTAGTTGCAAATTACGACGTCTATCCTCTGACATCGTAATTTTGACGCCTGTCTGTGGCAATTTAACCACTTTATTTTGGCACAAATCCTCTCACAATGAATGCGGCGTACGTCACAATTTTGATGTCTACCCCACGCATTACAATGGGGTCACGTCAGCATCTGGCCACAGGGTCATTGTGGCGACAACCATCCCATTACTTCCCTGGACGTCGCAATTGCGACGTCCTCAAAAAATTGCGATGGGGATGCGACAACACCATGTGGCAAGGTAGTTGTGGTGTCGACGCCATGGGCCATCGCAATTCTTGCATTGGCGTCGCAATTGCGACGTCCATGTAAGAATTGCGATCGAGACGCTATGTCTGTGACGCACGTTCCATCGCAATGGTCAGGCAGAGGTTGCAATTGTGACATCTGTGGCAAGCACTAGGGCGGGGCCGCTATGGCGGTGATGCCAACTGCCATCGCTGCCATAGTGACCTTGTGATGGAGACGCTATTTCTATGACGCACGTTCCATCACAATGGTCAGGCAGACGTTGCAATTGTGACGTCTGTGGCAAGCACTAGGGCGGGGCCACTATGGCGACGATGCCAACTACCATCGCTGCCACAACGACCTCACCGCAAGCATATTCAGCCTACTGCACCTTCAGGCATGGTGTTTTTGGTACTTTTGGCTAGAAATACATTTAGTTTCTTGACTATATTTCTGCAACCTATGTGGATGCATAGCTTTTACACATGAACCATTCATTTCCCTTCCCTTACAAAGAAAAGTACCATTTTTGCCTCCCTGCCAAAAGGAACATATAAAGATTCATTAGGACTAAAAGCAATTTTCTCAAAAACAAACATATACACTACAGCATTAATACAAAAAACAAGCACCTGAAATAAGGAACAATCTTCCAGGGATAGGAGCTTACTAGCCCCACTCTCATTATCTATAGAATTGTCGACCACATTACCATTCTCTAGATGCTCACCAGCTACAAGTTTACCATTTGAATCATTTTTTGGAAGTTTAGTAGCATGATGCCGAGTAATAATACCTGTCAAACCATTTGTAGAATGTTTGACATTCTCATGATCTGTTACCATTAATTTAGGCATGTGACAGTTTTAGCATACTTGAAGAGATTCCAACAATGTTATTTTCATAGTTGGTGGCATAAATGTTAACAATGGTAAAGAGAATGTTGACTTCTTAGAGTTTGAGACTATTCAATGTGTTGAGCATGCTCCTTAGAGTAGGCAGTGAAAAGACTTCTAGAAGCTCTTTTCCTTCAATGATATGTATGAAACTGATTTTCCATGGAACTCAGAATACAAGAGACAAGAGACGGTAGAAGGGTCCATTATTAGATTTTTCTACATGGGGCAAGGAATTAAGGTGTGATCTATTATATTGTCTCCATACTTGCAATGTTCAGCATTTATGCAAGTTGATAACTTTAGTAGCCTAAAATTATATTCAACGTCTAACAACATTGGAGATACTATTATTTGGAGAAACATTTTAGTCACATTTTATTGAAGGTAGACTCTTGGAGGCATGATATATTTTTTAAAATGCATTGATGTGAATGGCCATTTGTGAAGAATCAAACCTTAAATGTTGAACACTATAGTGGTTGGCAATAAATTAGGTCCAACAATTATTAGGGCTATTTGGATGGTTTAGAACTTCAGCATCTGCATTATTCATCAATTGCATCTGAGTTTCATTTGATTATATTGATTGGTGTTGATGTCTGTATTATGTTCACCCACAAAGGTCTGAATGCACTCCAAAATCCCTCAAGTCTTCATTTCAACATGCAGAAAGTTCCCAAATGCACCAATGTACCCAGAATTGTGACATTTTTCACCACAAGTCCCACCTATCCTCTTAAACAATTTAGAGCTTCATTGATAGTTTGATTTGACCCTACAACTACTAGATTCAATTTGAAGGCTCCAAGAAAATTGTCCTTTATGTGGTTGGCATGAAGTTGAAGAAAAATCGATGCTCATCCATGCCACATTTATTATTGCATGACCCAAAGATTTACATATCATCTCTAGGCCACTGTTTCAGCTTCTTTTTTCCAGTGATTTCATCATCATTGCACAAAATTTAACACACCATCAAGGGTATGGTGAATGTATAGGAGGCTCTTCTAATAGGCAACAAGTGAGATCGCAGATTTTCACATGTAGACACTGGTGTTTACAACTGTTTGTGCACAAGCACAAAGTGATAGTGATTTTTTGTTCATTTTTGTTCATGTTGTTAGCATTGTTGTCCTAATTTAAGTGTGTAATGATGCAATTGCTTTAACAAAATCCCCTGCATGTTTTACGCTTAGTTCCAAGGGTTCATTGGCAGGGCACTACATAGCCAGTACAACCAAAATACTTTCAAATAGAAACTATTTAGTAACTAGGACAAAAAATTCTTCTAATAGAGAACACTACATAGAACCAGATCTACGACACTATCATGCATAGAACTGAATGTTATGGTTGTGATCTTCTTTTGAAATCTATGCAGCACAAAACATTATACTTATGTGTATAGACACACTTCTTGTATGCAATACAAAGCTCATATGTTATCAAGTGTGTCAAATGATGGGGAGAGACCTTCATGCAAGCAGAAGATCTGCAATGAAACAAAAGAAAATAAAATTTTCTTATAGCAAGAACAAGTTTTTTGTGCTGCACAGGGTACCAACAAAATAGTGTATAATATCTTTTTCTTTACCTGGCTTTCAATGAGGGCTGTCAGTGGCAAGTAATCAAAGAGATCTGTAAAATACTTCCATACATTTGCATTTCCATATTATCTCAGACATTCATCATAAAATCCATACTTGAAATTTCAAGAAAACAAAATAATTCTTGAACACAGTCGAAAAATTAAGATAAATTACAAATAGATTGACAAATTTTGGTCAGCTTTCTAGTCTCCCCATTCAGATACTAATATTTTGCCTCCATAATTTAGATATAGCCTCAAATGGAAAATAATGTACATGTTTTCTTTAAGCATGATGATACGAAGAAATACTATAGTTAGTGCCCCTAGTCAAACAAGCCAAGCAACAATTTTTTTTGGTAATTTGAAGTTCCTAAACTGAATTGTGTTCCCCTATGTAATTTGAAATTTATGTAACAAATCCTCTTCTACCTTTCAATAAAGTCAAGGATGGTGGAAGAGTTAATTTAATATTTACTAAATTGTAGGACAATTTATCTTGGGAAATATAGGAGTTGTACGTGTGTTACGACAATGATTTTTGAACTCTAACCAGCTGCATTTCATAAATGTTGACTTGGGTGAGAAAATGGTTGTATTTAAATTGAGAAATGATGTTAATTAATTTGAATTTAAGAGATTATTGTTTATTGAGCTCACCATTTGTTACAATTCAGCATGAGAGCCTTTAATAGAAAAGTCAAGTTGATAACATATTTAAAAATAACGCATTTGATGCAATCATGCATTTTTCTATTGTTGCTTATGTTGGATATAGTAGTCTTGACCCATTCAGCTATATTATGATTATGTGAATTTATATTCTATCCATTTGCAAGTTATGGATTGGAATTATTTGCAAAAAAAAAATTTAATATCAATTTCTTCTAGAGAGTGAATTAGGAGTGTGTAGTGGTAGCAGTGGATTTGGAAGAGAGCGGTGGATGACCCATGTTTTTTTTAGCTCTAGTATAGTCATTCATCACAAAGCTTACATGTCATGTGTGGGAGTAACTCTAGAATGTCACAAATTAGTATATTATTATAGTTCAAATCTTGTTTATTTTAGTTTTAGTTTTATTTTGTAAAAGTCAATCTAGATTTAAATAATTATGCCTTTAGTTTCAAATTTACTGGGGGATTGAATTGAACTAACTATTTCCTCTTATTAACTAGTATACCAAATTACAACATTCATTTATTTATGAATAAAATAGAGATGCTTAGTAAAAGAAATTTGCTCAAAAATAGGTATGGAGGTTTGTGTTTACTGGAGGGTAGCATGACCAAGCTTAAAAATAATAAGAATGGAAATACATGTGATCAGTGGATTTGTACATGTGAACAATGTGGCAAGCTCAGTTTGTAGGGGTAAGCCATATGGATGCCTAATTTTCATGGAAGCACCTTCATGCCCACCTTCAACTTGGGACCTCATTGCTCCATCTGACAACATAACAACTCAGTGTCAATTTTTGGCTACTCAAAGTCATGTCTATTTATCTCCAATATTTGGTGCATTGAGATTTTGGTGAAACTATTGTTATTTATTTCCATTATTTACCAAGTTGAATATGTTGAAACATATGAACTGCAGTTGTTTGCATTAATATGGTTATGGTTTAAATGTAAAATGATTGTCTGATTTTCATTGTAGATATTATCATAATATTTGATTAGACACTTTGACTCTATCAAAGGCAATACTTTCCAATAAAGATTCATCTTAGACCACACCCAATATAGATACTTCCTCACTGTTGTGATTTAATGATACCCTGAATTGTTCCTTCAATAAATATGGATTATTATTGTAGATACACTGTAGATGCAATAATATCATGGAGACTGAATATACTTTCCATCCACAGATCTTTGTGTTTCCATTATGCTTGGTTATTGGACATTTTTTCATATAAAAAAATACTATATTTTAGCAAGCCAAAAAAATTTCTTATCAAGATATTTTCTTTCATAAAGTATTAGTGACAGCCAAAATATAGTGTCAGTTGTCCAAAGAGAAGTTGAAACAAAAAGATCTTTGCATGTCGCCAAATACCCAGTGGGACTTCACATGCTTGTGAAATATTTTGAAAGGGTGTGCCTTGATCAGCTTGTGGAAGATTTTGAGAGGTTGTGCCAGATGAATGAAGGCAACAAAGAGAAGGTTCAAATTGTTGACATTTTTGGAATGGGTGGGGTTGGCAAAACAACTATGGCCAAAGAGTTGTTTAAACGAAAATGCTCCCAATATGAGCGAGCATGTTTTTTCTTCGATGTGAGGGAAGCCTATAGAAATATAAGTTTTTCTTCTTTACAAATGAAATTCATCAAAGATCTATTCCAGATAGATCCATTCCATTTTCAATCTACAGAGGAAGGAAAAACTCATATAGTGAATTGCCTAGACAGGAGCAATAGGCTAAGTTTCCTAATCATTCTAGATGATATTTATCACCTACAGTAGTTAGATGCTCTACTTATAATAGAAATTGTAAAGAAGTTAGTTTATAGCCTTGTAATAGTTACAACTCACGATGTGGGGGTGCTTATAAATGCAGAAATTAATGTTTCTTATAATCTAAAAGGGGTGGATATAGACAATGCCAAAGAGCTGTTCTGTTGGCATTCCTTTGGACAATCCTGTCTAGCTGAGGGTAATGAGAGTTTGGTTAACTCCTTCCTGAATGTATGTAGAGAATTACCTCTGTCACTTCAAGTTCTTGGCAGTCATGTTCGTGGCAGAGATTAGAATTATTGGAGGTTAGAATTGAATAAAGTTACCAAGACATTGCCTCGAGACATACACCAAAGCCTTAAAATAAGCTTTGATGCATTGGACTATGAGGAACAACAAATTTTCATGGATTTCACATGTTTTTTTGTTGAAAAATCCAAGCACACTTCCATGGAAGTATGGGAGGTATCAGCATGGAGCTCTCGGCATGCAATGGAAACACTTAAAAACAAGTGTCTTGTTCAAGAAATGAAAGGGCATTCATGAGAAACATTAACAGTTATAATGAGAATGCATGACCATCTGGGGGACATGGGAAGATAAATTGCAAATAGCTTGAGCCCATCGCATTTTTGGCGGCCAGGAGATAATTTACATCTGGTATGGTTGTGTCTCCTCCCATTTTCTACTTCATATATATAATAATAATAATGATTGGAGAAAAAAGGATTCTAAGAGTAATGGGTTTGTTTTTTTTGCACCTTTCCATCATCCTCCTCTGAATGTTGCCCTTGGCCCTTTCACCGCAGAGATCCCCATAGAATATAGTAGGTCAATGTAGGTCTCTACCCCTCTCAATCCGTTGAGTTAGCCGATGCGGGTCTCTGCCCCTCTCAATGCCTCGAGTTAGCACCTCAATGCCCCTATCAATGCTGCTAAAGTCTCCCACGTGCCTTTCCTTTTCGAAGAACCCTATGTCGATTTCTTTCAAATGAGGTTTTTTGGTTTTTTTTCTCTTATATCTCGGTGGGGTCGCAATTGCGATGTTTTCATCACAATTGCGATGGCATCAGGCTAAAATTGAAAAAAAAAAAATCCAAAAACACATTACATTTTCTTGCCATCGCAAATTGACCCCTAATGTATTAGTGCTAGAAAATACCAAGAAGCAGTCTGTAGCTATGCCTAAAGATAATGATGGATCTAATGATGCAAATCAAAATACTACTAAGGTACCTCTTTCTTTCTTGTCTTCATCTTCACTAAAAGTAGATCTCAACAAATCTGTTGGTGATGCTAGCACTAGTAACACTATGAATAATAATAAGAAAGATAGTGATAATCAGCTTAAGATTGATGTGCAAAGGAGACATGTCCACTTAGAAGGTTATAGGAAAATATGTTTTGATGGGATCCCTAGTTTTCCTAATCCTATACCACAAGAAATGAGGAGAAGATTGCCTAAATTTGATGGAAATAATGCTATCTCTTGTGAGGACCATTTGAGGAGTTTTCTTGATATGATGAGTGATTATGAGGTTGAAGCTAAAGATGTCATTATGAAGTTGTTTGTTTAGTCACTAACTGAAGATGCTAGAGAATGGTTCAAGAGACTCCCTGAATTATCTATTGTTGATTGGAAAGATATTGAATATTATTTCAAAGACCAATATGGTGACAAGAAAAATCAGATTTATATTTTGAGTGAATTCAATAATATTAAGAGGTTGCCTAATGAATCTGTCACTGAATTTAACACTAGATTCTAGAAAAGGATGTACAAGTTAATGCAAGCCATGCAAATTGATGACAAGGTATGTTTGATTACTTATCTAAATGCTTTTTACAGTAAAATGGCATACCAGCTTAGGGATAAGGAGCCTAGGACTTTAAGAGATGCTTTAAGAATTGCCATTAATACAGAAAATAATTTAAGGATTTCAGGGAGGTTAGAAAGCAAAAGCGATGATCCTAGGTTATTTGGGAATAAGGGAAATAGATAGGAAGAACATAAAGCTACTGGAGGGAAAAAGAAAGAGCCTAGTGAAATGAGTCAAATTCTAAATGCTATAAAAGGTTTGAATCTTCCTCAGGTAAAGAATGATAGGAACTCCACTAAAAATAGGGTCCCTTACCAATCAAATTTTAGTAGACAAAATAGATTGCAAAATTTCCCTTATAACACTACTTGGAAGGATGGTCAGCCTAATGTTCCTCCCCCCAAGAACACCAATAACAAATTGACCCTTGATCCTTTATCCAAAAGCTCTGTAAATTTGGTAGATGATCCCAAATTCACTACTGAAGCTACATGGTGTTTTGCTTGTCAACTACCTCATGCCCTCGAATATTGTGCAGTATCTTTGTCATTTTCTAGAAATCAGAATATAATGGAAAGATGTCAGGAATAGGAGGAAACCAATGATGATTTATGATGTAACATGTTTGATTCGCATTTTTCTGACAATGAAGGTTGTGACAGAGATGTAAATGATTAAAGGCAATTTCATAGTGTCAATCAATAGCAACTATTTTTTGATGAAAGTATGTTGAGGATAATGTGTGTAACATGGTAGGTTCAAAGGAAGAAGTGACCCTAAGAAAACCCTCTAGAGAAGAAATTGACCAAATTACTACTAATATGGTGGCTCAAGTTCAAACTAGAAGTATGGTTCAAGGAAATGAGGGGAATAAGGTAGCTAGTATTTTCATAAAGGGGACCGACCATAAGAAAGGGGAAATTATAGTAAAACCTAAAGAGTCCCTACTATGAAGGTTAAATTTGCAAATCAACACTTATCAGATTAGGTCTAGTCAATGCAGCATCACATCCCACATTCATTCAATCTTCAAAACTCATAATGGCTCTTGTGGATAACTACATGACTAAAGAAAAGGTCATTAAGAGTGTCACAGGGGAGATAGTCGTGGACCTCTAACCTAGAAATATTGAAAATTTGTTCCACCTTCCCAGAGTTGATTAGTATTTGCAAGTTTCTTATGATGGAGTTGAGAGATGTTATCTTGAAAATGAGAAAGAAACTAGAGAGATAATCCAATCATCTATCTTGATTGATATAATACCAGTGGGCCACAAAGTCAAAAAATTAGAAATGACCTAGGGATATATGAAGGATGGCATTGGATACACCATTATGCTTTTAAGCAGGTTCATGGGACTATCGATAGTGGGACACCTTCAAAATTTGATGGTCCATTTCATAAAAACCATCGAGACAAAAAAGCTGTCAATTGACTGGGCACAATTCTGAGTGATAACCTAGAAGAGTAGTTGGTAGTTGTTAAGGTTGACCCTAAATTCTACATGGCATCATATTTGGTGTACTTACTAGTGGCTGGAATGAAAAACTACCCATGACTTTACAAGAAGGGAAGCATGCAAGATGCTAATGCCTAGCCCTATGTGGTGTACCTCAACTGGTAAAGAAGAAACTCTCATAGCAAAGTATAGAATAGAGGGTAGTGAAAGATAGTTTCATATTTGCAATCATCTTATTCATATTGGGTGATTATGCTAAAAGGATGTTAGTAGAAGTAGCAACTAGGATCACAAAGATTGTCGTGTACTACATTCAATTCAAAATATTCACCTACCTAAGGGTAGTCGATACATTGGAGAACCAAAAAAATCTCCTAAGATATTAATCAGATAGGCTCATTTTGCTAGAGATTTCCTAACAACTCACATCTACATATGATAGAGTGAGATAACAACACAAAAAGACATAGGTGTGGCCAATCATGATCAGTGCTTTTGAGGTCAAGCAAAAGCAAGATATTGCCACTTTTTATTTTGAGTGGGATCAATATCCAATGGAAGAATACAACTTCCCTTACCCCTACTTCGACAACATAGGAATGGTGCAACATCTAGTAGGCAAGCAGTTTATGCATGAAGATGTGTTAGAAGATCATTGGATGAATGCAGAAGATGACTATGATATCTACATAAGGGATCCTTGTAGGATGACTATATTTGGCAAAGGTGCTTAAAGTGAAGATCTCGTTAAAGGTTGTTGAGAAAGATATAGAAGATATCTTGGATCCTCTATACAATAAGGACAAGATTTATGATAGACTTATAATAATTATGGAGATTGAAAGGGATAAAAACATAGACATCAATCATACAGTCGACAAATAGCTCAATTAACGAAGGACTAGATCAAGAAACCTTTCAAACTTGATCCAGTTCCTTAGGCTATTCCTCTTTAAGCCACAACATGCCCTATGAAGGGTAAAGGTGCAAAATTTATAGTACCAACCTTCTCAACTCAATCTCCTACGAGGCCAAAAATGGTGTGTCAACATGAGTGAGAGGTTGAGTATGTTGAAGTAGATAGGAGTGTCAAAAGGAGAGCTCCTGAAAAGGCAAAGAAGGAGATGACTCAGGATCAAGTGCCTCAATAAGAATATGTTCAACCTACACAAGTTGATCCATAAGCTAAGCCTTAATCTCAAGAGCCCAGCTAAGAGCCACAAGCACCTCCACATGAAGAATAGGTGTAGGATGAACAAGAAAAGGAAAGGTAGCTCGAAGGGAAGAGGGTGCCACAAGTAGATACACAAGAGGAAGAATCCTCCCCCTCAGCTCCAAAAGGGGAAGAATTTAATCACAAGTGGCAGGAATAAGGAGGAGAAATTCAAAGAAGAAAACTAGTCTGTCTCCTCAAGTCCTTGAAACAATACCAAAAGCTTAAGCAAAAGAAGAGGGGGAACGAATTGAATATATCCCCTTGAGTCAAGGGACTCACTCAGCTAGGGTAGTTTAAGAAAAAAGGAGAAGAATATCAACCTTGACCCATCCATCTTCTCAAAAGGAGCCTATTCATATTTCAACATCACAAGATGAGCAACAATAATGGATAGCAGATATGGAGGGTCAAGAAACTAATGTCTTTGACCTCTCTATGTTTGATTTCATGTCGATAGGTCCTGAGATGGTGGGAGAGAAGATAAGAAATACTCCCATGAGTGAACCCTTAGGAGAGGACTAGAATCAAATATCATATTTGCCTCAAGGACCTCTGGACAACACCACTTCCTCAAGCTACAACAACAGAAGAAAAAGCAATGGAGAAAATTGATCCCCAACAACTGCAAGTTGATGACATATTAGAAGAAGGGAAAATACCTAGAGAGTCTCAAAAAAATCGTCACAATATAGAGGCTGGGAACTTAGACCAAAAAAATATAGAGAGTCCAACTAGTGATCTTTCTTAATAGGAAAAGACTCCACAGAGGACAGATAAGGGAAAATAGCCTATAGTGGAAATCATCTCTTCAATCAAGTACATGTCTCCAATAAGCACTACATCAACATGGCTAAAAAGGAAGGTTATCTTTCGACAAAATAAATAGCTACACCTAACTATTGAGGAGGGAATGAGAGAGATGGTCAAAACCATCAAGAAGCCTAAGCCACCTACAGGTGATGCATGAACACTAGCCTTCATAATGAAGAATCAAGATTAGGACTTGCTTGAGCACATAACTATTCCTCCTCAGCATGCTTACACCAAAAAATGTAATTCTTAAAGACTATCAAATAAAGGAGGTCATGTTGGGTAGACCCATGGTAGACACTACTAAAGTGATGATCATTACAGGGATGAAAGAGGTGTTTAGACATATGGACCGAGATGAGTCCAAGTTGATTGCACTATGGAGAGAGAATGAGATTTCAAGAGGCTATTTGCATGGAGTTGTAGGCCATGCAATCTTGGATAATCTAGAAATCACTCTTCTTATGGCATTAGAGAGAAAAGAGAAGGGGAATGTACAATTAGACCCATTTTTGGAGGCATGTCAGCAATGGTGTTACAATTTTGAGGAGAAAGGTATATAAATAATACACCGAAGCTTGAACATGTTGCACCATATTTAGTCGAGTGTAGATAAGATGGTATCCATCATAAACTAGGATTTTGGATTTATGGATGAGGTACATACCTAGGCTAAAGACCTACAGGCACTCCAATCAATAAAAGGCCAAAGGTATCGTACACTCATGGAAGTATTCATTGCTAAGGAGCTTGATAAGTTGGATGACTAGATAGAGAAGATATTTTTTAGTAATAATTTCATGGAGATTCTACATGCAGATATTCATTAAATAAGAGACCAAACTCAAGAGAAAATTTTGGAAGCAAAAAGGTATTACAATGCTACTTGCCTTGAGATTTTTGAAGATGAGTCAAAGACTAAGGTAAATATGGTGCAATTAGTAGTTCGAAAATTCTAAGGAACATTCAAATATGCTTCTTTAGATGAAGAGATCAGGAAAGCATTCAAGATTGAAGAGTTATTATTGGAGCTAGACACTAAAATTGAGGAATTTGTGGCAACTCAAATAGAAGTTAGCAACTATCAGTAGTTAGTAAAGGATAAATATGGAGCTTTGGATTTTCTAGAAGCCACCCAAAGTGACAAAGATAATAGATAAATTCAAGAGCAAACATCCAGACATTGTTTTGGTATAAAGGGGAAGAAAACCCAGATGTTGGAAATTTATTTTTGACACTTAGGAAAATTTTGCATTTTTGGAACCTATCATCAAGGTGTGTAGGTGCATAGGTGCTTTTTTCATAGAGGTCCACTAACAATTTTGAAGAAGAAACATTATGCTAATAGTTAACTACTAGTTCCTAATTTAGAGCCTTCCATGCATCAAAAACATATTTTGATGGTAGTTCAACTCCAAGAAATGCCTAGGAAGGTTGAGCTTCCATTTTTAGAGCTCCCAAAGACTTCCAAATCATCTTGCAACTTCCCTCTTCTTATCTTCTCATTCTTTATTATTATTAGTCATATAAAGGCTCATGCACCCCTTAATTGATGTAAACAAGGGTGGAGACCTACTTAGCACCATTTAGAGAGTCAATTTGTATATAATTAGATTTGTTTTATTAGGTTTTAGCATGAGTTTCATTTTAAGATCTCTCTCTCCTAACACAAAATGAGGATTTTTTTCTTATAAATACATGGATGTAATATGTACCCAAGTTGTTATTTTGATGCAATAATATATGCTATTGATTCTCTCATTCTGAGTGTACTTATTCTTCCTAGAGTGTGTTATTTTTGTGAATGCATGTTCATGAATAATAATGGAACCAATGGTTTTATGGTGTTGTTATGATTGTGCAACCTTTTAGTTCTAGTTTTTGCTTTGTGTTAACAAATTTCACTGACATACCGAGTTGGAGAAAATATTACCTACTTTTTCTGCATAGCTTCTTGTCTCACATGAGCACACTTTCTATGGCCTTGTGATTTGATGAGAAGTTAAATGTTTTTCGGTTATATTTTTGTTCCCATCGATGATTGAATCAATGGAATTGAGGAAGTGTTGATCCTATTTTTATTAGTTTCCTACCTAGTCTTTTCTACAATTTAACTCACATACATGTTATTACCGTGGTTTATGTCCATTAGGAATTTCTCTTTCAAGTTATTTGCTTTAATTTCTTATTACCTTATTTTTTTATTTTCTTTGCTGACACTCAGTTAAAATAGGAATTCATATAGTTGCATCGATCATAAAATATAAAATACCAAAAATATATTAATTTTGTGGTTACGTTTGAAAATAGTAGATCAAACATCTTATCCAAAATCAGTTGAACTAGGAAATGCCTCCTCATGAAGATACACATTTATCTTCAATTAAGTGGATTCCAGTAGGTTGCAAGATTGCCCAAAACCTTGGAGTTGATCCTAGATTAGCTTTCCAAGAGAGGAGTTCAAAAGGATTCCTTTTGTTAAGTATCATGCAAAATGACATCTCAACATGTAGTAAACGGGTTTTTTGGAGCAAGAAGAATTCTTAAGGAGGTTAACTCTGCCTTCTTGTGCCTAATTCCTAAAAATGTTGGAATGGATGCCCCAGAGCACTTTAGACCTATTAGCTAACTCAATATATAAAAGTATATCTAAAGTTTTGACCTTGTGAACCCTGGAGATTCTTTTGAATTAGATATCAAAGCAACAAAATGGATTTGTCCCAGGAAGGAAAATGTTGAACTCTATTAAAGTGGTGCATGAAAACATTCAATCTATGGTTTTCTCCAATACCCAAGGATTTGTGATGAAAGTGGACATTGCAAAAGCTTATGATAGAGTGGAATGGAGCTTCCTCTTGAGAGTACTGAAGACTTTTGGATTTGGTGAAAGATTTTTACAATTGATACCCCAATTGGTTACAATTGATTTTGTGGTTGTCTCGATTAGTGAGGCCTTGTCCAATTTTTTTAAACCCTCTAGAGGGTTGAGACAAGGGGATCCCATATCTCTGATTTTGTTTACTATTATGGCTAAATGTTTGGAAAGGTATATTAGAGGTATTGTGGAGATTGCAGATATTCATGGTATATATCCCTCCTCCCAACCTCTATCCTACTCCTATGAATAGTTTGTTGATGATAATATGTTTTTGGGTATGGCTTCTATTAAAGAGGCTAGAAAATTTAAAAGGGACAATAAAAAACCTAGGATTATATGCATATACACATAGACAAAGCTTAATTGATTCACTATTGTGTAACCTTGGGTTACATCTAAGCATAAAGAACTCAAGGTCCAAGTGTGGAACCAAGAGCTCTAGTGCTCATGGTGACAGATCAAACACCTGCACCCAGACATGTTTGTAGACATTAGCATGGTAGCACAAGACCCTAGGGTTTAAACACTGCTCTAAAACCATATGTAACATCCATGTCCTACTAAGAAATGCCACATCATCAAATGTGCAAGATATGCAAAATTTCAAATAAGAAAACTCTAGTTGACTATTCAACCATCCAAGTAATTAAACCATAATCAGGATTATCAATTAGTTATCCATGTTTTAGATCAAAATCAAAAATCAAAAATATTGTTTGTTAATTAACAAATTAGGATGTCAACTCAATGATGTTGACCTATACTTCATACATCCATGATATAACAATAAAAATCATATGTTTGGTTGTATAATGTACCAATAGATGCCTCAAATTATTAATTATAAAAATGAAATGATTTTATACATAACATCACTTGAAGAGTTTTTAAAACAAGTTGCTTTAAACATGTGGCCATCTGCAAGTCCCAATCTCCTCAACCATCAAACATTGTCCATCCACTATCTAAGATGGGAGTGTGGCCTAGGCACTTTTACCAAGCCAACCATAGAGTATTTAGCTCCCTCAAGGTTCTTCCTTAAATGAAGAATGCCTTTACCCTAGCACAAGAAGTCTAGCAATTCAAAACATGAGGATCAAATGAATCTGGTGCAGTCATGAAACATACCACTTTCCACATATGTCTAAGTAACCTAATCACACAATGTGGAAGGGAAAAATGTAACAAGATATCTAATCATATGTAGAAAATAAAATCAAACCTTATCTACTCATATGCAGAAATGAAATATGACATATCTATACATATGTAGTAAAAAAAAATAGATTGGCCAAGCATTTTTAGAGCCAACATTAGCTAAAAGAAGAAAAATTAAAACATAAAGAAAAACATAATGTATCCATCTCTAACCCTCCCTTTTAAAGCCATATTACACCCATCGCATTAAGTAGTAAGTAAAACACTTAAGACAATAACAAATAGTCATATCTCAAGGAAACAATGTGTAACCAAATATTATAATATAACTTAGGGAATTCTCTTCTACAATCAACATAAGGATTTCAATGATGTGTAACAACTCATGGGGTGGTACCTTAAATCTAGAATTTAATCAAATCCTAATGTTTTATCTAAGTATCCCAGATATGTTTCCAAAGAAAGTACTCATTTCTTAAGTGGACCTATCATATCACAATAATTAAGATCAAAATTTTCACAATCCTATATAAGAACAAAAGAAAGTATTCATTTCTAAATTTGTAATGAGTTCAATGCTCAAGACACTATAGGCTGAAGTATGAACTTTTCTGTAAATATTTTCCTCTACCAAAAGAAGTTTATGAATCACAATATCAAAAGATGTATCTTTTCTCAGTACGAACAATGTATTGACATCTTCTTTAATCATATTGGCACTCAAAATATGTATACTGAGATGCATTAATAGTGACATATAATCAACACTAATTATTTATAATGCTTTATAGACCTCAAGATGGAGTAAGAAAATTCACATAGGATTACAATTTTCTTAATTAGAGTGTTGGAGCAACAAGGAAACCCTAAGTTGTTTGTATCAGGACATAGGGTATGTAAAGATCAGTGTTAAGATTAAAAAAATAGAGTTTGTTATAAGCTCTGAAGCATAACACTACTTGTAATGTCAAATGGTTCCTATATGCTACCCGCTTAGGGTTAAGTTCACAATTGATAATCAATCTAAGCCTACACACTAATATAGGTTCCTCAATTCTTATCCATGAATAAAGATAAAGTAGAAGTATAGGTGTCACATTCAATGGAAGATGTTCCTATGTTACGTTGTCAAAAAAATAATAGTGTGATTCAAACAAGCCATCATATTCATGTGTTTCCTAGTGATAACAAGGTTTAAATTTTCTAAAACTTATTTAATCCTCATTGTTGGTGGTTTAATCCCAGCCATTTCCTTTTCAATTTGAAGATGACAATGGAGCAGGGTATTTATATAGAGTGTTGTTAGTATAAGAGTTTATAGCCATCAAGTTGAATAAAAGGGTTAATCTTCTTACTTCATTCTTGATTCATAACCAATAATGCATAGATAATAATGTCCTTGGTTGTTTTTATGATTGTTTCCCTTACTGAGATTTTGAAAAAAATATGGTTTCTATTCTTTATTAAGTGACATTTTACTAGTGTTTTCCTATAGGCATGAGTAATGGTTCTTCAACCAATAGTAACGGCATTCTCCCATCTTATATGATAGTTACGATATATTCTCTATATTTACTTGATGTGTACATCCCAGGGAGTGTGGGGGAATTACTTTAAGAAGAAATATCACAAAGTTTACGCATTACACAAATATGATTCACAAATTTTCCTTACTTGACGTTGTTGCGTAAGCACATCCTTTAGTGGGTTTAAAGGTTATGTTTTCAATTATGTTTTCAACAAATTACCTTTCCCTACAAGATCATTTGATTTTTTTTTTAGGGTTCACAATGAAAGTCACTATTATAACATTTGAAAAATGATATTGGTGTCTCCCTTTCACAAGTTTTGTGATCGAACCTTGAATGAGAATGAGCCAATATAGAGGTAAGATATGGTTTTTGGGTCCATGATTTCACTAATTAATATTCTCCATCCAATGATGGTTCCAGAGTTTGGTGTTAGGTTTTCCATTGATTTTTGTTTGAAGCTAAATACAATCAAATACATTTTCTCTAAGGTCTATCGGCTTCTTCTAATCAACAAGAAGTACTAGTAATCTTCTAAAAAATACATAAAGATTAAAATGATCTGATAAACATTTATATGTGAAAGTAAGACAACCATTAACAAATGCATCATAACAAGGCCCAACAAGCATGAAAACAAAAACATAGTAATGCATTCCAAGGGAAACTGGTAATTCGAAGGTTGTCCAATCAATTTCCCAGAATCTCTAGTTGCCAACACTTGTGGTGTTTCAAATCACAAAAGTTTATAATTAATAACCCCTAAATGAACAATTGGCATAGTTTCCCCTTTCCTTATCTGATCAAGATGATTACATCAAACTAATTATGTCATTAATGAAAGAAATAAGATTATTTATTAAATCAATTTGCTTAACAAAATCCACGTGGCAACAATTTCCCATCTTATTCGAGTTATGGAGTGACAAGTTCTTATACTCCCAAACATTAAATTATTACACTCCCAAGTCCTATGATTACTTTATATTGATTCCATAATTTCTAAAACTGAACAGAGAGCCTTACCAATTTCTATGAGCAAAATTCTTTTTCAAAATGAAGGTATGCTATGTTCTCTGCTTACGTGAGAATTTCAAATTAGTAATTCTAGCAATAGAAAATTTAAACTATTAAAAAATATATAAATTAAAATGTTTAAGAATTCATTTGTATTTTCAAATAATATTCATAAATTTAAATTTTAAATATCACAAGTTTATATCTTAAAGAAAGTAGAGTTATCTATTCATCTCTAATATAATTGACTAATTCCTTGTTGTTAAATTTGCCTAATTTAAAAGGAGATGATAAGTTTAATAAATATTTAAAAATAATTTATATTTTTCTAAAAATAATCATAAACTCAAATTCAATAATGTCTGTATGAAATGAGATCTGTACTAAAAGTCAATTGTATAGAATAAACAAAATCAATTTTGTTTTTATTTTAGTGTCTATTATATATATTTTATTTTAAGTATAATAAATCCATATATTATTATTTATAAAATTACATTAAAATTGAAAAATACAACAAAAAAATAAAACAACAATAATTGAAAAAATTAAACAAGTTTAAAAATACAATTTGTAAATTATATTTTATTTTAATGATTTTTTAAGTTTTGATTATGTAAAAACAAGTTTTAGAGGACCTGAAACCTTTAACAAAGTATCAAAGAGAAACTAGCTAAAGAGTTCAAAAAATAAAAAGCCTCAATGAACAGATAGACTAACACATAAACATGAGGCCAAGTACAACTATGCATAAAAAGACAACAAAAAGAAAGCAAAAGGATAGCACCCAGACAACTATAGAGTTTTCAACAGGTTCTTTGTTTGATATGCCAGAATGTTCATATTTTCTATAGTGGCTTTCATTTCCTCCAAATTTTTCACTCCCCCACATGCATTCTTCTTAGAGTTGGCACTGGTGCACTTGCTCAATCCCTAATCCTTGTTCACAACTAAGGAGTCAAGTCCCCTAGCCTAATCCATCTTATTTAGCAATGTATTGAAGTTATCAGCCATAGTTTTAAGAATGTTACAATTTTTGTCACCCAAATTCTTGATCATTTTTTCCATATTGCTTACTCTAGCTTCTAGGCTCTCCACCCTTTTTTAGATATATTTATTAACCTATTCCAAATTCTTGTTTTTGGTTTCAATTGAAGGCACCCTTTTCATTACTTTTTCAAACTCCTTTGCATTACAAATGACTTATGAAAGCCTATCAATATGTTGGCCTAGTGTGCACTCCCCCCTTTCTATCTTATTGAGCTGCTCAAAATCTTTTGAAATCGCCTACATTTTCTATTTAACGGTCCTAATCTCCTTCAAAATTGACCCTAGGTTACCTAGGATTCCCTTTAGAAAACCCTTCTTGACCTCCTCTCTGTTATGGTCCAAATGGTGTTCATGCTCCCCTTGTCTGTTGATGCCTAAATCCACCTCTTTTGGGACATTGTTCTCACCCTCATTTTGAGTTGACACCAGTTTTCTTTTTCTTTCCATCCTTTGAATTAATGGTTCATCATCAAAGGGATCCGAGACCCTATCCACATTCAAACCCTTATAACCTGAGCCCTTCCCTACAATTCCTCTCTTTTGAGAACGCTTTCTCATTTCCTCCTCATAGTCGTTGTCCTGATCTAACTCACTCCCCTTTCCTTTCTTTTTCTTCTTGGAACTGCTACCAAAATCCCCTTTCATACTTTTCTTAACATCCACCTCATCCCCTTCATCCTTAGTGTCCTTATCTAGGTCCTCCTCCAAATCACTGCCCTCTGTCTCATAGGCCTATCCACCTTTTTAGACTTCAGAAGGTTCATATTGATTTTTTAAGTTAGTGGTTTAAAGATAATACGTTTTAATTTAAAAAATCTATTTTTACATATATAATTAAAGAGGAAATATCTAATCGAGACATGACAAACAAATAGAAATAAGTCAAACTAATCCCCAACAAATAGAAATTAGCAAGTTGTAAGATGGAAGAGCAATCCAAATGTACCATCAATTAGCAACAGAAAATAAATGCTAAAAAGCATATTGGAAATTTAGAAAAACAAACATACCAAGTTTAGTGTATCATAGAGTATATATTACTATCGTGTAACCATTGCATCTCCTTTTGGTGCAAGTGCTAGTAATAACAACCATTTTAAAACACATTATTCCATTATGGTTAGTTTACTCTTTACATGCTCCTCTAAAGGTAAAACATAAGTCCATACATACACATATTAAACTTAATATGTTGTAAATTGGTACATTGTAATAGATTTGTTGTAAATAGTATTAATTTATTAATATTAAGTTTTAATTACATATTTTATAAACCTTAGGAATTTATTACAAGTTAGTAAATTATAGGTTCTAACATAAGCTCTATTTAAAGTAACAATCTTGATTTTTTTGTTTTACAATAAACATTATTTATTTTACTTTTCTTTCCACTATATCTTATTTTTGTATTTTGTACAGTTGCAACCACTATTTGACATATCAATTAAAGTCTACCTTTCAATTTAAATATCAACTAAAACTAATTTTGAACTTCTAAAGTAACCATTGTCTTTATTAATATTATAATTATGTTATTTAATTGTCATAAAAAATATCTAACATAGATTTGATTTTTTTATTGGCCATATTTGATTAGTTCATGAATTTGAAACTCATTCACTCTCAAGTGTAGATTTATAATTTTTTATAGATTTATAAATTTTTAGAGATTTTGTACAGTATAGTATTTTGATATAATAAAGAGACTTTAGAAGTGGAATGAAATAGATTTAGCATATTCAAGTCTCTTTTACTATTCAACAATCTAACATTGCATGTTGCTAGCTTAACTAGCCTCTCCTTGTCCCCTATAAAATTTTATGTTAATAATTTTAAAAACCTCATAATACCTAGTTGATGCCAATTTTCTCCACAAGCATATAGTATCTGACAAATTAAAGTGTTGGAGAAATCAAACATATTTAACTTTAAAAGGCTAACCTATTCAAATATATTTTGTCATCACCATACTACTCACTAAATTGATAATATAACTTCACTTAATGTTGCACTCTAAAATCTAAATTGAATTTATTTTCTTAAAATTTCATTTTACATTTCAAATAATATTTTAATGCATTTAACATGAATTTGATAATCACTCTTTTATGAGTTATATAAGATTTTTGTTGGAGATGTTTTAATTTCTCGAGTTAGTTCAAGTTAAAAAATACAAACACAAAAAGAAAATCTAAATGAAAAAGCACCTATAAATATCTTTGTGAATAAATGATATAATAAATTAAAAATTTCCCTCGTGACAAAAAAATAAGCATGTAATTTTATAACTTCTTTAGAAACCAAACATTTTACTAGAACCAAAAATTTATTATTTTTTATAGTTGCACATCTTGCACATCTAATCATAGTAATAATACTTCTCAACAATCCTAAAATGGTTTCTATTTAAAAAACTTGACCAAGAAGAAGAAGAAGAAGAACAAGGAGGAGATCAAACCCAAGATCCAACTACCCTCCATGAAGCTTTAGAAAACCTCCTAGATTTTCTGAGCTCACTCATGACAAGATCCCAGATCATCATAATGGTCTTCATCTGGTTTGCTTGTGCAATAGTTTACTACAACCAAGGCTTAAATGTGGTAAATATCAACAATAATTTGTACTTGAATGCTTAACTCAATGGAATTGTAGAAATTTCCTCCTTCACCCTTATGGTCTTATTCCTAAATAAACTGGAAAGAAAAGTAATGCTCGTTTCCACCATGTTGTTAAGTGGGTTTTATACTTTGCTTGAAAGTTTGATCTTGACACATTTGCACAGTTCCAATGTTGATTCTTCATTGGTGGGATTTCTAATAGCAGGGTAGCTTGCTAATGGTTTCTTAGGTATATCTAAATGGAGGGCATATATAATTTGTTGTGCATTTATGCTTCTGAGCTAATTCCAACAATGGCAAGAAATGCAATATTAGGGTTTACAAGCCATGCAGGGCATATTGGGGCTCTGATTGCTTTGTTGCTAGTTGTAATGGTAGGCATTTATCATTGGTTTTCTTTGGCTATCATTTGGGATTACAAGTATGGTGGGAGGAATTATGTGTATTATTTTGCCAGAGCTTATGAATTGACCCATATTAAACAATGACGAGCATGGAATATGGAGAAATATCAAGTACATAGGGTTATATATACATACACTAGAATTCATTATATAAAGTTTGAATTAAAAAGCCTCCTAAAATGGAGAAGATCATTATATTTTGAGATAATTTTGATTTAAAATAGTAGAGAGTAGAATAGGCAGTTCAATTGACTCTTTTTTTGTATATGTGCTTTGTAGCTCAACTAACCCTTTTTGTTATCTTGCTTTAACATATAATGAGATTCTAGATAGGTAGTTGAGTATTTCCAACATAGTTGATGGCAAGAACCCAAATGTTGTGCTGGTGGAACAAATGACATAAATGTCATAGATTTTAAAGGATTTTGAATGTGACAAACTTTGAACAGATTATTGCTTTACAACATGTTGTCAGCGGAGAGGTGTAACATTTTGCAAAGATGTGGTAGATTTCAAGTAACGGGTAGTTATTATTATTTACTTTCTACTTAGATATATTAACTAATAATCAGGTTCATGTGAGATAAATAATAATAATTTTAAGAGATTTATATTTATTTAATGTGAACAAATATTGACCATATAATTTTCTCCCCATTTGTAGAATTGGATATACATATCCACAATCTTTAATTTATAATTTAGAGATTACCTAAATAAAATTATGTCAAGGTTGAGTTCTTGATGGCCAATTGGGGCTGGTTGAATGAACAATTTAATTTTTCTCATTTAAATTTTTGGAATAAATTTAGATTTGACATATGAAAAGAAGGTTTTGTAGAATCAAATCGAAGACCTCCTCAATAAGAAGTTCACAATTTACCATTGCATGTTAGGCTCTTGCCTAATATAGAATATTAACATTTATAATAATATTATCATTTATAAAAAAAAAAACTTGAAATTATTTTAATAATAATAAATGAATGCTATTGTAGGAAATTAATGATGATTTTTAAATTTTATTAGAGAAGATTGCTAATAATACACACACATATATATGCTTTAAAAAAAGGTTGAATTTTAAAATTTAATTTACAAATTAAAATTAGAAAATACTTAGTGAATAAATAATAATTTAAATTCATGTAATAAAAAAAAGTTGTTATTGTGTGGGATTTATTTCTAAATATTAATTATGATCTTTTTATTTAAAAAAGGTGAGATTATTTAGATTGAACTTAGGCTAAAGTGGGAATAAAGGAAAAAAGAACATTTATAATGTAATTAAATATTATTTATTTTTAAAAGTAGTGGAATATTAAATCATAAAAATCTAGAAGAATTTATTTTAGCTACATTTAAAAGAACAAAGATTCCTTACGAGCCTTCATAACAATAATGGAAAAGGTTGTTCACATGTTATTAAAAAATAGCGTGAGCATTATAGGCTTGGGTCATGACCAGTAGAGGCGCATCACAAAAAATCATAGACATTTTGAGTAATGCAACAAAGACAAAAATGCCCCCACTTACAACACATAAAGAGGGGACAACACCAACTAGCTATTCTTCAATTGTGATTCACCCTTTTCACCTCAAGTAAAACAAGTTAGAATTGAGATTCTAAAAAATAATATATTTTAAAAGTAAATTATCTAATATAGTTTAAAATAAATATTAATTTAAAAGATCATTTATGCTAGAAACCTATTAATCAATGAATTGTTTGTAATTACTAATGTATTAATAAATAAACGAAAGAACCATTACATTATTAATCTCAATCGTAAATAAATTAACAACCACAATATAAAAATAGATTTATACGTATCTATGGATCATGAAAAAGTTGTTGTCCACTGAAGAAGATTGACATGCACATGATTAGTAACAAGTCTCGGTTATTTCATGGGAAAGAAGTATTCACAAGAGGACATGGTTCTTAATCAGAATTGCCACATACCTCCACAATATGAAATGCATGCCTCTTAATATTAAAACATCATGACCCTAGCCAAGCCACTCTTAGGTGTATGTTTTACCTCAAGTTTGACATACATTGTATGCCCCTTCTCCAATGCACAACACCCAGCCAGAGAACTTAAATATTTCATCTTGCAAGCCCTTGTTAATTTCCTCTTCTTTGTAATATTCTTCAAATTTCTTTCTCCTAAATTTTTCTCTCATGAATCCTCTATCCTTTCCAATCTCACATATTAAATTATATAACCTTTTAAATGGTGGTTTCCCAAATCATCATATCTTTTCAAAAAGGCTACCTTTATTTAACCTTTCATAATTATAACTTTTCTTTTTAAAGTAAGTTTTTATTAACATTGTTTTTTTTGTCTTCCTTTTAAAAGAAATAATTATAATGTTCTTAACTTTTATATCTTGTTTGATAAATAAAGGAATTTTTTTCTGAACTTTATCTTCTTTTGGAGAAAATTGTAAGAAAAAGTTGCATAACATCAGTGTAGTCGTTGGGTAAATGTTGGGACAATCGTGTAGGCCTTGCTAGCAAGATCACTTTGAATAATCTTGAAATAATGAAGGAAATTAGATCAACAAGCAAAAATTTACAAAATGTTCAGGACAAGAAGATAGAGAAAGTGGAAGAAGCAACACAATAACAAAATATGATGGGTGTGTTGATAGACACCTACTGCAATTTACAAAGAGAAATAAAATATAATGGGTATTATGAAATGAGAAATTTAACAACATTGAAACATGCGTTTCTTACCTTCTTAGAAGATGTCTAGAAAAAGGATATCTAAATAGATTGTACAGAGAAAGAAGCTCATTTTTTGAAGCTAAGAACTAGTATGTCAGAAAACTAACAATTTTTGGTGGCATAGAAATGTGTAAGATGAATGGTTTATATAATGTAGGGAATATTTTTTTATTGTACTCAAGATGAAAATGGAAAGAGATGGAAGTAAGAGTCATTTTCAATGTCTATCCAACATCTTACAACATCCTAGACAAGGACTTTGATAAATTTGAGTTGTATTGTTGGACCAAATTACTTCTATGCAAGTCATTTCAAAACATAGAGATTGAATTCAGACTTAGCAGGGATTCAATAATTACAAATTGGAGGCAAATAATAACAAGTGGGTATGAAATATGGCACATTAGTTGCATCACTAAAAAGGAAGAAAAATAAGAAGATGAGAGCAAGAACATTGCATGCACACATAAATCAATGGATCTAAATGAATCACAATTATTTTCATAGATGTGGCTCTTAAGTAGTACTAGCTTACATGAGCTTGATATTTTTGGCAGGCATGATTTGCGAGAAGAAAAGATCAGATCAAAATGCAATACCCAAGTATTTACATGCTATTTCAACCTAATTTTTAAATATGAAAAAGAAAAAAAAGAGTGATGGGAGCATTTTACATGCCCTTGGCACTCTACAATATACAATTTCCCTAGAACAAGAGAATGCACTAACACAATCATGGAACACATAAATGTTCATCTTCCCAACCATTATTAATGATCATCTAAGGAATGATACATACATGAAACTCTTATTTGATAGTGTGAATAAGAAATGCACTTAATAATGATATGGTAGGGGGGAAATGCAAATCCTCACATTGGCCCCTATGGGAATTTTTGCATTCAATATACAAGAAACAACTATACATTTAGTGCTCAAAATTCTTATTAAAAAAATGCAACCATTACAAGGTCAAGCATTGAAAATATTTTAAGAAGAATTAAAGGACACAATATACATTCTAATAGATGAACAAAACTTCATTAGGCCAAAACTATTATTAAAAATTGATAGCAGATTGAAGTAAGCATTCATGTACAATCAACACAAGTACTTTGAGGGAATGTCCATAATCATTGTCGGTGACTTAGCACAATTACCACCTATACTAGACAAGTCAATTTACATATCACAATAAATTGCAACAATAATATGGGAATAATTTAAGACAATAGTCACCTTAAAGACTACATATTTATAGGAATGTGAAAGTGGAAAACAAGAAAATTTTTAGTAGCTACTAATGTGAGAAGAAAAACCAAGACAAGAGGAATGGGAACTCTTAATGAAGTGCATAGACATACATATGACATTAAGTGAAAAAGAAGAATTTGGAAAATCAATGCACTTATTTTCCACTAATGATTTGGTCAAGCTACATAATTGGAAAATGTTAAAAATGTTAAATTGTCCAAATGCAGTAGGTGTTTCAACAAGCACAATAGAAAATGGTGTCATTTATGAATGACTAGAGAAGAAGATCCTACTTTGTCAAGGCCAACCTATAATGCTAAAAACTAACATATGGACACAAGTAGGGTTGGTAAATGAAGCTAATGTTATTTTTTTACAACCCTGGATCTAGCCCATTAGATGTTTCGACATACGTTGTAGTGAGGATCAATAATTATTGTGGTCCACCATAGAATAAGGATGACCCCAAGACCATACCAATAATTCCTATGTCACTAGGTAGTTGAAGCAAAATACAACTTACCATGGCAGGGGCTATAAAAATCCATAAATCCCCAGGGCTAACATTACAGAAAGAAACAATCAACATCATTGCACAACAGAGGGTCAAGGTTTGACATTCACAACTATGTAAAGATTCAAA
Source organism: Cupressus sempervirens (assembly GCA_028749045.1). Classification (NCBI taxonomy): domain Eukaryota; kingdom Viridiplantae; phylum Streptophyta; class Pinopsida; order Cupressales; family Cupressaceae; genus Cupressus; species Cupressus sempervirens. The sequence continues at coordinate 316,575,366 of CM053791.1, forward strand.
TCATTAAACAACCTTTGCATTCAACCATTGTTCTCCTTCGACACATTCTCAAAAATGAAAACTGGTACATACACAGTTCTAAGAAAAAAGGAGGAAGACCAATTGAAGAATCTTTCTTTGTAGTAAAGCAAAAAGTAAAAATTAAAAATTGATGCTATAATAAATAATGTTAAGGGGCTATATTTTATGTCGTGAAAGTGGGAAGATTCCTCCAACAAAGAACCAAGCTAGATCTAGCTCATGTTAAATTAGCCCTCAAAATAGAGGGACAAGTATATATAAATGCAAATTGTAGCACTAAACTTGAAGAGGAGTGGCTAGAAAGTTTAGCAATAGAACGTACAACTATTGATGGGGACACAACCCAAGCATAGAATGGACACAATAGGAAAGGGAAAATTTTATTAACTATGAAAATATGCTAGTACACTTAGTGTAGAGAAACAGACTCCAAAACATGCCCTGTGGGCTTACAATAGCATAAATCTGGAGATAAATTCTTCTCCCAGTACCTTCTCTCAAACTCCACTCCGAACTGCCTTTTACAATGCCAAAAATGTTCTTAAATAGACCCCGAAGGGTTAAGGATTAGGAATACATTCTAGAAAGTGCTATTTGGCATCCACCAACCAAATAGTAGGCTCCAAAAGTCGCATTAGAAGTCAGCACAAAATTAGAAGAATCCAAAAATGGTAACCGAACTTTCGAGAGGCATAACTTTTGAACCATAGCTTTGATTGACAAACCATTTACATTTTCGAAAAGCTCTCAAAGCACTCTATAGCCCTATGGACCAGCTTCACTCGTCCCCCATTTTTGGCCCTATTTGAGGTCATTTAATGCCCCTAACCTGACTTTGAAGCATTCTTAGGAGGTCTCCAAAAATCGAAAAACTGCAATAACTTTCAAACCGTGGGGCCTTTTGACCTAATTCTTTTTCTAGAATGCTCTAAATTACAATGACAATCATCCTACCAATTTACACCTTCTAGTTCACCAAAATGATGGTGCAATTACATAATCCTATTTTTCTAGCATTTACATGTATCCTAAGGTGATTAAAAACTCTAACCCAGAACACTAATAGTAGAACTGTGAGAGTTGGAACCTTTATTTGACCCAAATGGGTATCCAAAAATGAAAACACATGAAATAGAAACTAAGTTTAAGTACATTGTTTTTTGGGTGACACAGGATTGCCCTTATACCTCTGGATGCTCTTGCATCAACTATATTTTTTTCCTGATTACTCCGAACATTCAAAGTGAAATTTTGGCAATAGTTAATTATTTACCCCCTTGCTACCCAACAACACAATCTTGAATCCCACATAAGAAATAGGTTTCAACAAGGGGTCTAACTATGAGGAGAGAACAAAAAGAGACATCTCTTTTTGTTCTCTCCTCATAGTTACCAAAGAAAGGGAAATCTTGAGGATCCAAAAAAGTATTAAAAGAATAGAGGCGATAGAAGGGATTTAGTGGCAGTGCTGGAGAAAAAAGGCCTAGATTGGAAAGTATGAGAAGATAATTATCTAAGTTGGAATCAGCCATCAGTCCCATGTAGAACCACAACAAGTTATAACTAGGTATTAGTAGCCATATTGATAGAGTAGTTGGCCCTATGGCGGCTCTGTTGGGGGTTTTTGAGGTTGTTCATGGCTTCAAGAGGTCTAAGATTACCTATACACATATTGTCAAGTCTAAACTTTTCAATGACCACCAAAAAAGTGTCTAGAGTGAGACAATAACCTATCATCTTACTAAATATTTTATTATTAACTATTTTGAAGAAATTAGAGCTAAAAAATAAAGAATCTTAAATTTATTTTAAAAAATCTAACTTTTTATATTTTATTTGAAAAAATATTCTAAAGAAATAACTATAATATTATGTGATAAATATAAAAATATAAAAAACTCATAAAATAGTAATATATATATATAATCTATAAAAATATACTTAAACCATTTCAATATTCATATGATTTATTTGAAAAGATCCTAAATTTAATAACAATATGCATATAGAAGAAACTCATGGCAAAAAAGACAAAGAGAAAATCCTACAAAGTGATCTTTGATTTTGACAAAAGTGATCTTCGATTTTGACACTAACCAAAAAAATAAGGGTCATGGAGGAAAAATTAAACCTCAAACTCACTCTCATCCATATACAAATTGTTAACAGAGGCTAAGAAAAAATGCATCCTACAATCCTAAGCAAAAATAGTTTCAAAGCCTTAGCAAAACTTCATGAAATCAAAGAGAAATAAATAATTAGGGCATTGAAAGTAGAAGGAATCCCTTAGAACATTACCTAGGTAACTAGCATGGACATTAGCTCAAAGAATAATGCTAGAAAACAAGACCCCCTCAAAATCTCATGGATGAAAATAACGAAGGAAGACCAAGGAGAGGGATGGCAGATCATCCACAGTAAGAAAGTAGCAAAGGTGTTTAATTCAAAGCAAGAAAAGGAGAAAGATTTAGGATCATCTTTGCATTGTGATCAACATCAATATTACAAAATTAAATATGCAAAACAACCCCCAAATCTTGATCAAACCCTAAATCTTATTGGTCAGGAAATCTCCTTCCAAAGTCATGTAGAGTATCATGATTTGATATTAGCTTCAACTTTCCAAAGCTCTATCTAGTATCAAATAAAAACAACTCCAAAGTAGTGCTAGAAGCTTGGGCTAAGGAGCTTAATAAGCCATAATATGTGAACTTGGAAAAAACAAGTCTGTCCTCAAAAACTTTGGTAGGTAAATATTTTGAACATACCATATATGCAGAGAGCACCAGAGAAAGGAATGTAACTAGTGAGGATGGATGACAATGAAAAAAAAAATTTCTAGGGGGAAAAGAAAGTATCAGTCCATTCCCATATTGGCTAGCAATCAACATTCTCAAAAATTTGATAGGGTTTCACCAAGATCTAGGAAGAATTGGGTAAAAAAATCTTTTTAAATCATAGCTCTAATATGATTTTGAGAAGGACCCAACCAACTTGGAAACAAAGTATCAAAGCCCTAGCCATATCCATCCCCAAGCCCCTCTCCATATTAGAAGCAAATAAAATATCCTAAGGTCTAAAACTCCATGTCATTACTCTAGACAAACCTAGATCCCACATAAAAAAGGATTTCACTTGAGCTCACCCAATAATGACACAAGGAAAAGCCCTAGAATTGTTGAAGTTGATGAAAGATCAATCCCACAACTCCCAAGAATCACTTGCATATAAAAACCTATCATAGAAAGAGAGAAGCAAAAGCTATGGAGGCAAGAATTGCCAGATCCATAAATGAGACATTCTTGATGAGAAAAAAATAGATTGATATTATAAAAAAGTGAATTGCCTCAATTCTCAATGAATGTTTACAATGAGAGATTGTCCTTATAAAGGAGATTGAAACCCTAAAAAGGTCTAACCTAGATTGCATCATAATAATTAATAAAATAAATTAAAAAATAGATTGTATTCTTAGTATTCACCATATCTTGTGCCTTATTATACATGCACTACTTTGATTAAAGTGTCATGGGGGCTTGATATATTGCCTCTTTTTGCCATCTTCCTTTGCCCAGTGAGTGTCCCTTCTATGACATTAGCCTCATGTCATGTCTAAAATTGATCACCTTAGTACACACATATGTACTATTTTGTGCATCTTGATCATGGTTCCTTGACATACAGTTCTTTTGGCCCACTTTTCCAGTTGCCTGTCACCTACCCTTGTCTACATTTGGGGGGGGTTCTTATGTTGATTCTCATGCTTCTTTGGTTTGATTGATTAGCTCTTCAGGCTTTGGTGTTTTATGTCATTTGTATCTTCGAGTTCAGTTATTTTCTTTTATGTGCCTCCTAATTCAATGTACATTATAGTCTTCTCTACTTGGTCAAGTTCTATTTCAATGGAGATTCTTCAGATCAGTAGTTACTTTTGACAGAGATTTACATCTTCTACATGCTTCAGTGGTGTTCTTCATGATCATCTTTTGTTCCTATCTTCTAGGACATTCCCTAGTTTGAAGGCTTCTTCAATCCTTCACTAGTTTATTTTTAGCATGCGTTCCATCTCTTTTTGGAGTAGGGTTTTTTCCATGTGATTTTCTCTATTTCTCCTCTTTTTAGAGATATGTTGTGCTTGGGTACCTCATCAAACTTTGTTGATGGGACCCAAATCTACTTTCTACAATAGTTTCTAGGATTTTAGCTACTCCCTAAGATTACCTTAAGAGTGGGGGGGGGGGTATTAGAGTAATTATATATTTCCTAATTAACTCTAATTTTCTTAAGCTAAATTTTAAATATCTAATAATTAATTTCTTTTATTAATTATTATGATGCAACCTAGGTTAGACCTTTTTAGGGTTTCAATCTTCTTTATAAGGATGATCTCTCATTGTAAACATTCATTGAGAATTGAGACAATTCACTTTTTGATAATAGCAATCTCTTTTTTCCTCATCAAGAATGTCTCATTTATGGATCTCGCAATTCCTGCCTCCATAGCTTTTGCTTCTCTCTTTTTGTGACAAGTGTTTGCATGCAGGTGATTCTTAGGAGTTGTGGGGTTGATCTTTCATCCCGATGCTAGATCTCTCAAGAACAGAACAAGGGCATGAAGATCTAGATCTCTAATACCAAATTTGAGCTTTTAGTAGTTTTTTACTGGATGTAGGGGTCACTAATTTTTGAGGCACTTTGAGCAAAAATTGACATCGTCGTTGAGCTCAAAGAACTCAAAAAGCCTATTTCCATATAAAATACATCCAGTTTAGATGCTGTTAAAATCTAAGGATTATTTTTTGTACCCAAGCCATTTTGATCTGGACATGCAAACCAAGGCAAGGTATTTTTCCTTGATTTCATTTATCAAAGAAAACAATTTTCAAGGCATTACCCTATGGTACCATCTCAAAATTGCATTATGTTCTTGGTCAACGATTCTTGGAAGGTGCAGTTTTTTGGAGAATCCTATGACAATCTCTAGTTTCTTCATTTGGTTTTAGTCTAGAGGGTGCCATATTTATTTGGCATTGAATTGCATAGGTGATTCTTCGGAGCTATGGGGTTGATCTTTAATCAACTTCAACAAGAACCATATTGGAAACCAAAGATTACCTCAATACCTAATCAAACCTCAAACTCTACTTTCTGGAATGACAATGAAAACCATAACACAATTACATTCAACAACTCCCATGGTGAAATTTGTTGGTTAGAATGTGAAAAGTTGGGAGTTTTTACCTATTGGAATGGACCTCAATCTAAAAACATCAAGTTATTTGAATGGCTAGAAACTTTTTGTAGTGAATAGGTTAGTAGACTTTCCTTCTCAAATCATTTGATATACATTCATTGTAAGAGCATAGTAATAAAAAATAGTTTACTTTTAGGATCTTTACATTTTTTCAAAGGTTTTAGTGTAATTTTTTTTAATGGATGCCAAACTGTAATCAAGAAGTAATTAAAATATTAACAATGTTGACCTTGGTAGAATTCAAAGAGATCCCAGTAGAGCTTATCAAATTTCACAGTCTTCAAAACATAGGCTCCTCATGAGGAGAATATTTAAGTATAGATGCCAACTACAAACTCTCAAATGAGGTTAAAATCTAAATCAATCTAAAACTTAGCCTAGAAGATCTCATTCCAATTAAATTAATAACCAACGGATCAATATATGATCTAAAATATTCAAAATTTGAAAAAAGCATATATGAAATCATTTTTCTAGAACATAAGAGAAGGTCAGAGATATAAAGCTTCACATATAAGGGAAAAACCTTAGATTTAAGCCAAGTCTTACCAAGGCTTACAGTTTGGAATGAAAATTTTTATGTAGAACAAAGTAAAGAGGAAACCTCAATAGGTACGCTTATGAAGAAACCTTTAGAAACAAGAAACATGTGTAATCAAAAGAAGTCTCATGAAAACAAATCAAGTGAACTCAACCAAGAAATTGAAGAAGGAGAGATTATTAAAAAAAACCACTGACACTTAGCCACATGTCTCATTTAACAAAGAGCGGAATGGAGAACACAACAATAGAGCAATCTCAAGACAATGAAAGAGAATGGATTATAGTAAAAGATGTGGAAAATAGAACATATGGAATTCAATAATGCATGTAGTGTAAAGGTATTAATTCATAGAGTAAAGAAATCAAGGAAAATATGAAAAGATGTAGGCAATTGATTCATGAGAAACTCTTATTGGAAAGTGACTTAGAAGACCAAGTGACACTTTGAGAAGAAGCTCACCACGAGCACTAGAAGTTGGAAACAATGGGAAGTAATCTAGAAACTCTCAAAAGTTTAGTAATTAAATGGGAAACTAAAGAAAAATAAAATAAAATTCAATAAATAAAAGGATATATTAGAGATAAAATCCTACACTTTAGCGGATAATAAGGAAACTCAATCTTTGGATGAATAAAGGAAGGAATTAGTAAAACAAGACAACCCCGTGACAATTTAAAGAAACATCCCAATAGAAAGTAGTGATACAAATACCAAACAACTAAATAACATGGAAAACAAATAAAAATAAGAAAGAGAACTATGACAAAGGATTATAACAACATCACCTCTGAAGATACTAATTTGCTAATAAAACTAAGAAAGGAAGACATCATAAATAGATCTAAATGTTTGATGCTGACTCTAAATCAAGATATTGATTAGAAAGAGCTTGAGACTATTAGAGATAAGACTTAGCATAAGAAAAAAAAACAACAACAAAGAGGGGAGAAGTGAAATCCCCCTGGCAACATCAAAACAATGGGAAAATATAACAATCAGGAAAAGAGAGAAAAAAAGAAAGAGCTACAAATTTTGGAAAACATTGTTGGATGGGAAAGATCCCTTTTCCACACCTCTTATGTCACTAGAAAAAGAAGATAGGGAACTAGCAGTAGATCCTACGAATATACTCATACCTATAGAAGCAGAACAATAATGAGAAAATTGAATGAAGAGAGCCAAGAATACTTTGATTTATATTTGAAATATGGAAGTATACAAAAAAATAGGAAGGATATAACACAACACTAGGAAGAATATGAGGTACAAGACATACAAGAACAAAATAAGGGAAAATGGACTATAAAAAGTAATATGGATCAAAGGAAACCCTGAAGACAAACAAGAAATGAAGATATAGATGTAAGTGATCAAATTTTAAAAGAATTAAGAAAGGACGAAGGGGGGGCTCTTAATGAAGAAATAACATGAAGTATATGAAATGCAAAAGAGAAATCAGACAAATTAGGTATAGAAGAAAACATGGAAGATATACTAGCCCCTAGATGTGGAAAACAGTAAAAAAGGAGCGGTAGGAAATTGTAACACGCCGACAAGGGATCCAAAAGAATTAACCTAAAGATTTGCTAAGCTTGCCAAACATTTTTTTTTTGAAAGAATAATATACATATCAAACATAAAGTAGCGGAAGCAATACTATACAATCATAATTAAGAAAAACATAAAGTAGCGGAAGCAATAACATACAGTCATAATTAAACAAACATAACAGATTACATTCCTTAAGGATCCCAAGATGTTGAATCACATTTAAATATAATTAATACTAATTCTAATAAATACCACATCTACATGAAAGAATAATTAAAAGTCCAAAGTCCATTTAAATAATATACATTTGTTCTAAATGCCAATTGGCAATAAAATTCAGAATGCTTAATCATCCGTTGTACATGTCACAGGGTATGAAAGGCTAAAAGAATATATATCTATAAAAATAGAATTACATCATCCTCCTCGGATCCATGATACAAAGTACAATACAATAAATGAAATCATCCATCATAAAAGATATAAACATCCATCATAAGATATAACCATACATCATAATGATACAAAGATAGAATGAAACGAAATGTAAACAAGGAAACTCCAGCCACGGTATCAATGGATGGGTCTCGATGGTAAGAGTAAAAAGCTACACCACTCAACTACGTGGAACCTAAATGGCCCACTCCCACTGCGCTGAGGAGATAGTCTCAAGTCCCAAATAGGATATCAATCCAAATATCAAAAGTACTCTCTAAGTCTAGGAAATCCTAAAAGTAATCTAACTCAAAGGTACCAAGATAAATCAACATCTAGACCCAAAGGCACACAAAGACATGTAGGAAACCTACCATGTAAGTGGGCAAGTGTCATTGCACGAATCATGCTAGAGTTACCCTAGCAGTCTCTTAGGACCTCGGCCCCGAAGTGATCCTATGCGACACTAGTATCCTCTCATACTAACAAGGCATACTAACGATGCAAGGTCACAACCAAGCATTCTCTCTACTCCCATCCTAGTTTATACTAGCACTCAAGGCATGAACAAGAACATACAAAGACTCTTATTAGGTTCATTTTACTCTTATTTAGTGTAGTGTTTTCACTTACTAAACAACTTATAATGGGTTACCTTGGTAGCCACTTAGGGCCCCGGCCTCCATTGCAAGCCACTTCTCGACATTACATATAGATAACCTACCCTAGGCTCATAAAAGTACAAATCAAAGAATCATATAAAATCACCTCAATCCTATACAAGTGAATAGAAAGTATCAAAAGATAAATCACAATAACACATCAATTCTCTATGAGCAATTGGAAAGCATCCCAAAAATACTGATCAAAGACTCAAAATGGTTAAGTCAAATATGTCGTAACATGACATCACTAAGAAAAAATCATACCAAACACCTCATTCCTATAAAAGTGACTGGAAAGATATCCAAATACAACTGATTGAAGATTCAAAATGGTTATATCAGATAGGTCACACCTTTCACCTTAGTTTCACAAGAGAACACTGGAAGCAATAACAATCAATAGATCAACACAATTCATAAAGCATACCAGACACATTACCATGGTTGAGTATAAAAGATTGAAATCAAATCATTATAAAATCACAAACACAAAACCCCCATGCCTCTAGTAACATCCTAAGACTGGTCAACACTCTAATCAACCCAAACCCAAAACATAGACATCATACAGATAAACAAAGTGTAGGTTTCATAGTTTGGTTTGATTTTGAAAACACATGGTTGAGTTAAAAGTAAGGTTTCAATCTTCATTTCAATATAAGTTTTCGAGTAGATAAGATTAACATTTTAACCCTTACTATTTATCCCATTCTTGTATTAAAAAATCATGAGATGGCTTAAAAGTAATAATAATAATCATTTATTAAATTATTAAAATAATAATTATTGATTGTTAAAATAAAATACTCCCAATTCAATTAATAATCAAATTATTAAATAATAAATATAATTAACATTATTAATTGATATTTATCATTAATTCGAATCAATTTCAATAATAATTTTAAATTACTAAATTAATAATTATTAATTAATTATTAATCAAAAACTATTAACAAAATTCTTTAATAAATAATATTTACTAGCCATTAATTAATTTAATAATTAATAATAAAACTATTAATAAAATTAAATAAATAATATTTACTAATCATTAATTAATTTAATAATTAATAAATTAAAACAAATTTAATTAAAAGTAATATAAAAAATAACTTTTTTAAAAAAATAGTGCATATAATGAGGTGTTTAAGGCTTGTCGGCCAGCTTTTAAAGGTTGTCGTGTGGCTACCATGACGATTGTTGCCACAATGGTATGTGGCTTGTTGCAGGCCTACTATAGTACTCATTGCAAGCAACAGCATCATAACACCGCCGAGAGAAGTTAAGGGGAGTGGGAGGTGGGGGTTTGGTGGCCCCGCCTCCCCACTAAATTTATTTTATTTTTTATTTTTTTAAAATATTTTGAAATGAATTTGTTAAATAACAGCCCTTCCCTATTCATTTTTTTAATATAATTTTTTTTAAATAAACATAGCAAATTTAGCTTGATAGGGAAAATACAGCTAAATTTTTTAATCTAATTTGCAAATTACTAAATAGGGAATTTAAGATATATTAATCTCTATGTATGCAAAAGAAATCTACGTGCACACTAGTAATTCCAAATTGAAATACTCATCACAAAGAATTATTCAGATAACCATTTCACAGACACGAAGAAGATAGGAAAAGAAATAGCATAATAAACTATGCAAATCATCGCAAGAATCTACCTAGACTCTGATGCTAATCACTACATACAAAAAGATTGTGAGAGAAATTTCTCCTTTCAAAACCTTCTCTCTTCCAAAATTTTCTTCTTCCAAGATTTGCGGTCCCTCGAAAATGAACCCTCCAATTGTGATATGGAGTTCTCTCCTAAAATCGGGGCACTAATTGTGCGATTACCTAAGAGAACTCCTTCCTCAGCAAACTTTACTCTTTATTATCTTTCTTTATCTTTTCCATGCATGACTATTGAATTATATAATAATTTTATTTAATTTTTACTTGACTTCTCTTTTCAATTATTTTATTAAATTTTAATCTCATGCATACTTCATGCAATCTTAAAACTTTTAATAAATGAATATCTTTTCACTTTTTAATTTATTTTTGAAACGTTAATTAATGAAATATTTATTAACTTAAATAATAATAGTATTTAACATTTGTTTTAAAAATAAACTCTAAATATATTATTATTAAATTAAATTAATATTATCACATTCTAAAATTAAACTTATAACTTTTATCTTTAAATTTCATTCTTTTTATTTAATTAATTTCTCAATTAATTAAATATTAAAAATACCATAATAAATTTTTATTAAATTAAATCATTAATTTAATAATTTAATTTGACTTAATAAATAGAAAATCACCAAAGACTTATAAAATAAAATACGAAAACTCGTCATAGAAAAACACATACAAGATCAAACTAAAGGGTTATAATCACGAATTAACGTCATTCGACGTATTGGGAAGGTAATTAACTCAGATATGTGTCCTAATTTTCTAGGAAAAATGGGTTAAAGGTTTAGGATTTGGACTTAAGAATGTATCTCCCCTCTCTTACCATTGAGATAATGTGATAGGATATGCTCATCTTGGCAATTCAGAGAAGTTGATACCTGGTACCTGTAATATGCATAAATTCTACGCATGTACAAACACAATATTCTAAACTAAATAGAAAATGGAAGGAAGTGGTGCATCGTGTAGATCCTGACTAGCAAGTGACTACAACTCCCTTCCTTAACCACATCAGAAATACCATACATAAAGAAAACATACACACACACCATACACATGCAGTATGGGGTAAGTATCCATAAGAAAACACATGATAATCCATCTAACTAATCATCGTCAATAACTAAAATCACTAAATAATCATCATGTATACATGAAGTATGGAGTACTAAGTAATCTCATCATATATTCAACTAAATGTGAAACAATATCTGATAATCTCAAAATAATACTACTAATAATCAAGCATAAAACTGGCCTAAAAGAGTACGGCAATGATAACAAAAGTGTAAACTAGGGGCAAGCACTACATCCACCCCCCCTGGACTTAAGTGTACTCCTGGAAGCCTATAAAAAAGTAGGGATATAAATCATGTAAGCCAAATGCATCCTCTCATGTAGCTGATGAATCGTCAGTAGGGTCCCATTGGACCCTTACCTGCTCTATGATTTGACCCCTGAGGGTCAACTCCCATTGCTCCAAAATGCGGACCGACTCCAAAGTCAACTGCCCATCCTCTACTTGTAACACATTCCAATCAAGAACATGTACTATATTATAAATATACTGCCTAAGTATTGAAACATGGAAAACATCATGAATGCAAGCAAGGTTGGGCAACAAAGCAAGATGGTAGGCAACTGGACCAATCCTCTCAAGAATCTTGAATGGTCCCATAAAACAAGGTGCTAGCTTTGAACCCTTTCCATAATGGATCAAACTCTTCCATAGACACACTCTCAAGAAAACCTTCTCTCCCACATCAAACTACTTATCTGTCCTATGAGCATCAGTATACTTTTTTTTCCTATCATGTGTCGTAGTCATGTGCTCTCAGATGCGCACTACCTATTGCTCCATATCTTGAAGCATCTTCGGACCAATAGGATGTGATCCTCAAGACTGTCCCAAGTCAAAGGTGTACAACAAGGATGATTATACAAGGCCTAAAAAGATGCCATGCCAATAGAACTGTGATATCCATTGTTGTAAGCAAACTCCACCAAGTATAGATAGCCCTCCCAAAGAGTCTGTCTATCCATCACATACATCCTCAACATATCCTCCATTACCTAATTCACTCTCTCTATCTACCCATCTATCTCTGGGTGATATATTGAACTAAAATTCAACTATGCTCTAAGATCATGCTGCAATAATATCCAAAATGTGAAAGTGAATGCAAGATCCCACTAATACATTTGGTACCAAATTGCAACGGCAGTACCGTTGCAGTTTTTCTGTCACAACCGATGGTCTACTGTCGCAATTGCGACAAGAACAAGGTTGTGACAGAAAAACTACAATGGCACTGTCGTTGCAATTTGGTACCGAATGTATTAGTGTCCCTATCCAAAATGATCTAATGGGGAATGCCATGTAGTCTCGCAATGTCAAGCATGAAGACATTAGCTACAAAAGTTGTAGTGTAGGATGGCCTCATCAGTGAAAAATGTGCCACCTTAGTCAATTGATCAATGGTGACCATGATAACATCATGTTGACAAGCAGTCATAGGTAATCCTACTATGAAATCCATAGAGATGATGTCCCACTTCCATGAAGGAACGAGATTTGGCTATAAAAGCCCTGTCAGATGTTGTGCTCTTCTTTGACTCTCTAACACTCATGACACCTAGCCATAAAATCAACAATGACATGCTTCATCCCTGTCCAATAGAATAAATGCCACAAGTCTGCATGCATCTTCTTGACACCTAGATGTGTCGAGTAAGGTGCATGATGAGCCTCTAATAGGATCAATGTATGAAGCTCATCCAGTAGTGGTACATAAATCCTTCTTGAATATCTCAAAAGGCCATCTAACTCTAGAACATAGTCTAAAAACTTACCCTCCAATGGTCTCCTTGAATCTATCTCTCTACTCACCTCCTAATACCAAGTATCGGTAGGGAGTGCCTGAAGTATCTAGCTCCTCAAATCCACACTAAGAGTCATAGATAATGTCTCATGTCTTTTGTGACTCAAAGTGTCAGCTACCACATTCTCCTTCCCCTGAATATACTTCCCCTCAAAGTCATACTCGCATAGAACTCCATCCATTACCTCTGCCTAGCGTTAGATTAGGCTACATGAATATGTACTATAGACAGTGATGATCACTATGAAGTTCAAATCTATGTCCTAGCAAGAAAAGTCTCCATCTCATTGAGGCATGAACTACCAATGCTAACTCAAGATCATGTGTAGGATAATTTAGCCCATAATCCTTGAGTTTGCACAATTTGTAGGTAATCACCCATCCATCCTACATCAATACCACTCCAATCCCCTCTAGGGAAGCATTTGTACACACCATGAAATCACCTACTGGATCAGGTACTGCTAAGATCGGTGCACTAGTCAAAAGCTCCTTGAGCTTCCAAAATGCTTCCTCGCATTTCACCATCCATAAAAACTTATTTCCTTTCCTCTAAAGGGAAGTGATAGGATGTGTTATTCTGGAGAAATTTTGGACAAATCTGTGATAATAACTAGCTAGACACATGAAACTATGAATTTCTGACATGGTAGTGGGTGTGGGCCAAATCTACCATAGCCTAAATCTTCACAGGGTCTATAGAGATACCTTCACCTAATATGATGTGCCCTAAGTATTATATCTTTGATTGAAAGAAATCACACTTTGCCACATTGGCATAAATTTGATTATCTCTCAAGCACTACAAAACCAAATGTAGATGTTTCTCATACTCCTTTTGGGATCTAGAATATATTAGTATATCATCAAGGAAAATGAGTACAAATCTATCAAGGTAGGAACAGAACACTCCATTCATTAGATACATGAAAATTGATGGAGTGTTCATCAACCCAAAAGGAACTACTGTGAACTCATAGTGCCCATAGTGAGTTTGGAAGGAGGTCTTATGAATATCAGCATCCTTGATACGAAGTTGATGGTATCGTGACTTAAGATCGATCTTGGATAAAATTGTAGCTCCCTTAATTTGATCAAATAAATCGTTGATCCTTGGTAAAGGATACCTATTATTTATTGTCACCTTGTTTAGTTGTCTATAATCAATACAAAGGCACAAAGAACCATCCTTCTTCTTCACAAAGAGCATTGGAGCTCCCCATGGTGATACACTCGATCTGATACTACCCTTAGCCAAAAGGTCCTCTAGTTGTGGGTGTAACTCACTCGATTCTTGAGTGGTCATACAATAAGGAGCTCTAGAAATAGGTTTCACTCCTAGAGTGAGATCAATGCTGAAATTGATATATCTCTTTGGGGGCATGCCCAAAATCTCACTTGAAAAGACATCTACATATTCCTATAGAATAGGGTGGTCTAAAGTCTTTCCCGCAAGGTCTTCTTCTTCCATCTCGTTTACCATAACAAAAAATACCTGACATCCCTTACGAAAGCTTCACTTCAACTACATAGTAGACATCATCCATAGAGATATAGGCCTTGGTATACCCACAATCTTCACATCCTTCCCTTAGTCATCCTGACATACGATGGTTTTTTTCCTACAGTCTATACTAGCTCTATAAGAGCCAAGCCAATACATACCTAAGACCAAACCGTAGGAGCTAAGAGGAATAACCCAAAGGTCAACTGATGTCACAAATCCTCCTATTCTTAGCTCACACTTCTAAACTATAGAATCTTTGGAAACCTTAGCACCTAAGGCTAGTTCCACTTGCCTACCCACATCTTGCTTAACCACTTCCAGCTTACATTTAGCAACTAATGATGGTGAAATAAAAGAATCCATGGCACCTGAATCAAATAATACAGAGAGATTTGTACCTCAGATAGCTCTTGTAGTCTCAACCATAGTCCCCTAACTACCTGATGGTGCTCTACTATCACAAATACCTTGTGAGCTCTACCTGCATCTCCAACTGTGAGCTCAGATGCTCTTGGCCTAAAACCTGAATACTGAGATGCACGTTGTGGACAATGGGCTATAATGTGTCCAATTTTCCCACAAGAATAGCACCATGTGTCTCTACTAGATCCCCTTCCTATAGGAGTTGCACTTGACTATTGGTGGCTGCCCCTACTAGCAAAAGACTAGTTGCTCTATGCAGGCTGAGTGTATTGGTTTCACCTATTTTGTTGTTCATTGTGATTGTTCTTAGAGTTAGAAGCATCGCCACCACTCTGTGCTTGAGGGTATGATCCCTTTTTTTGTTGTGGCTACTGAGGTTGTTGCTAGTTCTAATTCCCTTTAGGAAAAGGAGGCTTCATGTTCCCACTTGAGTTATGGTTGCCCTTAGATCCTGATGTTGTAGGCATACCCACAAAACCCCCATGTCCTAGGTTGACATTCTGCTCTACAAGGATGGCTCAATGTACCACATCCTTGAGGGTTTTAGGCTCAAACACCTTAACACCCCCAACTAGACAATTATTCAAGCCTCTGATGAAATTTTGTGCCAACTATGTTGGGTTATCACTAATTCTTGAAAAGGGCATGAGCTCATAGAACTTGTGCCCATACTCTACTATAGTCATAGTGAACTGTCTCAGGTTGTGGAATTCATCTACTCTATGCTACTTCCATTCCTCTGGTAGGAATCTCTCATGGAATTTTTCCAAGAATAGCTCCCATGTGACATTGTTCATGTCTATGCCTAGCTTATTCTCTTTGATAGTCCACCAAGTGGCTCCAAAGAGTTCTAGGTTGGTAATAGCAAACCTTGCTTTAACATTATTGTCAAAGTCCTGAATAGAAAAAACCCTATCAAGAGCAATAAGCCACTACTTGGCTACATATTCTAAACCATGCCCATTAAAGGGCTTGACCTTGGACCTCTGAAGGTCCTTCATCTGAAAAGCTACTATGGATCTATGTCGATCCCTCTGAGGGCTCCTAGACTTAGGTCTATGCTCATGTCCTCTATGTTGTGCTCCATCCTAATTCTAAACAGGAGGTAGGCGATCAATGATGGTTTTCATCATTTTCTTAAGGTCGACCTCCTCAAAGTCAACCTACTACTCTCTATGGTTCTCCTCTTGATGCTCACTGACATACTCTTCCCTATTCTCTTCTTGAATAGGGTCTTCATGGACAGACTCATGTACACTGATGGCTCTACCTCGTCCATAGCCTCCACCATGGCCAAGGCTACGACCTCTAATAGAAGATCTTGTCCCAGATACCATCCAACAATAATATCCAAGATACGAGATGCTATAGTAACCATAAAACATACTACTGTAAAGCATACATAAAAGACACATGTTTTGAAAATAGTACGTTCAATTTTCAGTTTTGCCTAATTTTTAGGTTTAAGTAAATTTCAATTTTGAAGTATAAGTGTTCAAGTTTTGAAAATATACAACTAAAAGTTTAAGTTATGTTTCGATTCAACTAGTTCAAGTTTCAATTTGATATAGATATACATAACAGTTTAAATTTTTAACTAGAATAACATACACATCAAACATAAAGTAGCACAAGCGATAACATACAATCAAGTGATAACATACAATCATAATTAAACAAACATAACATATTGCATTTCTTAAGAATCCCAAGACATTGAATCACATTTAAATATAATTAATACTAAGTCTAACAAATACCACATCCACATGAAAGAATAATTAAAAGTCAAAAGTCTATTTAAATAATATACAATTGTTCTGAATGCCACTTGGTAATAAAATTTGAAATGCTCAATCATCCATTGTACATGTCACAGGGTATGAAAGGCTACAAGAATATACATCTATAAAAATAGAATTACATCATCCTCCTCAAATCCATGATACAAAGTATAATGCAATAAATGGAACCATCCATCATTAAAGATATAAACATCCATCATAAGATATAACCATCCATCATAATGATACAAAGATAAAATTAAAAGAAATGCAAACAAGGAAACTCCAGCCACGATATCAACTAATGAATCTCAATGGTAAGAGTAAAAAGAACTACCACTCGACTGTGTGAAACCTAGATGGCCCACTTCCACCATGCTAAGGAGATAATCTCAAGTCCCAAACATGATATCAATCCAAATATCAAAAGTACTCTCTAAGTCCAAGAAAACCTAAAAGTAATCTAACTCAAAGGTACCAAGATAAATTGAAATCTAGAGCCAAAGGCACACAAAGACACATAGGAAACCTACTATGTAAGCGAGAAAGTGTCATCACATGAATCACGCTAGAGCTACCCTAGCAATCTCTCAGGACCCCAGTCCCCTAGTGATCCTATATGGCACTAGTATCCTCTTGTACTGACAAGGCATACTAACGATGCAAGATCATAACCAAACATTCTCTCTACTCCCATCCTAATTTATACTAGCACACGAGGCATGGGTGAGAACTTAAAAAGACTCTTATTAGATTCATTTTACTCTCATTTAGTGTAGTGTTTTCACTTATTAAACAACTTACAATGGGTTACCCTAGCAGCCACTTAGGGCCCCAACCTCCATTGCAAACCACTTCCTCACATTACATATAGATAACCTACCCTAGGCTCATAAAAGTACAAATCAAAGAATTATATAAAATTGCCTCAATCTTATACAAGTGACTAGAAAGTATCAAAAGATAAATCACAATAACACATCAGTTCTCTACGAGCAACTAGAAAGCATCACAAAAATATTGATTGAAGACTTAAAATGGTTAAGTCAAAGATGTCGTAACATGACATCACCAAGAACAAATCATACCAAACACCTCAGTCCTATAAAAGTGACTGGAAAGCAATCCAAATACAATTGATCGAAGACTCAAAATGGTTATATCAAATAGGTCACACCTTTCACCTTAGTTTCACAAGAGAACACTAGAAGCAATAACAATCATAGAGCATACCAGACACATTACCATGATTGAGTATAAAAGATTGAAATCAAATCATCATAACATCACAAATGCAAAACCCCCAAGCCTCTGGTAACATCCTAAGACTGGTCAACACTCTAGTCAACCCAAACCCAAAACATAAACATCACACAGATAAACAAAGTGTAGGTTTCATAGTTTGGTTTGATTTTGAAAACACATGGTTGAGTTAAAAGTAAGGTTTCAATCTTTGTTTCAGTATAAGTTTTCGACTAGATAAGATTAACATTTTAACCCTTACTATTTATCCCATTCTTGTATTAAAAAATCATGAGATGGCTTAAAAGTAATAATAACCATTTATTAAATTATTAAAATAATAACTACTGATTATTAAAATAAAAGACTCTCAATTCAATTAATAATCAAATTATTAAATAATAAATATAATTAACATCATTAATTGATATTTATCATTAATTCGAATCAATTCCAATAATAATTTTAAATTACTAAATTAATAATTATTAATCAAAAACTATTAACAAAATTATTTAATAAATAATATTTACTAATCATTAATTAATTTAATAATTAATAATAAAACTATTAATAAATAATATTTACTAATCATTAATTAATTTAATAATTAATAATTAAACTATTAATAAAAATTACTAATTAGTAATAATTTATAAATTTTAAAAAACTAAATTTAATTAAAATAAAATAATATTTAAAAAATAACTTTTAAAAAAATAGCGCATATGATGAGGCGTTTAAGGCCTGTCGGCCAACTTTTAAAAGTTGTTGCGCGGTTGCCATGACTACTACTATCACAGTGGTCTGTGGCTTGTCGTGGTACTCACTATGAGCAGTAATGTCATAATGTCATCGAGAGAAGGTAAGGGGAGTGAGAGCTGGGGGTTTGGTGGCCCCACGTCCCCACTAAATTTATTTTATATTTTTTTTTAAAATATTTTGAAATGAATTTGTTAAATAACAACCCCTTTCCTATGTCATTTTTTAATATAATTGTTTTTTAATAAACATAGCATATTTAGCCTGATAGGGAATTTAAGAAATTTTAATCTCCTTTCATTCACTTGTTGAACATAGATCAGCAACAAGAAACAAAGGCAATCAAAGAAAGATCAAAGATATTTTAAAATTGGGAAAGCAAAAGTTCCCTCTCAATGAGCAATGAGGATAACCATGTGGAATGTTAGGGATTAAATGCCCCTAACAAGAGATGCTTTCTAAAGAATAGTGTATCATTATTTGAGTCAAAAGTTACAATAATCCAAGAAACTAAATTGAATAAAGAAGATGAATAGAATTTGTAGGAGCTTAAGGAGGCATAGGTACAATATGGGACCCAAGGAAAACCAATTATAGAAAAATAATGTCAAAGCTACAAAACTAATATTCAATTTATCCTTATCAACATATATGGACCAACTATAAGAAGAATGTATAGAGAGAGATCAACACTTTTATGGAAACTAACAAAACAACCTACTATTGCATAGGTGGAGACTTCAATGCTCTTCTAAATTTGGATGAAAAAATTGGAGGAATAAAAATAATAACACAAACTATGATGGATTTCAAAGGCTGGTTCACAACATAAAATTTAATGGATATCATGTCGTCCAATGGTTTATTCACATGGAACAATAGAAGAATAGGCTTCTGTTACATTGCAAAAAGTTTAGACAAGTTTATTTTAAAAGGGGATATAAGTAAGTTTAATTACACAATACACTCAACAATTTTACCCAATGCAGGATCTAATCATTTCCCATTTAGATTAGACATAGAAGAACAAATCAAACCTACAAGAAATCCTTTAAAATGCGAGAAAACATGGTTTCTCGATGATAAATTCATGAGCAACATCAAGCAATGGTGGATAGAGTGTGATGTTGAGGGACCAAAATGTTTTGTTTAGTATCCAAACTTAAATATCTAAAAGAAAATATACTAAGATGGAATATAAATCATTTCAACAATATCTTCAAATAAAAATTAGATGATGAAGAAGAATTAAGAAAACTCAATGAAGAAGTAATAAAAAATTATTTTGACAACAAAAAGTACAATAAAGAAAAGGAACTTCTTACAAAACAAGAAAATATATTGGCAAAAGAGGAATTATTTTGGAAGTAAAAATCCAAGGAAACTTGTCTCTTAGAAGGGGATCAAAATACTAAATTCTTTCATAATAGCACTATCAACAACATAAATATCAATATATTGACATGGTTCATAGTATGATGGTGAGTGTTGGAAAGGGAGGGAAGATAGATTTTCAAATTTTGAATTTTGTTTAGGGTGGGATTTCTCAGGAATGTTGGAATCGAGCCCCTAGCTTGGGGCACGAGTCACAAGAGGAGGATGGTCAGGGATCTTTTGGTACAGGGGACCAGGTGGAGAAAGATGATGGGGACCTAGTTGCCCGCCCCCCCCCCCCACAAAAGGTTTTGGAGAAGATTTTATTTGTTCCCAAGGTAGGCCTTCTAGGATTTGCTAAATGGTTATTTCTTTTTGGCATTAAGCCTATAGGTAAGTCCTCTTTTTCAATATTTAAGATTCTCCTAGAGGTGAAAAAAGGATCTTGTGCTATTGCCATTCCAAACAAGCTGGTGGATCATAGCATAGCATCAATGGCATCAACTCTAGTGGGCAAGTTTATAGGGCCAAGGCCAAATATTAATACGGTTAGATCATTCACTAAGAAGAAATGGGCTCTCAAAGGACAAGTATCTATTACGGCTATGGCAAAGGGATTCTTTTCCTTTGATTTCTCTTGTCTAGAACACCTCACAAAAATTTTGTGGAGGGTATGTGGACTATTGGTCATTCCATTCTAGTTCTCCAGAAGTGGACTTCAAAGATGAATATGAATGATTCATTTTTTGTGCAAGCATTGTATGGGTAAGGCTTTTAGAGCTTCCCCTAGAATTTTGGAATGAGGATATTTTTGTGGGGCTGGCTAGCTCCTTTGGGGAGCTCCTATCAATTGACTTAACTACAGCCTCTAAAATATGCCTCACCTATGTTCATATTTGCATAGGTGTAAGGAAAGGAGTGGACATGCCAGAAGTTGTGACATTCGATTCAAAGCTGGGAGTGCATTTTCAAAAACTGATTTATGAGATGGTGCCTTTTGCATGCTTTCACTATTTAAAATCTGGGCACAAGGCCAACCATTTTCCTAAAGCCAAAGCAGAGAGGAACAAGATTAAGCCTACCGCTACTATAGGGAAGGAAAAGAAATTGGTCTAGAAATAGAAGAAGACAAAAAACCCAGAGAGCTAGGTAGAGGCTGAGGGAAGACAAAGGCTTTTGAGCAAGAAGGAGACCCGAGTAATGCAGATGGTAAAGAGGAAAAGGAGTCAAAAAATGGGGATTAGGAGATTGACCCCTAGGCCAAAGTAGCAATAGAAAAAGATTCATCAACTATGCAAGAGTAGGGAGCTAGTATTTTGGGGGATTCTTAGATGGTGAACAAGTCCAAACCAAAAACTATGGACACAACCAGTGGAACAGGAGGACAATCTAAGGATAGTGTCCCCCCTCTCAATGTAGGAAGTAAAGGAGCAGAGGTGAGCCAGTCAAGAGAGGGGCAGGAGACAGTGGAAGAGGTGTAGGACCAAGGGCTCTCTTTCGATCTCCCATTGGTTCCTCTGGGGAATCTGCTAGTTTCTACTGATCTAGGGTTGAGGTTTTTGGAACTAACCAATAACTCTTCTCCAGAAAAGATTTCAAAATTAGAAGAATGGATAGATAGTTGTTCTCAAGAAAACAAAGGAAATTGGATTATGTTTAAAAGGAAGAAAAACTAAGACCATCCTCTAGTGTCACCATCAATGACCAAAAGTAGGGTCAAAGCTAATGTTGGGGTAAAACCTAAGACACCAGGTAGAAAAAGCTTAAGCCAAGCAATGCAAGAGGAGGCCAGAAGGAACTTGGTAGATGGGAGCCAAAGAACATTAAGGAATGCTCTGTTAAAAAGAAATGAAGATCATATCTTGGAACATAAGGGGCTTAAATGGTGCCCATAAATAGGAGATAGTAAGGAATATGGTTAGAGACCAATGACATGATTTTTTACTAATCCAAGAAACAAAAATGAGAAAAGACATGGTAGGGAAGTTATCTTTCAGTAGCAATATGAGTAGTGAGGCCATAGACTTGGAGGGAGCTGTAGGGGGGGTGCTTACACTCTTCAACAAAAGGCTTACTATATCTCCATAGTTCTCAATGAAGGTAATGCTCTCCTTTGCAAAGTTTTTCATATCCATAGCAATGACACTTGGTTTCTCTTAAATGTGTATGCTCCCAACTCCAAGAGGGAAAGAAGATTTTTTTGGGCAAAGATTGTTGATGCAATTGAAAGCAGTAATATTAATAAAGGTTTTATTATGGAGGATTTCAATACCCCTCTCTCAGATGATGAAAAATCAGGGGGCTTGGCCCCAGATCAGGATAGCAAACTGGATCTTTCAAATTTTATCAACAGACTAGCTTTTATGGATGTTGATCTCTTGAGGGGGCAATTCACTTGGTCAAGCAGGCACTCTAGAGGGGATTGTATCCAAGTTCATCTTGATAGAACTCTCATTTCTCCAGACTGGATGCAAACTTACATGTGTAGACTCTCTCTTATCCCCAGAGTTGGATCGGATCACTCGCCCATCTCGCTCTCATTTAGCCCTCTAATGGCCAAATGGAACTTCCCTTTCTATTTTGAGAAGTGGACTTTCCACCCATATTTAAATACTATGATTTCCTCCTGGTGGAACATTGAGGTAGAAGGTACAGCGATGTTTAGGATTGCTCAAAAAATTGAAAAATGTGAAAATAAATATCAAAGCCTAGAACAAGATGGACTTCAGTCATATCTTTTAGGACAAGGAGGAGAATACAGACTGACTTTGAAAAGTCTAGGAGATGATACAACAAGAAGGGTATAATGATCAGAATAGAATCAAAGAAAGGTCAATTCTTATAGAACTCCACAATATCATAAGTAGGGAAGAGCACTTTTGGAAGCAAAGGTCTAGAATCAACTGGCTTAAAGAGGGGGATCAGAACACCAAGTTCTTCCATCTCTCTACCTTAAAGCACCAAGAAAATAACAAGATTTTGGGCATAAAGAAGGGTTAGGCCATTTTGACAAATGATAGAGAGATTGTGGATGAGGCAATGCAATTCTTTTCATCTCTTCTTTCTAGGGAATCTTCATTATCGAAGAAGGACCAAGAGGAAATTTTGGCTTCAATCCCCAATCTATTACAAGACCATCATAATTTCATGTTAAAGACAATTCCTACTATGCATGAAATTAATCAAGCCTTGTTTTTACTCCCAGCTGATAAAGCTCCCGGGCCAGATGAATTTCGAACCTTCTTTTTTCAGATATATTGGGAGGTGGTCAAAGGGGATGTGGTAAAGGCAGTGCAAGAATTTTTTGGGGCCAGGAATCTATTGAAGGAACTCAATGCTACCTTCATGGTGCTTATTTTGAAAACCCTGAGAGCTGATTTGATGGATAAGTTTAGACCCATTAGCCTATGTAATTCTTTCTATAAAATCATTTTGAAAGTGTTGACCACTAGGATTCTCAATGTGCTCCCTTTGATTATCTCCCTGCAACAAATAGGCTTTGTCCCAGGAAGATAGATCCTAGACTCAATAATGATGGTTCATTAGGTGATCCATTCCTTAGAGGCATGGAAAAGGGAGGGCTTCCTCAAGTTGACCTCTCCAAAGCCTATGATAAGGTGGACTAGGACTTTCTTAAGGTTGTTCTCCTGGCTTTTGGATCTGATGCCCAGGTATGCAAAATTATTTTTCAACTTGTCTCTGCCCCCTCTCTTGCTATTATAGTTAATGGTGCTCCCTCCAATTTTGTCTTCCCATCGAGAGGAATTAGACAAGGTGATCCTTTGTCCCCTATTCTATTCATTATTATGGAAAAGTGTATTGAGAGGTTAATTTAGAGGAAAATACATGAAAGGACCCTGCATGGTATTAAGCCCTCCTTCGGACAGGTTTCTTTCACCCATCAACAATTTGTGTATGACACAATTATGGGTGGGGAAGCTATGGTTCAGGAGGCTAAAGTGTTAAATAATTTTTCGGACACCTACATGAGGGGTATAGGCTAGTCAATCAATTGTGAGTTTTCTTTGTTAACACCCCAAATGACCGACAAAGAAAGATTGCTCACATTCTTGGATGTGAAGTGGGATCTCTCCCATCTAGTTATCTTGGAATGACCCTAGAGTTAAAACCTCTGAAATCTTTCTAGAATGGAATTATTGATAGATTCAATAAGAAGTTGGTAGGTTGAAAGGAGCCACCCTTAGTTAGGCAGGAAAATGCATCCTAGTGAAATATTCTCTTCAAAACCTCCCAACTTATGCCACTGACTAGGGGAAAATCCTTAGGCCACTCTGGGGATGCTTCGACGGATACTGGGAGCTCAAATTTTTCTGACTCTAAGGAAAACCAAAGTCTTAGCTTGAAGGAAGAGGATAATACCCCCTTGACGGGTAAGAAGCCAAAGGGGGGTGAAAAAATTTCTCCCTCCACTAGTAATGTTCCAAGCAGGAAGAGTCCTAGAGGATTAACACCCAAGCCTGTGGAACAGGGGGAGGATGAGTATAATGACGATGAGGAGGAAATGGAGTCAGAGGATGAGAAGAAGGGGGAGGACATTACTATTTTTCCTGGCAATCCCAAGAAGAGGAAGGCTGAGGAGGATATGTCTTTGAAAAGGAGAAGTGATGATACACCTAAGATTCTTGGCCCTCCCCCTTCCCTCCCTTCACCCCAAGGGAAGATAAAGGAGATCTTGGTGGAAGATAGTGGTGAGGAGGTAATGAAAGAAAGGAGGAGGTCATGGAGAAACTTTAATACTAAAATTGTGAAGATGGGGATCGTTAGAGAGACCATGAATCCTCAAG
This sequence comes from Cupressus sempervirens, assembly GCA_028749045.1. Classification (NCBI taxonomy): domain Eukaryota; kingdom Viridiplantae; phylum Streptophyta; class Pinopsida; order Cupressales; family Cupressaceae; genus Cupressus; species Cupressus sempervirens. The sequence continues at coordinate 316,600,316 of CM053791.1, forward strand.
CTCTCAAAGACAAGGAGTTTGAAAAGTTCATTTCAAGGAACTCATAGACCCCACTTTGGTTGCAATTTCAAACAATTCAAGGGAGATAGGGCTCAACCTACTCAATAATGCCAAAAATAGTATGATAGACAACTTCCACTCAATTAAGTGGTTGTTCCATGAGATTGAAGAGCTTAAGGAGAAAAAGGGCCAAGACGAAGGCCAAAGGAAGAGTAGCAACTAGGGTTTTTCAGCTAACCAGGAGGATTGTCTTTCTAAGGTTGAGAAAAGGGTGCAAAGGATGGAGATATCAAACCAAAATCTTTCCAATCAGGTGATTGCCACTCTGAATACTCTTAATGAGAACATCAACAACTTGGGCGAATTGTTGAAAAATGTGGGCATTGGTGGGGAAAAGGATGAAAGGGTCAATGAGGAATCCAAGCACACTAAGGGGTAAATGAACAAGACCAAGGGCCCGGTGGAACGTTCTAATGATCTAAACTAGGAGCATGCGACTGAGGGGATCCAAAGTGCTTATGAAGTAGCTGAAGAAATGCAGGATCTTGATAGGAAGACTGAGTAATAAGGGTTTTCTTTCTTGTCTTGTCCTTTTTTTGTTGGGTCTTTTGGCTTTTCCTTTTTGGTCGTTGGCCTGTCTTTTGTTATGGCCTTATGTAGGTAGAATTACTAGGTCAGGGCTTTATTTAATATTATGCGGCTAGCTTATTTGTAAAAACTTTTGGGTTTTAGGATCCCTGTAAAACCTATTTTTCTTAATCAAAAACAACATTAATATTAATGGAATAACTAAAAATAAAAATAATGCACGAGTCATGGTAAAAGAGCCAAACCAAATATTTGAAGTATTTGTAAACTTTTATACAAATATACTCAATAATTATGGAAGTTGAAACTTAATCACTCAAAACACAATCAAAAGAGCCATACCTCAAGTAATAACTAAATAAGATAACAAAAAATTGAAACAATGTCATCTCAATGGAAGAAATTAAAATACTAGTGTTTAGTCTCAATCTTGACAAGTCCCTAATTCTAGATGGATTATAAGCCTTTTTCTTCCAAAAATGTTGGGACATATTAGGGAAGAACCTTTGGGAAGTTTTTGAAGCAACTAGAAATGTGGGATCTTTACTTTTAGAAATTAACAACACCTTTATAGTGTCAATCCCCAAAAAGGACAAACATGAAGAGTCAGGTGACTTCAGACCAATAGCTCTTTGCAACACTGAATATAAAGTATCATGAAAGGCATTTGTCAATAGACTCAAAACAATCCTTCCAAACTTGATTTCAAAAGAAGAAATGAGATTTGTACTAGGTAGATCAATATTAGATTAAATCATTACAATTTAGGAAATAATCCATTCAACACAGTCTGATCTGAATCATTTAGTTAATTTAGAGAACAATACCAAAAGAAGAAATAATGTTATTATAAACACATAATAAACAATATCAAGAATTCAATTTACTCATAATATTAAATAAATGTTCATACAATTGTGGATAATCTCGTAAGTGAGATGTATGCCTGCAAATCAATTAAATTTGGACAAAATCATGGAGGAGTTGTGTCTGAGCTCATAAAAGTTGGGCTATACCATGAATGAGATGTGTGCCCATGAACTCTATAGGAGTTGGACAATCTCATGGTTGAGATGTGGGCCCATGAACTCTGTATATAAGATCTGATACAAATTGGCAATCTTAGCAAATGAGATGCATGTCCATATCATTCTCCCTTGTTCAATTCATCTTGAACCTCTTTATACATCTTCATGGAAGTTGAAAGGTCACACCATTTAAATCCTCATCAGAAATTGAATGAACAATTCAAAATTGAAAAGTCATTACTTAATATAATATACCAGCTTAATTTTGATCATTTCTCCCCTCTTACAAGGAAATGGACCTCATTGTTTGATCACCTTTTGCAAGATATATTCTCAATAATGATGCTGCCACGTAGATTGAAAGTAACATTATGCAAAATATTAATTCTTCTTTTCTATAACTGTTGAAAACCTATCTGATCACATGTAGCTTTGTAAGTGTATGTATAGACATTATTTTTAGCTCTGTAAATCCACCTCTAACTCATAATGACACTTCAAAACCCATAATTTTCCTTCAAATATTTATGTTTGAACAAACCCCCTACTAGAGTTTTGCCATTATGCAAATCATAGTCTCTAATTGCAAGTTTTACTATGGTTGCCTCCGTCAGAACATACTTTTTTTGGACATATGGAACAAAAACTCCATAAATTTCCAATAACACTATAAGAGATCCATAGAATTGGACAAAAAATATGAAGCCACTTGGGAATGAAGCAAGAGCCTCGGGTCGACATTCAAGAGATGTTCACCAACAATGGTATTGATCACTTTCTCCACTTCTAGGGACACAAAACAAAAGATTGTTTTCAGCTTCTCCAAATCAATGTAACCATTACAGGGCGGGGGCCCTAGCTCGGTTGGCTAAATCTTCCCTGTTGCAGGGGGTTGGTCGCGAGTTCTAGTCTCCCCTGTCCTCGTGGTACCGATGGGCGTGTCGCGCCAGCACTACCGGTCACATTAAAAAGTTTACCAGGCGCACTGCAATTTATAGGGGGGCCGTGTTGCACCGATTCCTGCAGTCTAAACAAAAAAAAAAAAAAAATGTAACCATTACATGGATATTCACCTTTAGAAATTGGAAGAGATTCTTTTGTTGATTTGAGTGAGTTCCAATTAAATTAAAGACAGAAGGGATGCATGTAACATAAGATCAAATGAATGAATGAGAAATCTTTTGTGTTCCCATTTGGTGAAGCAACTTCCCAAGAATTTTTGGGAGAGGGTAAGGATTCCCCCAATGGTAGAAAAGGAAACAATCATGGAGCTTGTTCTCTCTTCCATAATGTTGTTTCCACCAATAACTCCACTAGGTCCCCCTAAAGTTGGTGAAAGGGCGGATGAGAAGCACCTGACTGAATTTGAATTATTTAGCTTCCATATTTGAAGCCCCTTTTAGACTCCATTACTCAAATCCAACATTGTCAAGACCTTATATAAAAGGGAAAGGGTGCAAAATGAAAATTTTAAACAAATCCCCTTCATTTACAAATCCCCTAACTAGATCATTTACTAGCTCTTAAAATATCTTTTTAAAAAAGTACCCGATAGACCAATACCAAATCTTTAGCAATCTTTGGCAAAACATAAAAATAAATTCTTAGGCCACCGATTAGCAATAGAATTGATTAACATTATAACCAAATCTTGAAAACTCGCTTTTATTGTACATTTGATCTTCTTTTGAATAGATGCTTCTTCTTTGATGGCAACTACTAGAAAAATGGAAGATTCTTCATATTACAATTTGCCACAACTAGTCTGATATCTTCTTCTAATCCACTCATTCCAACAATATTTAGATGGAAATGATTGAACTTGTCTTTGATACCACTGATCTTAATCATTTTGCCAATTAAAAGGATAATACCAAAGGAATAAATAATGATATTGTAAACACATAATAAAAAATATCAAGAATTAAATTTACTCATAATATTAAATAAATTTTCATACAATTGTGGATGATCTCGTACGTGAGATGTATGTTTGAAAATCAATGAAATTTGGACAAACTCATGGAGGAGTTGTGTGTCTGAACTCATAAAAATTGGGCTATCCCATGAATGAGATGTATGCCCATGAACTCTATAGGAGTTGGGCAATCCTATGGTTGAGATGTTTGCCCATGAACTCTATATATAAGATTTGATACAAATTGGCAATCTTAGCAAACAAGTTGTGTGTCCACATCATTCTCCCTTGTTCAATTCATCTTGAGCCTATTTATACATCTTCATGTAAGTTGAAAGGTCACGTTATTTAAATCCTCATTAGAAATTGAATGGACAATTTAAAATTTAAAATTCATTACTTAATATAACATGCCAGCTTAATTCTGATCATAGTCTAACAAAGAAGCTTGCATGCTAATGAAATTGGATATACAAAAAGCTTACAATAAGGTAGATTGGTGATTTATTTGTAAAATATTAAAGGCATTTTGTTTCTCTCATCAATGGATCAATTTAATTTATAATTGTGTAGCAACCCCCAAAATATCAATCCTAATTAATGGTACTCCAGAAGGTATTTTTAGCATTTCAAAAGGAATAAGGTAGGGTGGCCCAATATCACCATTTCTCTTCATCATAATGGTTGAGGAATTTGGAAGAGCAATAAAAAATTCTCAAGTAAATGAAAAAATTAAAGGTGTCATGGTGGTAGAAGGAATCCCAAACATTACTCACCAATAATTTGCAGATGACACTATCCTCCTAGCACAAAGTACACTAGAAGAAGCTCAAGACTACAAGTAGATAATCAAAACATATAATGAAGCTTCATGATAATTGGTCAACACAGAAAAAATAGCAATCCTTATTCTATTTATAAAGCAAGAAATGGAAAGAAGAATATGTAACATTATGGGTTGAAAAAAAAAGAACCTTCCCATGTAAATGTTTAGGAATTCAAATGGAAAAAGATATGAGGGAAACCAAATCGTGGAATCCCATAATAGAAAAGATAGACAAAAAATGGAAAATTGGAAAGGAAAATGGTTAACAAAAGTTGGGAGAGCAACACAAATCAAATTAGTTCTATCTGTCATCCCTACATACCAAATGTCCTACTTACCACTCCCTAGTGGAACAAAAAAGAAAATCGACTGCAAACTCAAGAACTTCTTTTGGAGTGGAATCAAAGAAAAAGAAATTAGCATTAATTAAATGGGACACAATATGTAGACCTAAAGACAAAGGAGGACTAGGAATTAAAAATCTGAGCTAGAAAAATGAAGCATTGGGGGCAAAATTAGTCTAGAGAATGTATCACAAGTATGAAAACAAATGAACCAAAATATTATACCAAAATTACCTAAACAACGAAGACCCTCTATTTATATTTTTTTGCAAAAATCCACTAAAAGATTCTAAAACCCAGAATTTCAAGATGCAATGTAGACCTCTAATAAGAAAAAACTTAACATGGGATGTAGGTAACAATGAGGAAGCTCTTTTTTGGGAAGATTCGTGGGATAGGTTGCCCTCCTAGGACAACTAAAATCTCCCTGCAAGCATAAAATATACTATCACCACAATATGGGGAAAATCAGTCAGCAACTATAAACATAAAGTAGAAACCAAGTAGAAAAATGGGAATGGAAGTCTATAGAAGAAGTTGTTGGAATAATTTAGAATAACTGGGGGGGTGAATCAGTTATCCAAGGTCCAAATGTATAAATAAAACTTTTCACAGCTTAGTGGACCCATAAAACATTTGACTTCATGCATGCATCCTTAAGATTATACAGTCACTTAAAACTTGTAGGTTACTGTTAAATCAACTTACAGAAATGTAAACATAAAACATAATAGATTCATCAACACACTTGACACAATGATTTATGTGGAAACCCAATTTTGGAAAAACCACCAGTAACATGCTACTACTTTTCACTCTTCTAAAGTGATGCCCTGTGAAAGGTCAACCCTATTAAAGGTTACAATACACACTATTAAATGTGTCCCTATTAAAGGATTTCAATCACCCTATTAGGAGTGAACCTTGTTAGAGAACTTTAAACCATTCACTTGGAATGTCACTCGGTTAAAGGATTTACAAATGACTAGTAGGTCAACCTTAATCCAAAGGATTTATCCTAGATTGATACAATTATTAGAGAGTAACAGTAAGGCTTGATATGATAACAACTTACAACTCCATTTGCAGATTATAGATCTCAATTTTAGTCCTCCATTATGCTTGGCCTTCACTCATTGTAGCTCTAATAGCTTGTCCACCCTTCAAGCATTCATACTCTTAAGCCCTCTTGCTTAACATACCATTACAAACTTTTCTCTTAGGTCACTTGATGAAGAAAAACCCTTTGTCTCCTTGACTTTTTTAGGTTCTTGCACATGACAACCTTGCTTCATGATCAACCATTCCTATAAATGGGGAATTAATATCTTTTGTTGCTCATTCTCCATCATCCAATTTAGGGTTAGGATGGATTAGGTAGGATACAATGAATCTATCCCACATTCCATATCTCTTCTTGAAACTTCTCCTTGAATCCTCTTTGAATTTGCCTAAAAATATTTCACCTTGAATTTTGTGCCTCCAGCTCACCAATATTATCTTCCGCCCGGTTCACATAATCTAAGACAACAAACTTGTCAGCTCATATCCATCAAATTCATGATCTTTTAAATAATGTAGTAGCTCAACATTATCTAGCTTCTAATGCTTGGCACATACTGCATTGCTTGGCATCCTCTATAAAATCACTTGGTACAAACTAAAGTTTACTAGTGCTTGGCATCAACTAAACTTTACTTAGCATCCATTGTTTTGCTTGGCATACACTAGAATAGATGTTTACTCGACTCCAACTAATTTTCTATTCGGCTTGCACTGACTTTGCTCGGCACCTACTATCCACTCGGCCAAGCTTGGTAGACAAACTTTGTGTAACTTGTTCTTCTAAACTTTCTTAGTGTAACCGACCTTTATAACCTTAAGTAGATTAACAATACATCATAGTATCATTGTCTTAACTAATTCTTGTACTCCTTTACATAATCATAACTCAACCTTTCCTCTAGGTGTTATTGTTACATTTTTTGATCAAATCCTCTTCATTAATCAAAGAAACAATAATACTTAAGTCATGTAAGCAGTTTAGAAAATAGCAAGTTTGACATCAGTGACAAAACAATGATTGAAACATATTGATCATACTTGTATATTCTTAAAAATCTCCCTCAAACACTCTCCTTCTTCAACAATTTCTTTTCAATCAATTATCAACAATCTCCCTCTTTGGTATTGATGGCAAACCAAATTGATCAACCAAACTGACTAGGTTAAAATAGTAAGACAATAACAAAAAGAAAATGATTCCTTGTATTGAAATCTCTCCCTCTATCAGCAACTTTCATTTTCTGAATAGGTTACAAAATTCCTCCTTATAACTCCCTCTGAATTACTTCTTGTATCTCCCTCTTACTAGGCAAATGTTAAGATTTCATTTTCTGTGTTCTCCAAATCAACAACTACCTCTATCTTTCTTGTATTTATTATCTCCTTCTTTCCTACATTCTCCTTTGATCAGTAAAACTCTCCCTCTTTGACAACAATGCCAAAGACTTATCATCTTAGCATGTAGATATAAGCTTCTTTAGTTTCTCTAGTTTCTCCCTCTATCACCTTACATGTGACTGCTTTTTAGTTTTAGCTTTTTGATTACTTTAGGCAGCTCCTAAAGTAAGATCCTTTAAATCAATGTGTAACATATGAACATTAGCTTGTTTGATGTAGGGCACTCCTCTTGTTACTTAGATAGCCTTTGACAGGAGTATCACCCCTAGTTTACCTCTTAGATACTCATGAGCATCCTTAGGTAATTTTTTTGTGGAGATATCAACAATTTACTCTTTAGTGTTAACATATTCCATCTTCACTTCTTTATCTTAAACTAATTCCCTCAAGTAATGATACTTGATTGCGATGTGCTTAGTCTTTGTATGCATCACAAGATTCTTTGATATATTGATAGCACTTGTATTATCACAATAAAGTGTCACTGGTTCTATGATCTCTTCCTTCATACCTTTGAGTAACTATTTCATCCATGCAATGTTTGTACAATTTACAACAGTAGCAACATATTTAACTTTAGCAATAGATCGTGAAATGTACTTTTTTTTCTTGCTAGTCTATATAACTAGCCTCTTGCCTCAGAAAAATGCTCCTCCATCGGTGTTCTTTCTTTGATCAATATTTCTAGCCCAATCAGCATCATTGTAGGCTCTTAATTCAAATTTTTCATTTTTCTTGTAGTATAGACCCTACTCCTCTGTTCCTTTCAGATATCTCATTATTCTCTTCACAACCATCAAATGATTCTCTCTGGAATTAGCAGAGAATCTTGCAACTATCCCTATAGATAATGCAATGTCAGGTCTACTATGTACTACATATTGCACTTTCCCAATCATAGACCTGTACAATATTTGATTCACCTCAGGTGAATCATCATTCTTTAACAACTTGTGTCCTATCACCATAGGTGTACCTATTGGCTTAGAATCCTCCAATCCAAAAGCTTTCAATATTTTTTTGACATACTTTGACTAAGTGATGTATATACCATACTTCAACTGATATACTTGCAAACCCACAAAGAACTTGATCTCTCCAAACATAGACATCTCAAATTCTTGCTTCATTTGATTTGCAAAATCCTTACATAAAGCATCTTGACCTCCAAATGTGATAACATCAACAAAAATTTCAAACAACAACATACCTTTTCCTTTCTCCATCTTCATGTACAGATTGTTGTTATCATTAGTCCTTTCAAATCCAATCTTCACAAGATACTTATGAAGTCACTCATACCACGCTCTTGGTGTTTGTTTTAAACCATATAAAATTTTCTATAATCTACATACCATGTTCTTGTTGTTAACATCAACAAATCCTTCTGGTTGTTCTATGTAAACTTCATCCTCTAATATGACATTCAGAAATGCAGATTTAACATCCATTTGATAAACTTTGAAACCTTTGCATGTAGAATAAGCAAGTAATGTTCTTACTCCTTCTAATCCAGCAACAGGGGCAAATGTCTCTCCATAGTCAATTCCTTCCTTTTTTTGCATATCCCTTGCAAACTAATCTTGCCTTATTTCTTGTGACTTCACCATTTTCATCTAGCTTGTTTCTGAATACCCACTTGGTGCCAATCAAATTTTTTTCTTCTGGTCTAGGAAATAAAGTCCATGTTTTGTTTTTCTCAATTTGTTCAATCTCTTCTTCCATGGCTTTACTCTAGTCCACATCTTCTAAAGCATCTCTCACTGATTTAGGTTCCTTCATACTTCACAACCATGTATCATTTCTCAATCTATTTCTTTTCATTGGTCTACCATCTTTATCTCCAATAATTTGTGTGGTAGGATGATGTCTTTTGACATATTTGGACAATCTTGGTTCAACTCTAGTTTCCTCATTTTGTCTTTCAGCTTCAGAGTCAATAGGTAGTTTAGCATCTCTTTCATGTACACTAATATTAGAATCAAAATGTACATTAACTTCATTCTGTAACTCAACATCTGAATGTAGCTTGGCAACTGAATACAACTCGGCATTCATAGTCTATGATTCCACAATCACTGAAACTTGTTGTTGATTTGTAGCTTGATTTGCATCATCTTCTTCAGCAAGCATACCTTCATAAAAGTATACAAATGATCTATATTCTTTTGGTTCTTTCATAGGTTCAGCCTCATGTACTTCTTTCTTGACTTGCACACAGTTCAAGATATAGACAGCTATACTTATAGCTTCTCTGCAATATTTCAAAGAAACATTTTTCTCCATCATGAGTGTTCTAGCACAGTCCATTATAGATGTGTTCCTTCTTTCAACAATTCCATTTTGTGGAGGGGTTCTAGGGGTAGATGTCTATCTTTTGATTCCTTTGTCATTACAAAACATCTGAAACTAATGTGATGTGAATTCTCCTCCTCTGTCAGATCTCAAACACTTCAAAATTTTACTTTTTTCCATTTTAACTCTTGCTAAGTACCACTTAAAAACTTGGAAAGCATCAGATTTATGTTTTAAAAATATAACTATCATCATTTCAGAATAGTCATCAACAAACAACATAAAGTACTTATCTCCTTTGTAGCTTTGCACATCATTAGACCATAGAAATCAATATGAACAATCTTCGTCATTTCTTTAGAGGTATAAGCTTTACTCTTAAACTTGACTTTTTCATTTTGCCTAACTGACATTATTTGCACATTATATTATTAGGCTTCTTCAACTTAGGCAAACCTCTAACTCTTCTCATGTTACTGATACTAGCCAAGTTATCAAAATTGACATGACATAACCTTTTGTGCCACAGCTACACATCATCAAATTTTACAACTAGACAAGTAGCATCCTCTATATCAAGATAGAATAGATTACTCCTAGTTTGATCACCCTTTCCAATTAGTTTTCCATTTGTGTCATTTATCTTAACAATCTTGTTTTCAAATTTAACCTTAAATCCTGAATTATTCAGTCCTGACATACTCAAAAAATTATAGTTAAGTCCTTCAACATAGTAAGTATTGTCACATAAAATCTTATCTATGAGTTTGATAGAACATTTTCTCTTTATCAAACATGGTGCATCATTACCAAATCTTACACTATTTTCATCATACGATTCAGAGTAATGAACTTACTTTTGTCTCCAATCATGTGATGTGAACACCCAATGTCAATGATCCATTTGTCATTCTTGTTCACACAATTCACAAGTAAAATTGCCTCATCTTCATCAAATTTTTCCTTCATTGCAACATACACCACTTCATCATCATGTTCATTAGATTCATCTTTTGTTTCCTCTTCAACAATGTAGCATGACTTCTTACCTTTGTCTTTGTAGTCCTTGTTGTCTTCATCTCTTCTGCTCTTCTATTTGTCACCATCTCTGTAATTCTTCTTCTTTGGACATCTAGTAGCAATATGACCAACCTCATTGCAATTGAAACAAATTATAGGTAATTTACCTTTGAACTTGTCTTTACCTTTGTGGAATCTTCTTGCTAGTAGTGCTTCAAGTTATTCTACATCCTCCTCATTTGTATCACTGTCACTGGACACGTACTTCTTCTTTTTCTTCTTTTTCTTTTCATGAGGTTCCTTCAATGATACCTTAGCTTTAAAAGTAGATTCAATATTCTCTGGTCTATAATTATCAAAGCTAGATAGCTCAAAAGTAATGAGTCTACCTATCAGACCTTCAAGTGATAGTTTATTCTCTGGTATGCATCTTAGTTCTTGTATTGCAAAAACTCTAATAGCATATATAAGCAACAGTGTCCTTAAAACTTTTCTTAGTACAATATCATCATCTATATTACCAACAACTCCTCTTATTTCATTAACAACTTCTTTTATCCTTTCAACGTATTGAACAATATTTTCACCTTCTTCCATTCTCATATTATCAAACTAACCTTTAAGACTTTCAACTTTGGCTCTTAGAACATTTTCATCTCCTCCATAGATATTGGTTAGGGTATCCCACATTTTCTTTGCACTATCAAGACCTTTGATATAATCAAATTTGGCATAGCTTAGGGTAGAGGTAATATGCAACATTTCCTAGTTATTTTCTTTCTTCTTTTTTATATCCTCAACAGTTGGGGCACCAACAAGATCAACATGCTCAGCAGAAATAGTAGATTTTGCATGATCTCCAAGTCCTCCAAGGTGTAGCTTCATCAAACTTTTCCATGTAGGAAAGTTATCTCTATTAAGCTTGGGTACTTCTCCTTTTGACATCTTGATCTTTGTGCTTCTAATACCTTCAAGCTAGTTCTCTTAAGAAGATGGCTCTAATACCAATTGTTGGAATACTTTAGAATAATTGAGAGGGTGGAGGGTGAATCAGTTATCCAAGGTCTAGACGTATAAATAAAATTTTTCATAGCTTAGTGAACCCATAAAATATTTGACTTCGTGCATGCAAACTTAAGATTGTGCAGTCACTTAAAACTTTTAGGTTACTATTAAATCAACTTACAGAAATGTAAATATGAAACATAATAGATTCATTAACACACTTGACACAATGATTTACATGGAAAAACTACCAATAACATGCTACTCTTTTTCACTCTTCTAAAGTGATGCCCTGTGAAAGGTCAACCCTGTTAAAGGTTACAATATACATTGTTAAATGTGACCTTGTTAAAGGATCCAATCACCCTATTAGGAGTGATCCTTGTTAGAGAACTTTAAACCATTCACTTGGAATGTCACCCCATTAAAGGATTTACAAATGACTGGTAGGTCAACCTTAATCCAAAGGATTTATCTTAGACTAATACAATTATTAGAGAGTAACAGTAAGGCTTGATCTGATAACAACTTACAACTCCATTTATAGATTATAGATCTTTGTTTCAGTCCTCCATTATGCTTGGCCTTCACTCATTATAGCTCTAATAGTGTGTTCACCTTTCAAGCATTCATACTCTTAAGCCTTCTTGCTTAACATGTCATTGCAAACTTTTCTCTTAGGTCACTTGATGAAGAAAAACCCTTTGTCTCCTTGACTTCCTTAGGTTCTTGCACATGACAACCTTGCTTCATGACCAATCATTCCTATAATTAGGAAATTAAGATCTTTTGCTACTCATTCTCCATCATCCAATTTAGGGTTAGGATAGATTAGGTAGGATACAATGAATCTATCCCACATTCCATATCTCTTCTAGAAACTTCTCCTTGAATCCTCTTTGAATTCACCTAAAAATGGTTCATCTTGAATTTTGTGCCTCTAGCTCATCAATCTTATCTTCCACCTGGTTCACATAATCCAAGAAAAAAAACTTATCATCTCAGATCCATCAAATTCATAATCTTTTGAATAATGCAGTAGCTCAGCATTATCTATCTTCTAATGCTTGACACATACTGTGTTTCTCAACATCCTCTATAAAATCACTCAGTACGAACTAAAGTTTACTGGTGCTTGGCATCAACTAAACTTTACTCGACATCCACTATTTTGCTCGGTATACACTAGAATAGATGTTTACTCTATTGGTCTTAGGTTGGTTTTCACATTTGAGTGTCAACGCACTTAACCTATTCTTAAGCTGATACCAAGTATAATATAGTTGTCGAGCTATAGTGTGTGTCGAGCTAGAGATTCAATAGGTGCCAAGTGAAGTTCAAGTGTCGAGTGATAAGTGATGTCGAGTCACTATAGGTGTCAAGCAAAACAAAATTACTATAGGAGTCGAGTGAGATAGAATTCCAATATGTGTCGAGCATCAACAACTAGTAAGTGATGAGTAACACAGGATCAACATATGAGTTTGTATCTTCACAAACTCAAATGTAAACCATTTTTGAGCTGACATAGGATGAATCTCAAAAGATCTTGAAGATAAGATCGAATCTTTTGCATTACCTATGTAATCAGCATGCAGCCAATGAGAAAAATGGAGAAGGCATGCAACCAATAGGAAAAGTGAATGAATTGAGCAGAAAATGAAGAATGAATACAGATCGTAGATTCATACCTAACCCTAAGTCTTCGAAGCTTTTAAAATGAGGATGAAACCCCATTGTGTATACATGAATAAGAAGTGTATGGGTGAACTATAGTGAAGTTCAGAGGGGTGTTTAAAGACTTAGAAAGAGCATAACAACATTGTAGAATTTAGTTGATCAAGAATAGAGTATCAGAGTTTCAAAAAGAGACATATCAGATCAAGCAAGGATTAGAACAGACATAGCAAAACAAGGATCTAGAATCAATAATTGAAGATTGCAAGTCATCAGGTCAAGACTTTCTAATACTCTCTAGCAATTGTATTAGGAATGAAAATCCTATGATGATAGGTTGGTCTAGCAGCCATATTATAGATCCTTAATAGGATTGTAAAACCTTTAACATGGTAACGTTCCAAGTGAGTTTTTTGTAAATCCTTTAAATAGGTCACTTTTAACAGGGTGTAAAGTCTTTAACAAGATAGGCCTTTTATAGGGTAGACCATTGGAAGTGGTCAAACTTTGTAACCTTAAATAGTTACATATTGTTGCAGTGATACTTTGTGAGTGTCATCCCCACCCTAGTTTTACCTTCTCATTTTGGAGGGTTTCTGGGTTACCAAATTCTTATGTTATTTATTTTCATGCATGTCTTTACTTTCATGTTTATGTTTATTAGATGAATTAGATGCATGTGAATGTTTTCAGCTAAAAAAAATTAGAGGTTAAAGTTAGATACTTCTAATTCACCCACCCCCCCTCTTAGAAGTATATCTTCCCACTTGTAAATTCCAATAATTGGTGTCAGAGCCAAGTTCTCACAAGAAGGAGCCTTATAGCTTGGAGAAAAGATCTAGAAATAGAAGTCTACAAACTTGGGAAGATCATAGAGAATCATGTAATAGATATACAACTTGCTTTACATGCTTTGGAGGAAGCCAAAGAAGAACTGAGAAAATCCTTAAAGAGAAGAAGAGAGATTGCCATAGCTAAGAATGATACACTATACAAGGAGATTGACACCTCAAAATAGTTTGCAAATGGAGATTCCAAAGAGTTTGATGCAGCAATAGTAGACCTAATGGAGAAGAATAGAGCTCAAGTAGAAGAAATTAGAACACTCAAGATTGAACAAGAATCACAAGTCATGATTCTTTGTGAAGTGACTGAACAAAAGAAAAGAGCCACTGAAGATAAGGCTATGCTAGAAGAAGACAAGAGAAATCTTGCCAATAGATTGGAAGAAAAGTCCATTGAACTTGCAAGAATTTCAAACATGCAGCTAGACACCCTAAGCTAGATGATGAATGCACACCATGAACTGAATATCAATGACATTGAGATCTCTACACTAAAGATGCAAAATGAACAACTGCAAAATAACCTGAAAAGAGAGAAGGAAATTGCAGAGAGCTTCAACAAACCCAATGAGGCAATCAAGTACTTTGAGTAGCTACTGAAATCACCAAGGGCTAGCAATGATACATCAGGACTAGGATACAATAGCATTGAACAAGGAGAGTCATCCAAGATTGCAAAAGAAAGAAGTAACGAAGGTAAGAACACTAAACCTATTTGTCAATTCTGTGGTAAAAAGGGAATAAACCTAAGAATGTGGGTTACTATCATAAGTGTAAAAAAAGGACATCAAGCACATGACTACAAGACTATGACTATCAGAACACCAAGATTTGAAGGTCACTACTACAATTGCAAAAAGTATGGACATAGAGCTTTTGAGTGCAGATCAAAGCCTATGTGGACACCTAATTAGTCAGTAAGAGGAAATAATCATGGACATCATTACAACTGGGACTACAACACTAGGTATAGTTGTCATTACTGTCAGGAATATGGACACATTCCTAAAAATTGCATAAGAACACATTTCAGAGGAAACTACAACAGATGGCTTAGTCAAACCACATGCTTCAGTTGTTTGAAGACTGGACATATCAGTAGAAACTACCCAACAAGGTCAAAAGCACCCAAACCAGAGATCAAAAAAAGGAAAAGAGAAGGTGGATGTTGAACACATCAAAGGAGAGATGAATAAGACATGGAAAAAGAAAGATGGAAGCAGCCCATCAAACGAAGGGATCACTTCACCTAACAAGTCAAGTGATCACACTTCATCAAACTAAGAAAAGAAAAGGCACGAGGGACTGATATACAAAGATTTATCATACATCAGTTCCTAAACAAGCAAGTACTGAAAGGAAGAAATCAGCATGAATAGAGATGCAAAGTCAAAATTTCAAGATTTCACAAATGTTGTTGAGTTGCCCTTAGATGTCAAGTAAAATTCTAGTGCATGTCGAGTTGATTGTCAAAAAAAAATAGTAGAAGTCGAATGATTAGTAGCACCCAAGTTGGTAGCGGAAGCTAAGTAAAGAGAAAATTCAATTAAAGCCAAGTGAGTAATACACTTGTGGATGTCGAGTGATGAAAAGCCAATGGAAGCTGAGTAATGTAGAAATCCTTAACAAGCTGAGTGGACAATTGTAAATGCACTAAGCATTAAATGCAATGAAAATAGGGTATATTATTGCGTTTTGAATCATTTTTCTTCATCGTGAACGAAGAGCAAAGATGAAAAAGAGTGTAGAATGACTTCAAAGTAGAGAATTCAGTGTTTTAGCATATTTCAACAACAATTCAACCAAATTTATCAAATTTGAGGTATTTACATTTGTGTCGAGTTACGTAGTTTCACATTTTCTTTGAGTTCAAACCCTAGATCACACAAATGGCTTCTAGCTCTAGGAAAACATAGGAGAAAGAGTCATTTGAGGTTCAACTAGTGTCCAATGAAGTAAAACAACCAGATTTTTGGCTAATTCGAAAGGTAGCATATAAGAACGACCCAATTAGAGCTCTATTTGTCATACCTCCTAAGGTAGTTATGGTTCAAGATGTTAGACAATGTTACACTTGCAAAATTGGAGCCATAGGTGACATGGAAATGAGGGAAGCATACAAGAGATTGTGTGATAATGGAGTTTTGAAAGAAGAGTATCAAATTGTTGAGAAAAAGGGGTTGACGCATGCCCTAGAATTCCCTACAATTTTCAAGACTAAATGGATTAGGCTAGTGGTTAGTAGAATACATGATGGAAGCATATGGCTAGAGGATGGTCCAGTCAAAAATCACCAAAAGAATTGTACATAGAGTGACAGGGTACCTGATGCGGGAGCATCTTGACCCTTCATACATTATGATGAATTGCATAATATTATAATATTTAAATCATTTAGATCTCATATAACCATGTTGAAAAAATGGTTAAAATGTGTAACTTTGCATTGTGATGTATTAAAAAGTAGAAAAAAAAATACATTTTCATTGTAATGGGAGTGCTTCAAAAAGCATTGAAAAATGTACAAGGGTTAAAAGATTGTGTTGGGTTGGTTAAAAAGGTGGTTGGGAAGTTTTAAACCACCAAAGACACTTTAAAATCATTTTATTGGTCGTTCCAAATAGAGAGGGGTGAATGAGAAAAAAAAAAGTCATTTTGAAGCAATTGGTTTTCAAGAATTTGCCATTTTTGGTTGGTTTTAACTGTTTTAGTGCTGGTTTCAGGCCTTGTACGACCATGTACAGCCTGGAACCCTTGTATTTTCTATATATTTGAAGATTAGGATGAATAATATTCTCTCTCCTTTTTTTTTGGAACAATTTTATTAAGTTTTGAAGAAGTTAATCTAGTTTTGGTAAAAGTGGTCATTTGCAGATTTGAGGATGCCCAGCTATAGTCGGATTTATATGTTTGGTACGGGCATATTTAGATGAAAAAAAAGTTCTAGTTATATTCATTGGAAAGATATATGAATCAAATTTTATTTCCAATTTGTTTGAGTCATTTTCATTCAGATTTGTGTCAGTTATGGTCATTTTAATGAAGACTAGTTTTTAAAGATTTGTTTTGAAGTTACAGGCAATGATTGGTGCTTGTAGAAAAATTTATGAATTGAAAAATTTAATAGCTTATATATTCATAATAAAAACTCATATAAGGTTTCTTTAAAATTGGTTTGGTTTTATTTGGAGTTTTTTAGAGAAATTTATTAGGCTCCCAAGGAAGGGTTACTGGTTTTACTTCTGATTTATGACAGAGAAAATGGGTCTACATGCAGAGACTATAACGTCTAATGGATTGAGTTATTTTGGCTCATCTTTTGATATGTTTTAGAATTTCTAATTTAGAACAAATAATCCAAAGGGTTTTGCAAGAAAATGTAAGGATTAAAAGTTATTATTAATGTACTCGGGTATAGCAGTCAGACCATGTGAATGGCAAAGTATTGTAAACCAATGTTGGAAAGAGTTTTGTTTTGCCTCATGAGATGTCTAAAAATGGAATTTATTTCATGGATTTTTAAAGGATACTCATGTATCCCAACATTTTTTTTACTACATTGCTTCTATTTACATCAGATTGGTATCAAAGCCAGTGAAAGATCTGGTATATTTGTGGGTAGAGATATAACTGGTCATATGTGGATCCATCATAGCTACAAGAAGGATGCATTTGCAATTGTGCATGTGAAGATCTCAAGCTAGGATCTTGGTATTGTCTCCATCAGAGATACATATAGAGTAGGATGTTGAAAGCAACCACTAAGCGAGAGTGGGAAGTGCATCACCAGACCGAGTCTATTGTTGGGTAAGATGACAATAAGGTGGTATGAAGAAGCAGCATAAAGTCTGATGGCTAGCAGCCAGTATTTACTCCATTGATGGGAGTCATTTGAGAAAGATAGAATATGTAGAAGAAGCATGGACCTGGTGATAAAGACAAGGAAGTGAAAGATATGATTGCAGAACTCTCCACTACACATTTCCATGGGACATGGAAATCTTTTAAGCCTGGGAGTATGATGCGGGAGCATCTTGACCCTTCATACATTATGATGAATTGCATAATATTGTAATATTTAAGTCATTTAGATTTCATATAACCATGTTGAAAAAATGGTTAAAATGCGTAACTTTGCATTGTGATGTATTAAAAAGTAGAAAAAAAAAATACATTTTCATTGTAATGGGAGTGCTTCAAAAAGCATTGAAAAATGTACAAGGGTTAAAAGATTGTGTTGGGTTGGTTAAAAAGGTGGCTGGAAAGTTGTAAACCACCAAAGCCACTTTAAAATAATTGTATTGGTCGTTCCAAATAGAGAGGGGTGAATGAGAACAAAAAAAAAGTCATTTTGAAGCAATTGGTTTTCAAGAATTTGCCATTTTTGATTGGTTTTAACTGTTTTAGTGCTGGTTCCAAGTCTTGTACGGCCATGTACAGCCTGTAACCCTTGTATTTTCTATATATTTGAATAATATAATGAATAATATTCTCTCTCCTTTTGGTTTGGGACAATTTTATTAAGTTTTGAAGAAGTTAAGCTAGTTTTGGTAAAAGTGGTCATTTGCAGATTTGAGGATGCCCAGCTACAGTCAGATTTATATGTTTGGTACGGGAATATTTGGATGAAACATAAGTTCTAGTTATATTCATTGGAAAGATATATGAATCAGATTTTATTTCCAATTTTTTTGAGTCATTTTCATTTAGATATGTGTCAGTTATGGTCATTTTAATGAAGACTGGTTTTTAAAGATTTGTTTTGAAGTTACAGGCAATGATTGGTGCTTGTAGAACAATTTATGAATTGAAAAATTTAATAGCTTATATATTCAGAAGCCAAAATCATATAAGGTTTCTTGAAAATTGGTTTGGTTTTATTTGGAGTCATTTAGAGAAATTTATTAGGCTCCCAAGGAAGGGTTACTGGTTTTACTTCTGATTTATGACAGAGAAAATGGGTCTACATGCAGAGACTATAACGTCTAATGGATTGAGTTATTTTGGCTCATCTTTTGATATGTTTTAGAATTTCTAATTTAGAACAAATAATCCAAAGGGTTTTGCAAGAAAATGTAAGGATTAAAAGTTATTATTAATGTACTCGGGTATAGCAGTCAGACCATGTGAATGGCAAAGTATTGTAAACCAATGTTGGAAAGAGTTTTGTTTTGCCTCATGAGATGTCTAAAAATGGAATTTATTTCATGGATTTTTAAAGGATACTCATGTATCCCAACATTTTTTTTACTACATTGCTTCTATTTACATCAGATTGGTATCAAAGCCAGTGAAAGATCTGGTATATTTGTGGGTAGAGATATAACTGGTCATATGTGGATCCATCATAGCTACAAGAAGGATGCATTTGCAATTGTGCATGTGAAGATCTCAAGCTAGGATCTTGGTATTGTCTCCATCAGAGATACATATAGAGTAGGATGTTGAAAGCAACCACTAAGCGAGAGTGGGAAGTGCATCACCAGACCGAGTCTATTGTTGGGTAAGATGACAATAAGGTGGTATGAAGAAGCAGCATAAAGTCTGATGGCTAGCAGCCAGTATTTACTCCATTGATGGGAGTCATTTGAGAAAGATAGAATATGTAGAAGAAGCATGGACCTGGTGATAAAGACAAGGAAGTGAAAGATATGATTGCAGAACTCTCCACTACACATTTCCATGGGACATGGAAATCTTTTAAGCCTGGGAGTATGATGCGGGAGCATCTTGACCCTTCATACATTATGATGAATTGCATAATATTGTAATATTTAAGTCATTTAGATTTCATATAACCATGTTGAAAAAATGGTTAAAATGCGTAACTTTGCATTGTGATGTATTAAAAAGTAGAAAAAAAAAATACATTTTCATTGTAATGGGAGTGCTTCAAAAAGCATTGAAAAATGTACAAGGGTTAAAAGATTGTGTTGGGTTGGTTAAAAAGGTGGCTGGAAAGTTGTAAACCACCAAAGCCACTTTAAAATAATTGTATTGGTCGTTCCAAATAGAGAGGGGTGAATGAGAACAAAAAAAAAGTCATTTTGAAGCAATTGGTTTTCAAGAATTTGCCATTTTTGATTGGTTTTAACTGTTTTAGTGCTGGTTCCAAGTCTTGTACGGCCATGTACAGCCTGTAACCCTTGTATTTTCTATATATTTGAATAATATAATGAATAATATTCTCTCTCCTTTTGGTTTGGGACAATTTTATTAAGTTTTGAAGAAGTTAAGCTAGTTTTGGTAAAAGTGGTCATTTGCAGATTTGAGGATGCCCAGCTACAGTCAGATTTATATGTTTGGTACGGGAATATTTGGATGAAACATAAGTTCTAGTTATATTCATTGGAAAGATATATGAATCAGATTTTATTTCCAATTTTTTTTAGTCATTTTCATTTAGATATGTGTCAGTTATGGTCATTTTAATGAAGACTGGTTTTTAAAGATTTGTTTTGAAGTTACAGGCAATGATTGGTGCTTGTAGAACAATTTATGAATTGAAAAATTTAATAGCTTATATATTCAGAAGCCAAAATCATATAAGGTTTCTTGAAAATTGGTTTGGTTTTATTTGGAGTCATTTAGAGAAATTTATTAGGCTCCCAAGGAAGGGTTACTGGTTTTACTTCTGATTTATGACAGAGAAAATGGGTCTACATGCAGAGACTATAACGTCTAACGGATTGAGTTATTTTGGCTCATCTTTTGATATGTTTTAGAATTTCTAATTTAGAAAAAATAATCCAAATTTTTTTGCAAGAAAATGTAAGGATTAAAAGTTATTATTAATGTACTCGGGTATAGCAGTCAGACCATGTGAATGGCAAAGTATTGTAAACCAATGTTGGAAAGAGTTTTGTTTTGCCTCATGAGATGTCTAAAAATGGAATTTATTTCATGGATTTTTAAAGGATACTCATGTATCCCAACATTTGGTTTACTACATTGCTTCTATTTACATCAGATTGGTATCAGAGCCAGTGAAAGATCTGGTATTTTTGTGGGTAGAGATATAACTGGTCATATGTGGATCCATCATAGCTGCAAGAAGGATGCATTTGCAATTGTGCATGTGAAGATCTCAAGCTAGGATCTTGGTATTGTCTCCATCAGAGATACATATAGAGTAGGATGTTGAAAGCAACCACTAAGCGAGAGTGGGAAGTGCATCACCAGACCGAGTCTATTGTTGGGTAAGATGACAATAAGGTGGTATGAAGAAGCAGCATAAAGTCTGATGGCTAGCAGCCAGTATTTACTCCATTGATGGGAGTCATTTGAGAAAGATAGAATATGTAGAAGAAGCATGGACCTGGTGATAAAGACAAGGAAGTGAAAGATATGATTGCAGAACTCTCCACTACACATTTCCATGGGACATGGAAATCTTTTAAGCCTGGGAGTATGATGTGGGAGCATCTTGACCCTTCATACATTATGATGAATTGCATAATATTGTAATATTTAAGTCATTTAGATTTCATATAACCATGTTGAAAAAATGGTTAAAATGCGTAACTTTGCATTGTGATGTATTAAAAAGTAGAAAAAAAAAATACATTTTCATTGTAATGGGAGTGCTTCAAAAAGCATTGAAAAATGTACAAGGGTTAAAAGATTGTGTTGGGTTGGTTAAAAAGGTGGCTGAGAAGTTGTAAACCACCAAAGCCACTTTAAAATCATTTTATTGGTCGTTCCAAATAGAGAGGGGTGAATGAGAACAAAAAAAAAGTCATTTTGAAGCAATTGGTTTTCAAGAATTTGCCATTTTTGATTGGTTTTAACTATTTTAGTGCTGGTTCCAGGTCTTGTACGGCCATGTACAGCCTGTAACCCTTGTATTTTCTATATATTTGAATAATAGAATGAATAATATTCTCTCTCCTTTTGGTTTGGGACAATTTTATTAAGTTTTGAAGAAGTTAAGCTAGTTTTGGTAAAAGTGGTCATTTGCAGATTTGAGGATGCCCAGCTACAGTCGGATTTATATGTTTGGTACGGGAATATTTGGATGAAACATAAGTTCTAGTTATATTCATTGGAAAGATATATGAATCAGATTTTATTTCCAATTTTTTTTAGTCATTTTCATTTAGATATGTGTCAGTTATGGTCATTTTAATGAAGATTGGTTTTTAAATATTTGTTTTGAAGTTACAGGTAATGATTGGTGCTTGTAGAACAATTTATGAATTGAAAAATTTAATAGCTTATATATTCAGAAGCCAAACTCATATAAGGTTTCTTGAAAATTGGTTTGGTTTTATTTGGATTCGTTTAGAGAAATTTATTAGGCTCCCAATGAAGGGTTACTGGTTTTACTTCTGATTTATGACAGAGAAAATGGGTCTACATGCAGAGACTATAACGTCTAATGGATTGAGTTATTTTGGCTCATATTTTGATATGTTTTATAATTTCTAATTTAGAACAAATAATTCAAAGGGTTTTGCAAGAAAATATAAGGATTGAAAGTTATGATTAATGTACTCGGGTATAGCAGTCAGACCATGTGAATGGCAAAGTATTGTAAACCAATGTTGGAAAGAGTTTTGTTTTGCCTCATGAGATGTCTAAAAATGGAATTTATTTTATGGATTTTTAAAGGATACTCATGTATCCCAACATTTGGTTTACTACATTGCTTCTATTTACATCAGATTGGTATCAAAGCCAGTGAAAGATCTGGTATTTTTGTGGGTAGAGATATAACTGGTCATATGTGGATCCATCATAGTTGCAAGAAGGATGCATTTGCAATTGTGCATGTGAAGATCTCAAGCTGGGATTTTGGTATTGTCTCCATCAGAGATATGTCTAGAGTAGGATGTTGAAAGCAACCACTAAGCGAGAGTGGGAAGTGCATCACCGGACCGAGTCTACTGTTGGGTAAGATGACAATAAGGTGGTATGAAGAAGCAACATAAAGTCTGATGGCTAGCAGCCAATAATTACTCCATTGATGGGAGTCATTTGAGAAAGATAGAATATGAAGAAGAAGCATGGACCTAGTGATAAAGATAAGGAAGTGAAAGATTTGATTGCAGAACTCTCCACTACACATTTCCATGGGACATAGAAATCTTTTAAGCCTGGGAGTATGATGCGGGAGCATCTTGACCCTTCATACATTATGATGAATTGCATAATATTGTAATATTTAAGTCATTTAGATTTCATATAACCATGTTGAAAAAATGGTTAAAATGTGTAACTTTGCATTGTGATGTATTAAAAAGTAGAAAAAAAAATACATTTTCATTGTAATGGGAGTGCTTCAAAAAGCATTGAAAAATGTACAAGGGTTAAAAGATTGTGTTGGGTTGGTTAAAAAGGTGGTTGGGAAGTTGTAAACCACCAAAGCCACTTTAAAATCATTGTATTGGTCATTCCAAATAGAGAGGGGTGAATGAGAACATAAAAAACTCATTTTGAAGCAATTGGTTTTCAAGAATTTGCCATTTTTGATTGGTTTTAACTATTTTAGTGCTGGTTCTAGGTCTTGTACAGCCATGTACAGCCTGGAACCCTTGTATTTTCTATATATTTGAAGAGTAGGATGAATAATATTCTCTCTCCTTTTGGTTTGGAACAATTTTATTAAGTTTTGAAGAAGTTAAGCTAGTTTTGGTAAAAGTGGTCATTTGCAGATTTGAGGATGCCCAGCTATAGTCGGATTTATATGTTTGGTATAGGCATATTTGGATGAAATAGAAGTTCTAGTTATATTCATTGGAAATATATATGAATCAAATTTTATTTCCAATTTTTTTGAGTCATTTTCATTCAGATATGTGTCAGTTATGGTCATTTTAACGAAGATTGGTTTTTAAAGATTTGTTTTGAAGTTACAAGCAATGATTGGTGCTTGTAGAACAATTTATGAATTGAAAAATTTAATAGATTATATATTCAAAAGAAAAACTCATATAAGGTTTCTTGAAAATTTGTTTGGTTTTATTTGGAGTCGTTTAGAGAAAGTTATTAGGCTCCCAAGGAAGGGTTACTGGTTTTACTTCTGATTTATGATAGAGAAAATGGGTCTGCATGCAGAGACTATAACGTCTAATGGATTGAGCTATTTTGGCTCATATTTTGATATGTTTTAGAATTTCGAATTTAGAACAAATAATCCAAAGGGTTTTGCAAGAAAATGGAACGATTGAAAGTTATGATTAATGTACTCGGGTATAGCAGTCAGACCATGTGAATGGCAAAGTATTGTAAACCAATGTTGGAAAGAGTTTTGTTTTGCCTCATGAGATGTCTAAAAATGGAATTTATTTCATGGATTTTTAAAGGATACTCATGTATCCCAACATGTGGTTTACTACATTGTTTCTATTTACATCAGTACCCAACCCTAGATCAGGCAAAGAACCTTAGGACTAATTCTAAGGAAGCAATTGAAAAGAATACTGGTGCCAAGTGGAACAAGAGAGGGATGGCAATTGAAACCATTCAAAACCCTCTTGTTGAATTTTTTGTTAGAGTCATTGCACATAAGTTCAACCAATCCAACAGACTTAATAGTGTGCCTTGCATTGCAATAGATGTGGGTTACAAATTGGTGAAAAATGATCATACTTATGATCTTGAAAAACTGCAACTGTAGCAAATAAATGAGAATTTAGCAGTAATAAGAAGGAAAAAGAGAGCACAATGCAAGTTTGGTTTTATTTTGATTTGCATTTTCTTCTATGTACAGAATGAGTTTCCTTCTTTTGGGAAAGTGGTATGGAAGCCAAATAGGTCTATCATAGCTCAAGTTAATGAATACATTGAACAAATGGGATTTTGAGACCCTAATGACTAGCTATTTTGAAGACTTTAAGAAAAACCATGAAGCAAAGGCTAAGAATACAAATTTTTTTAGTAAAAAAGCATGTAAATGATGCATGCTTTCTTGTAGATATTGACTTCACCTACATACAAGTTGCCACACCAAGAGTTAGATGGTTAAGACCTCTTGGATATGAAATAAATATAGATGAGGCATCAATAGTTATAATTGCACTACTAGCTGAGGAAGTGGACAAAAGTGCACCACATTTTGGAACCTATGATGTGGTTAGGTCAAAGGTGGATATGGAGTTAAAGACTACCTCCACACTAAAGAAGAAAGAAAAACTTGTGATGAAACTTAAATGTTGGTGTAAATAAGTATTTACTTATTACACTTACTTATATTTACTTAGGTTAATGCATTATTTTATTATTTCATTTAGGTGAGACACTTAGGAGTTTGTGTACTCTCATGAGTTACACAACTATAATTATGCACATGGTGTTTACAACACAAGAGTTTGCATCATTCACTAAGTTGTCATGTTGACAATATAGTTATTTGCACTCCTCATTCAGCACATGTTGTCTACACCATTGATTTGTGTGATACACCATTGTAGGCTTATCCTCACATCATCGTACTTAGCCTTGTGCTTAATGGAGGATAACCCATATCTTGTGGACATGTGCCTAGTTGTATGACTTATCATGATGCTGACTTCTATGCATTCTAGAAGCTCTTCTGAGGCCTTTATATATAGGCACTCCTAGTGTACTCTCAAGATGGCATATTGAATGAATATCGTCATTCTGATCATACTCTCTATTTGGTATTGTTGTGCTTGTGTCTAAGTTCCTTGGTCTTGGGTGAATTCTAGCCTAAGCCAAATTCTTACATGGTATCAAAGCTGATGGAGATTCTCTACACATAGTCATTTGAGACATTCATGCTTCAACACCTTGACCTAAATCCGAAGGATCTGCAGAAATTTGGAGCATCTAGAGCTAGATCTGACCTCACTATTGTGTCTAGAGCATCAATTCGGTAAAGATTGACTATAAATTTTCCTGTGCTGGGTGAAAGTTGATCGTGAGGCAAAAAAAATTGCAAATTGGAACTCGGAGGCCCCAATTTGTAGTTCAGGTATGGTCATTTTCTTGATTTGATTATTTGTGTTTTAGATTGGATTTAATTATTTCTTTGTAATTCTACTGCATTTTTCAAATTTTTTGCCCATTTGGGCATTCAGGCTGAGAATTTTTTATTTGCAAAACTGGGCTGTCAAATCCTAGCTTTGCATTTCCAGAATTATTTGTATTAATTATTGCAAGGTTTATTCAAAATTAAATCCAGGCTCATTGTTAAATTTCCATCCACGAGCATATATTTCAGACTTGACTGTGGCCCTTGCACATTTTTTTACAAAGGACACTTCATGGCAAGCATATCTCACCCACCATAGCCATTTGCTTTGAAGTCGGTGGTGACTGTGTTTTAAACAGTCTGCAAACCAACATCCCACTCGATATGGGATTAACCCTTGTGCTCCTCCAACTAGTGAATGCACAGTCCAATGCCCACAAATATCATTTTTTGGTGACGTGAATCATAAACTCGACAACAGAAAAAATGACTTCGATAATGACACATCAACTTGATGACCGCTACTAGCCCTACATGCAGATCAATAAATGTTTGCCATGACAACAGCTAAAGGGTTTCACTCCTAGACATGCAGTGAACTAGGTTAGGACATGTGGACCAATCCACTATCCTCCTGCCAGCTCGACAGTCCATGTAGGTTGATCAATCATTATGTCTGTATGCCAACTATATGCACAATCAACCATATAGTCAGCACACATGGCTCCCATGCAGACATCCATACCTATGATGCAGCATCCAATCAGCAACATGTGGCAGCCTTGTCATTTTTTCTACCTCATGTCCTTATAGTACGTATAGTAAAAATGTATAGAGCCATACAGATGACATAATCATCCATACAGATGATGTCATCAGAGGCTTGAGGTTGTGCTGACATCATCATTTCCTGAGCTTAAAATTGACGATTGTCAGACTATCATTCTAGGGCCAAATAGAACTACTGTGATGATTGTATGATCGTCAAATTTAACCCTGTCATTCACTGATGAAACCCCTCTCCGGATTGATTTTTAATTTTACAATCCAACTTCAGGAAGCATAACTCGAACATCCAGACTCCAAATTAAGTGATTTTTTTTTAAATTGGGTCGAATTTCCTAAATTTTTTAGTGGTGCAGCTTTTTTCTAGTTTTAGTGCATGGATTGTTCATAAATTGCATTTTTTGTTGATTGTGCTTGCATAATCTTACATTTTGCAACTTCAAACGCTCCGTACAGGCACATCTAGAGTTGAAAACAGGTTCCATTTTTTTTGAAACTGCATTATTTTTTATTTACTTTCTAGATCCATAGTTAGATTATAGGGTTGAGTTGACAAAAGTGTCACTTTCAACAATAGGGCCTTTCTTTGCTTTGTAATGCTTCAAAATTTTAGCACATTGTAAAGTTCTAGATTTGTAATCCATTAAGAGGTTGTACCAAGAAAAATCAGAAGTCCATGAAGGCCAAAATTGGCAAGTGGCGTATTGTAATCACACTACTA
The DNA here is from genome assembly GCA_028749045.1 of Cupressus sempervirens. Taxonomy (NCBI): domain Eukaryota; kingdom Viridiplantae; phylum Streptophyta; class Pinopsida; order Cupressales; family Cupressaceae; genus Cupressus; species Cupressus sempervirens. The sequence goes on from CM053791.1 coordinate 316,627,770, forward strand.
ATAAAGTGCCCAATGCATCTATTTTGGGGGGGTTTCTTGATTTAGTGAAAAAGGGGGGTGTTCTTGGTGTTGTGTTCTCTCTTTTCTGCACTTTTCTTTCATTTTTTGCATTATGAGCAACTTTAAGTTTCCAAAATTAACTCTTCATAACTATGCTACATGGTCCATAAAAATGTGGTATCACTTAATGCATAATGGAGTTTCACAATATGTAGATGGTACTCTTCCTAAACCATTAGGTGATAATGTATCAGCAAGTGATATTTCAGCTTGGGTAGTGATGGATAGGAAATCCCTAGGTGATATATGTTTGGGGGTTGATGATAAGATCATGTATCAAATCAAGAAGTGTTCTACATCAAAGGAAGCTTGGGATACCCTCAAAAACCTTTATGGTAGAGTATCTAAAGAGGATGTGTTCAAAATTGAAGATGAGTTTGTATCCTTAGATCCTAAGTCATATGATTCAATACAAGATTTCATCATCAAGGTGAATGAACTGAGGACAAAGCTTACTAATTGTGTGAGTTCTATCAAAGATGACAGACTGATTTATCTCATACATAACAAGTTGCCATCAGAGTATTCCACATTTGTATATTCTTTTAACACCTCAAAGACTGCCTTAGGGTCTACCTACAAGAAAGTCACTTTTGATGAATATGCTAAACTATTGGATGATGAAGAAAAGAAGTTGAAATCAATGGGGATTCTCAAATCACCTCAATCCAAAGCATTGGTGGCCAACAATGAGGGTTCTCAAAATTTAGTTGGACAATCTTCAAATAAACGAAAGGGTAAGAAGAAATGGAAGAACAAATCTAAGGATGCAGAAAAGACAACACCATAATCCAATCAACAAGGCAAGTCCTTGAATTCCAACAAGAAGGGGGACAACAATAAGGATAAGAAGAAGTGCGCTTATTGCAAGAAATTAGGTCATGAAGAACATGAGTGTTATCTTAAGAAGATTGATGAATTGACCAACATCATGAAGAAACATAATGTTCCATTGCCTAATGCTTCCAAGGAGAAAGGATCTTCTTCAGATTCAAAGGGAAAAGGGCAAGCACTCATGGAAAATTCAAATTCTTCAAAGAAATGGATATTTGACTCAGGTGCCTCTTATCACATGGGTTCTTCAAAGGAGAATTTTTCTTCAATGAAGCAATCAAAGGTACCACACATCTTCATTGGAAATGATAGCAAAATAGAAGTTGAAGGGAAAGGAAACGTGGAAATGGACAATGGAGAGTTTCAAGATGTTCTCTATGTTCCAAACCTAAGTTCAAATCTCCTATCAATCTACCAAATCACTCACCCTGGAGATGGACACAGAGTTGAGTTCCTTCCAGACTCAGTACAGGTGCACAGTCTTGACTCATTGGTTACAGTGGGGAAAGTGAACCATAACAAGAGGTTGTACTCTTTCTCCCATTTTGTGTTCAAGTCTCCTTCAAAGGCCTTGTTATCTCAATCAAATTCAACCATGCAATTATGGCATTAGCGGTATGGTCATCTTGACTTCCGCTACCTTCAACAACTTTGCACATACAAAATGGTCAAAGGTCTACCTCAAATCAACTTTTCTAAGGGTGAATATTCAACAAATTTAGTGGATATGCATCCAGAGGGGAAGTTACAGAGAGGGAAGTCTTCAAGAGCATCAGGTGTTCTACAGATGGTTCACATGGTATTAGCAGGTCCTTTTGCAGTCAGCCAGGATCGCTACATATTGACTTTGGTTGATGGCTTTTCAAGGTACACTTGGGTCTACTTTCTTCATAATAAGAATGAAGGATTGGGCAAGTTTCTAGACTTCAAGACTCATGTAGAACGAAAATTTGGAAAGGCCATCAAAGTACTTCGAATGGATAATGGAAGCATGTATGTGAACAGAAGACTAAAAGACTTTTGTAGACTCGAGGGCATTAATCTTCAAACTCTAGTAGCATTCAGTCCACATAAGATAGATGTTGCAGCATTGAGGATCCAAACTCTCAAATCTATGGCAAGTTGCATGATGAAGGCCAAGTCTCTAGATCCATCATTAGAAGTCGAAGCAATCTCTAGTACCACTCACATTATTAATCAATCTCCTCATCCAACCTTAGATGGAAAAACTCCTTTTGAGGCATGGTGCAGTAGAAAACCTATTGTGACACACTTCAGAGTCTTTGGTTGTCTTGCATGGGAAAATAGATCATCCAGGGGATGCAAGGCACAATCACCTCAGCCTTGTACCTTCATTGGTTATGAAGACGGTGTGAAGGCATATAGACTATTGCATCTAGAGACACATCAGATCTTTGTGGAGAAGGATGTTCACTTTGAGGAAAGTTCACCAAACTTGTCCTCTCATCCTCTTCACATATCATACAGTGTAGAAACTGATAGTGACACTAGCGATAGTGCTTCAACAGATTCAAAACATGGGGTTCTATCGACAGTTGCAACGAGAGGTCACTACATCAATTCAGTTGCATGCATACATAGCCATAGTGATAGGTCTAGAATAGTAGGGTACATCTAATCTTCTAGGTCTAGGTTCAGTGACAAATTTGGAGGACAGTATTGATGATCTGCCTCTTCTTCTTGAAGCAAAAGTAGCTTCTTCAGTTGTCATGAGGGTTCCATCCAACTCTCTTGTTCATTCTCTACATGATCGATCGTCACAGGTTGAAGTGATTGTGGATACTTATGATCAACAATTGTGGCAGGGTTCTTCATTAGTTGTAGAGATAGATAGTTCTTTGAGACAGGTTCTTCAACCAGTTGAGCAGGTTTCATAGACATCACTTATCCATGGGATTCTTTCCACACATAGCAGAAGCATCTCATTTGTACCCTTGGCATTGTTTCTTCCTAAGGCGAGGAACACCATTCTACAGTCTTGGATCAACTTCTTCATCAGAGCAGTCACTGTTCAGCATTCTTCTTGGGGGGGAACCTATCCTGTCTCTCTTCCTCTTCTCATCATTCTCTTATGTATATACTAGATGTATGTCGTAATGAGGGGGTCTTGATTACTACATCCATCTATGCATCCCTATTCATCTCTCTCTTTTTGGGGAGGGTTTTTCTGTGAGGTTTTTCCTCTTTCTCCACTTTATGAGGGATTGCATATCATTATGTACATTGGTACCTAACATGGCCTAGTAGTTGGGACACATTATGCACTGAATCCTAGATTTCGTAAGCTTAAGGGCATTCCCCTAAGTTGCACTTATGGGGGGGTGTTGGTGTAAATAAGTATTTACTTATTACACTTACTTGTGTTTACTTAGGTTAATGCATTATTTAATTATTTTGCATTATTTAATTATTTCATTTAGGTGAGACACTTAGCAGTTTGTGTACTCTCATGAGTTACACAACTCTAATTATGCACATGGTATCTACAACATAGGAGTTCACATGATTCACTGAGTTGTCATGTTGACAACACAATTATTCACACTCCTCAGTTAGCACATGTTGTCTACACCATTGATTTGTGTGATACACCATTTTAGGCTTATCCTCACATCATCGCACTTAATCTCATGCTTAATGGAGGATAACCCATATCTAGTGGACATGTGCCTAGTTGTATGACTTATCATGATGTTGACTTCTATGCATTCTAGAAGCTCTCTTGAGGCCTTCATATATAGGCACTCTTAGTGTACTCTCAAGATGACATATTGAATGAATATTGTCATTCTGATCATACTCTCTATTTGGTCTACTATTGTGCTTGTGTCTAAATTACTTACTCTTGGGTAAATTTTGGCCTAAGCCAAATTATTACATTAAAGACAAATTTGGTGAGGGCACTACAGAAGGAGAAAGAGATGAAGAAGCAGAAGATGATGAAGAGGAACAAGGATAGGAAGCACTTGCACTAACCCAAGCCATGGGTGAGGATGCTAAAGAAGAGGAAGGTGTTGACTAAGAAGCACAAAAGGTTGAACCAAAGAAAAGAAAAGTACAAAAACAACCAGTTGCACAGCCCAAGGGAAAGAAGAAAGCAACAAAACCAAGCCCAACCAAGCCAACTACAAGGGTAGATACCAAGGCTACAACCCAAGTGACAAAAGAATAGGGGAAGAAAAAAGCAATAGAGCAAGGAGGGCCTACAAAGAAAAAGAAGAGAAAAAAATATGTTGCACCCCCAAAATCATACAAAGAAAAGACAGAGTCTGATAATGAACAATATAGATTGGTAAGATGTTCTACCAAATCTAGGTTGGAAAATGTTTGTAATAACATTAGAGATAATGCAAATCTAACTAGTTTAAAGACCATTGATTTTTAATAAATTGTCAAGGGAAGAACAAAACATAGTGGAAGAGTCCATCTACATTATGATGACTAAGTTCAAGACCACCCCACTTGAACTAGACAATTCAATACCTAAGGAGCTAAGCTCCATTGTAGAGAGTAAATGGCATTACAACCTTAATATGGAAAAGGAAATAAGGGAGTCAACATTGGCTCATGTAATGCCAAACCTTACTAAAGGTCAAATAACTAAGGCTAGAAAAAAACATGGGAGCAAATTTGCACCCAAATACAAAGCCTTTAGTATCCTACAAAATCAAATTGAAGATGTTGTGCAAAAGTCCACACAAATGTGGAAGTTGATTTATGGATTAACTACTGTCAAGGAAGGGCAAGAAAATCCCTCTAAGGGAAGGAATGATGAGGAAGAAGAAGAAAATGAAAAGGATGAAGAGGGAGAGAAAGAGAAAGAAGAGGAAATAGTGGAGAAGACATAAGGTGAAGAGGCAACAGATAAAGAACAACAGGAAGAATAGAGTGTCCAAGACACCCAAATGGCACCACCATGTCCTCCACATACAACACCTACAGAAATAGTAATTGTCAAGGATGTTCTTGACACCTTAGGTTAGAACATCAATCCATTGACTGTAAAGGATCTCAAAAAGATCCTTCACCAAACCACATTACAATCACAACTGTGCACAAATCCTATTTTGGTGAGTGTGGAAGAGTTGCAAAAGGATGTAGCAGAGATCACTAGGGAGAAGGTGAACACACAAGAACCACCTTCACAACCTCCCATAGCTATAGCAGATCAACCAAAAGAGTAAGAAGCAAAGAATACAACTGCTAAGGTTGATCATACAGTCAAAGCAATAGCAATTTCCAAAGAGCCAGTAAAGGAACAAACAGGACAAGATGTTCCTACAACACAAGACCAAGGTGCACCTCCTCAAATAATTGTTATTAATCAAGGTAGTAGAGAAGATCAAAAGGAAGAGTAGAAAACCCCTAAAGAAAGAGATCAAGAGGCAATACAAACATTGGTGAATTTTCCTACTACGAGGACTCCTACCAAACAATCGAGCATTGATGTAGTACCACTACAAATATCAACACCAAGCTCGAGCTCCACCAAGGTAGCAAGGGTGCTTCACAATGGAGACCCTACACTTGATGAGGAAATAGTCATACCAAGTTATGACTCCAAGACAATGAACCTAGCTCAGATTAATGAAGTGCAATAGGGACTGGAGAGAAGAAAGAAGCAAGAGATACTCAGAAATGAGTATAGACAGAAGCAAGCATTGGTGGAAATCAAAGACATATTCCTTGATGCATTTAGCTTGCCTGTACCTGATGAAACCAAGCCCATCATGGAGCAACTGTCCAACATAGTGGACCAAGTACAAAATGAAGACCTTGATACAAATGTTAAGTTATTAGAGTGGTCTAAAAAGAAATTTCAAATGAAAGTCAATGAGAAGATATCTAGTGAAATAGCACTTTCACAAGTAGAATTGGCTAAGAAAATTGAGAAAGTTAAAATAGTACTTGGGAATGTATTCTCATTGTACTCCAAGTTGTGTGATTCATCATATTTCACACAAGAAACTAGCCAAAGGATACTGAGCTTGGAATGTAATTTTAAGATTTCTAGCACATAGCTAGCCAAAGATCCAGGTAATAGTGAGAAGCATTTTGCAACAATGCTTCACACCCAGAAGGAGTTAGTTGTACTAACAATAAAAGAAGCCAATATTAAGGCCAAATTAATACAGATTCAATCTTCTATTACTCCACATTTAGAAGTTCTACATAAGGAATAGGCCTATGCAGAAAATGTTCTAAAGAAAGACCCTAATCTTTCTACTTTAGAAGGCCTAGTACATCTTGCAGTAGAGATAGCCATCCAACATAAATCACTAGAAATTGCCTTAGGCAATTGGGATGCTTCTCTGAAGATGGTTATGGAGGTAAATAAAACATTTTTTTTGGCTAAATACTCTATTCATTCTTAGGACCCTTTGACATAAGTGTCAAAAAGGGGAGATATTTATTATTGCATATAATGAATGGGGGAGATTATAATAATAATGGGGAGATAATATGTTCTTTGATGGAAGTAATAAAGGATATCCAAAGGGGGAGATATTCAAGTTTTGAGAAAGCCAAAAAGGACAATAGAAATTGCAAGAAGATATGAAAGAGGGAGCAGAAATAGAGGGAGAGTACAATCAGACCAAGAATATGGTACAAAGAAATAGAGGCAAAGAGTATCAGATACATCAGCATGAGACAAATTCAACACAAGAGTCTTTAGTTGTAGGAATGAAATTTTGGTTACATAATTGGCATATCAGTTCAAGGGGAGTTACAAAACTTTTGAGGTATACAAATTTTTGAACAAGTTTTTGAAGTTTTGTACATATGCTGAACAGAATATGTATTATACTCATAGAGATGAGATCCATAATGTTTGGTTAAGTGTTTTTGCCACTCATGTCAAAAGGGGGAGATTGTTGGTCTTAGGTTGGTTTTGACATTTGAGTGTCAACACACTTAACCTATTCTTAAGTTGATGCCGAGTATAATATAGTTGTTGAGCTATAGTGTGTTTCGAGCCAGAGATTCAATAGGTGCCAAGTGAACTTCAAGTGTCAAGTGATAAGTGATGCTGAGTCACTATAGGTGTCGAGTGAAGTATAGATGTTGAGCGAAATAGAATTACTATAGGAGCCGAGTGAGACAAAATTCCTAGATGTGTCAAGCATTAGCAACTAGTAAGTGCTGAGTAACATAGGATCAACATATGAGTTTGTATCTTCACAAACTCAAATATAAACTATTTTTGAGCTAACATAGGATGAATTTCGAAGGATCTTGAAGATAAGATCAAATATTTTGCATTGCCTATGTAATTAGCATGTAGCCAATGAGTAAAATGGAAAAGGCATGCAACCAATGGGAAAAGTGAATGAATTGAATGAGAAATGAAGAATGAATACGGATCGTAGATTCATACCTAACCCTAAGTCTTTGAAACCTTTAAAAAGAGGACAAAACCCCATTTGGTATGCATGAGTGAGAAGTGTATGGGTGAACTATAGTGAAGTTCAAAGGGGTGTTTAGAGACTTAGAAAGAGAATAAAAACATTGCAGAATTTAGTTGATCAAGAACAGAGTATCAGAGTTTTGAAAAGAGACATATCAAATCAAGCAAGGATCAGAATAGATAGAGCAGAACAAGAATTTGGAATCAACAATTGAAGATTGCAAGTCATCAAGTCAAGACTTTGTAATACTCTTTAGTAATTGTATTAGGAATGAAAATCCTATGATGATAGGTTGGTCTAGTAGTCGTATTGGTTTAGTAGCCATATTGTAGATCCTTAACAGGATTGTAAAACCTTTAATAGGATAACATTCCAAGTGAGTGTTTTGTAAATCCTTTAAACAGGTCACTTTTAACAAGGTGTAAAGTCTTTAACAGGACGGGCCTTTCATAGGGTAGACCATTGGAAGTGGTCAAACTTTGTAACCTAAAACAATTACATATTGTTGCAGTGATACTTGGTGGGTGTCATTCCCACCCTAGTTTTACCTTCTCATTTTGGAGGGTTTTTGGGTTACCAAATTCTTGTGTTATCTGTTTTCATGCATGTCTTTATTTTCATGTTTATTAGATGAATTAGATGCATGTGAAGGTTTTTAGCTAAAAAGTTTTAGAGGTTCAAGTTAGATACTTCTGATTCAAACCCACCCACCCTCTCAGAAGTATATCTTCCCACTTGTAAATTCCAACATACTCAACTCCAACTAATTTTTTGCTCAGCTTGCACTGACTTTGCTTGGCACCTACTATCCACTCAGTTAAGCTTGGTAGACAAACTTTGTGTAACTTGTTCTTCTAAACTTTCTTAGTGTAACTAGCCTTTGTAACCTTAAGTAGATGATCAATACATCATGTTATCACTGTCTTAATTGATTCTTCTACTCCTTTACATAATCATAACTCAACCTTTCCTCTAGGTGCTATTGTTACATCTTTTGATCAAATCCTCTTCATCAATCAAATGAGAAATAGTGCTTAAATCATATAAGTAGTTGTCTTACTAGCAAATAGTAGGTTTGACATCAGTGACAACATAATGATTGAAACATATTGAATACTTGTACGTTCTCAACAATCTCCTTCTTCAACAATCTCTTTTCAATCAATTATCAACAGAAATAAATATATCTAAAGAAGAAAAAATAGCATATAACCAATTCATAAGATAAAGACAATGTAACCATAAAGAGAGAAATGACATATTGATTTGGGCTGCTTCACAAAATAGAAAATATAGTACGAAAAAGGGTTACAAATTATTCACAAATTCACGAAGATGGGAATAGATAGAGATACCTACTAATTTATGTGTTTGTTTACCAAAGGTAGGCATATTCCTCTAGGATTCCATATAAAAGAAGATTCTAAGACTAGGTAGATTCACAAAAATAGGTTTTGAAGGTCCCTCAAGATGCCCTCTCTACAAAAATGACACAGAGACTATTGAACATCTATTATACCAATGTCCCTTTGCAAAATCATGCTAGCAATAGCTTTGTCAGAAACCCAACTAACTCTCTACTTTCCCAGAAAAACTATGAGACCAATTAAAGAGCTAGTCCAAATATAGATACATTTAGATTTACAATATTTTTTTCAAAATCTCTCCATCCATCCTTCTCTAGAAAATATGGAAGGGAAGGAATAGGAAAACATTTTTAAACCAAGAAATGGCATTGCCTCCCCTCCTTAACAAAATAGAAGCAAGTATAACAAAAGTAATGAAAACTGACCTAAGAAAAATAATTAAAGAAGAGTGTGTCTTCTCAGAATGGGATTTAGACATGTGGAAAATTTGGAATAATCTCATCAATCCCCGTTGTTATATATGAAAGCAAGTAAATAAGCTAGAGAAAATTGTAGATGGGAACCCCCACCTATAGAATAGGCAAAATTAAATTTTGACGGAGCCTCTAGAGGAAATCCAGGGAGGGCAAGTATAGGATGCATTATTCACAAAGCAGAGACATGACAAATAAAAAGGGCAAAATATTTAGGGGATTTCTCAAACAACATGACAGAAATAGAAGCCCTCTTAGATTGACTAAGACTTAGCTCAAATTCCTATTCCAATAAACTAATCATAGAAGGTGATTCATATATTATTCTTAACACTGTTAGAAGTAGATTCACACCTAACTAGAAACTCAACTCAATATTAGAAGAAGCTTTGTCCTTACTAGACCATTTCGACGAAATCGAGATTCAACACATATATTGGGAAGGTAATAAAATAGTAGATGATTTAGGCAATCTAGGTGCTGATGGGGAAGACATTTTTATTCCCATTATCTAGAGTAGCATAACCAGAATAAGATTTTTCAAATAGATAATTTGTCTTAAAAATCCACCCTACCTTGTCACCTCTCTCTTAAATTCTAAATACACTAAGTCAGATCAACTAAAATAATTAACTAAACAAACAACCTTAAAACAAAAGGTAACAACTCAATAGGAATACAAGTTATAAGCAAAATTAATGTAGAACCCTTTGATCAAGACTCATTTTCTTCTCCTTTTTGGTTACTAATGGCCAAAGGCTTCAAATGAGTTTTAAGCTTCATGAAGGAAACAAAAAATGCAAAGGCTTCAAGTGAGTTAAAGACATCAAGGATTCATAAAGAGACTCAAATGCGGACAATAAATTAGTAAGTGAAACAATTAATAGAAGGGATCCACAAATCGCAAAGAAAAGATTTCCTTCTAAATCCCCAGCAAGGAGGGGGGCACTTGTATATAAATAAATAAATGAAATAAAAAAAATGATAAAAATATGCAAGCATTGAAATTACTTGTTAAGAAGGTATATCTTTCATTAGGCTAGGGAAATGGGGGTATGCCCATTTTAATTTTGTTCTCTATATAGGACCTTGGTCTTGGGCAAGACTGAAGGTTTTCTTTCTCCATTCTTTCCTACCAGTGCTCGTTTGAACAAAGAATCTATAATATTAATTTTATGTCTATAATATAATTTATAGGGCTTTAGCCTTTTATCGATAAAAAAACAATATACATATAGAAACTTGCATTTGTGATTAAATTTTTTATAGATGAATAATACATACAAAATATCAAATTAATTAATAAAGTTTTTAATTTGATAATTTCATTTTTTTAATATTAAATAAATTTAAATGTTTGATCAATGTATATAAATTCAATATTTTTAATTATCAACTCTTTTGAAAAAATAAGATCTAGAAAATAAAGAATATTAAATATATTCAAAAAATTCTAATTTCATATATTTTGTTTGAAAAAAAGATTCCAAACAAATAATAATATATAATAAAATATTGTGTGAAAATTTTAAAAATTTAAAATAGCTATAATTTAGTAATATATACAAAAATCTATAAAATTATATTTATCACCCTATCTATATTCATATATTTTATTTGAAAAAATTCTTAATAAATAACAATAGACATATAAAAAATTATATTTGTGATAAAAATAATTATAAATTAATATCGTATACAAAATTATTAAATTAATTAAGCAAGTTTCTAATTCATAATTTCAAATGCTTTGTTTTATTTTTTAAAAATTCTACATTTATATAAAATTTATATTATATATATTTATCATAAATATATATCAAATCATGGCTCAAATGGGTTGGGAATGGATTTCCTGATGGGCTTTCAATGAACCAACCGAATATTTTGTCATGTCCCCTATTTTATCTTAGTCTAGCAAAGACATGTGAGTCAGCATATTATGGGGTCTTGTAGGCTGACAGGGTTGGATAGAGACCTAGTATGGTTATTCAGTGTTGGGGACTTGATGTTCTGGTAGTTATTGATCAGTTGGAGACGTTCCTTGTTTTTAGGAGATAGTTCCTATTTTTTAGGAGGTGATAATGCCTAGGGTTGGGTCTCCATGAGATTACTCTTTGTGTTCAGTTTCAGAGGGATAGGGCTTGTTTCCTAAATTTTAGGAGCATCCCTAAAATTTAGGGATGAGACTGCTAGTGGATCCTTGATTTCCAACTTTAGTCACAGGTAGGTGACAAGATGATTTTATGTTTTGTGATGTCAAGTGGGCATTTTGTGGCTATTTGGGTTATATTTTTAATATTTCCTAAGTTAGCGCTTAATAATTAAATAAGGCTAAGTTATTAGCCATTTTGGAGAAATAAGTGGTTTTTGGCCTCATCTAGATGCGCATCCTATGGTGTGATAGCTCGTTGGAAAGGTCACAAAATTCTCTAAATCTTTCTCTTTGGTCTCATGGCAATTCAATGAACATATTTCTGTCTATGAGGAAAAGGTCATCTTCTAGTAACATGACCACTTTAAAATAAGAAATTATAACACTTTCACTACCTAGCGCCACTTGGAGACACTTAGGGTTCGATTTGCAATTGAGAGGGGTTATAAGGAGATAGAAGCTTCATTTTAAGATCATCTTTGGAATATTTGACGACTTGTTTATGATTTTCTCTGAATGGGCAATTTCTAGTATGGGACGCAAACCCTAGGTTAGTGATTGGCTGGGACGTAGCCCTCAGTAATCTTTGGCACCGAATCTCTTAGGCATTGTATGTGGTGATTAAGGACAGAGGCGTCAATTCTCATTGGGGTTTCAACATGGCATATCATCTTTCCAGTTGGGATGTGGTTCATTGCAGCCTGTGGGACGCCATTTGCAGCAGATACACCACGTGGTGTATAGAGTATTGCTTGTATTCACCTCCAAATGTATGTTGGTTTCAAGAACAATCTTCACCTTCCAGTTTGACATCAAATTTGTATGTGTGCTTTGGGAAATGCATTGGATTTATTGCTTGGTTCTATAATTCAGACAAATTTGCCTAGTACGGTTTGCAATAATTCTGATTTTTACTAAATACTTTATTTATTTTACTCTTGTTTCATGGTTGTTTTTCCCTATTCCTTTCTATGTTATAAAACCATAAAAAACAAACAAACCTTTCTGCACTTCTATCTAGTTCTGCAAGAAAACATAAATAAATAGGAAAATAGATTTAAAAATATAAAATAATATTTGTTGGTCTCCTATTTTATACTTGCAAGGGCTCTTGCAAAGCTTCTAGGGACTAGTGCTCTGCGCTTTCACAAGCATGACATTAGGACTTCTCGAGATATTTTTCTTGAGCTATTATGATCCTTCATTCATGGGAAGATATGTAGGTTTAGTTTCATTTGACTCATCCTAATCATCATACTTTTGACCTGCTAGTCTCAACTTTATTATTGCAACTTTTGCATAAGCCTGGGATAACCTATGATAAGCCTTGGTGGAAGGACTAGAAATGGTATCTTTGTACTCCTCTTTTTAGTTATAAGCCCAAGTTGGGCTATAATTGGTTGGTCCCTCATTTTCCTATAACTTCCACCCTTAATTTGCGATGACATTTAATCTTCTTTGAAATCTTGACATTTTAGGTTCATTTTTGTGTGGTTTGCTACAACTGAACTTAAAATTGCCCACTTTGCTTTGTGTGTTATGTTCCAAGGTTTGTTTGTGGGTTCCAACTTGCAGTGTTTGAGTATATTTGATCCTCGATGCCCTTTTTGTAGATGACCATTAATGCAGGAAGCTCCCCTTAATACCATAAACTCATAACAAAAACATAGAAACAACAAAAAATGTGAGAACAAAATATGGACTTCTTATTTGCACAACAAATGCATAATTATAGAATTCGTAAGTACAATATGCTAACCCACATGGGTGCCTTCATTATAACAATTTGCAAGACAAACTGCCAACTATCACCTAGAGTTGTTCTAGACAATGTTCAAGCCTTTCTTAAATAGACAATTTTATGCTGCCCGGGAAGGTTCTAGAAGCTCAAACTTAATACCTAGGACCGATAAACCCTAACAATACACATAGAGTCAACCAAATACATCTTTGACAAATTATTTTAGAAATTTTGGTAGCCCAAATTTCGAAGGTCATAACTCACGAACTATTGCTCTGATTGGCTATTATAACCACTTTTCAAAAATGCTAGCTCGTGATCTATAGGCCTAAAACAATGCTAGCACCCTTTTGTCGAGGTTTCAGACCTCATTTGGGCACTCTGAGGCCTCCAACGATGAGCCTGAAGATTTTTTAGCAAATTTTTCCATCGAAAATCTACAATAACTTCTCTAATACTTATGCCTGAGCAATGAGATTTTTATGGTAGGCTTACAACTCTAAATTGAACCTTCCTGTAGAAAACGAGAACATTCCAAGCTCATATGACAAACTTTCTAAAAATAGCAAGTTCCCATAAATAGTAACTACGCTGTCTACTAGTCCTTATTAAAATAGAAAAGATTGAAATACAAATATTTTTGGGGTGATACAAGATTGCTCTTACACCCAGGATGCTCCTGCATCAACCATAAAATTTTATACATATCTTATGGTTTTGCCATAGAGCTTAACAATTTTGGAGCTGAATTCATGACTTTTTTCAGCCCTTCAAACTTGAACCCTTCTATTGGCATATGGATTTAATGGGAGACCCAACCAAACTTTCCTTCAAACATGCACAAATTTGGCATGCTTCAGGATGAAGATCCTATTCACAATATGGAAAGATCAAAATGTTGTCATTTTCAGTCAAGTTGTTATGGATACTCATGTTTTTATGTACTCTAAAACATGCATTTGTAATAATGTGATGTTACATATTCAAGTGCAAGCTAATAAATTTTCTCTCGAGCTAGCACACCTATAAGAGCTCTTAGATCATTAGGGTAATGCCCCTTGGACGATGGATTGGGTGTTGCTAGTTGCTTCCTCTGTTGACCACACTCCTCCACCATGGGGATGCTACTGCTACAACCACAACTCCCTTACTCACCGCTTGCCTACCCCAAGATCCCAACCCCTCACCATTCTTTAGGTGGAGGTGGAGATGGAAGCCGTCATTGCTCTATTTCTCCTCCTCAACACGGGTTTGGCTAGTCCCCTGTTGCTACTGTTCTGGATCTTGCCTCTGTTTCTAGGTGGCCATCTACCACTAATAAGAAGTGTTTTCCTAAAATGAAGCTTGCTATTTCACCCTCTCGGAGGAAAGAAGAAAAAGAAAAAGACAAAAAAAGTACTGATGGGTGGTGCATTCCAGACCAACCTCTTAACCCCACTGATATATGTAGTTTTGATGACAAACACAAACACGATCCTTCTCTTTTGGCTGGTACTACTCTTGCTATTGGTTTTTTGATGAATTGTTGGTTTCCAACCTTGGTTTCATGCCACTGTCTCGATTTTTTTTTATAAATGTGCAACTTTATATGTTATACTAATAAAAAGAAACTCTTCATCAAAATTATATATATTATTTAGCCGATAGGCTATTTGTGGGAACTTTGTTCCCATAAATTAAATTTTTGACAAAAAATTTGCACGTTAGTCCGAAAAGTTGTCAATTTGGCTCGAAAATTGAAAATCCTTCCCGTTAATTATTTACCGGCATTTTTTTATCTCCCTCCACTTTTAACTCTTGTTTAGATATTTATTAGTTGTTATTTTTAGTTTTAACTATTCTTTTTCCTTTTCTATTTATTAGTTGTGATCTCCACATTAGCTCATGTTGTGATCTATTCATTTAACTTTTAATTTTAAAATTGATTTAGATTTTAGTTTTTAAATTTTAAATTTTTTATTTTATATCAGTTTAATTTTTTCTTTAAATATTACTTTTTAGTTTCTATAATTTATTTAGTCAATAGAATATTTGTTAGACATTTATTTTTTCTTTTATTCATTTTTCATTATAGATTTTTTGATGGATTTTTTTAAATGATTTTTTTTTTATATTTGATAAATTTAATTTAAATAAATAATATTTATTAATCTATTTAAAAGATTTTTTATTTTTTGATCGATAAATGGCCAAGGCCTTGATTATATTCATTAATAAAATAAAAAAATCACATCAGGGTATTCTCTGTTCAAATGGGAATTGCTAGGAAAGAATGGAGAAGAAAACCTCTAGTCTAGCCGGGGACCAAAGTTCTTTATTATTACATCATAAAAGGGGCATACCCCAGTCAACTTGCTTTCTAATATATGCTTACAAGTTTCATGCAAATAATACAAATACATACAATCATTAGATAAACTGATAAACCTCAGTGACTAAAAAACATCATTTATCCATTCTTTGATTGCCTTCCATTACAATGTTGAGGACTTCAACCTTGCCTTTGGACTTATCAATCAGAGTCGTTAGTAATCAAGTTTCATATATCTTTATTAAAACAAGGATACCTTGAGAAATTAACTTTTATTTCCTATTCTTAATGTCAACTATATCCTATTGAAGGAAGGTGACAATATAAAGTTTATTTTTATACCTTTATTAAAAAAGTCCTTAAAACATCAAACCTTACTAACATATAAATGCTTAACAACCAAAGATGATTCTTAACCATTCTTTACTATGCTATACTACAAAGTAATTCAATATCCTTGTTAGAGATCTCTTATAATACAAGATCTAAATCTGAAACCTATGCTACTCTAAAAAGCCAAAAAAGTTATACTTAGTTTGCCAAGCAAACACTAGTAGCATATTTAACTAATTTAAATTGTATATATTATTGTTGAGTACCTGTAGGTATCTTAGAACTCAAGACCTCAAGCTCGAAAGCCCTTCTAATATTGAGCTAGCAAAAGTGCCACATCCTTACCTGTGATATGCATGCAAGGTTGTTTAAAAGTCAAAATAATTAGTATATTACTTGCTAATTAGGTACATAGGGTACCCTGAGCTTGACAAAATACTTATGTCTGCCTTGCTAGATGTTAATTTGTAATGAATTTGACTTTCTTAGCTATGTGAATCCTTCCTTTACCATATAATCTAAATCAATACTTTCACATCTATGAATCAGAAACATTAACCTTTTTTAAAACTTATGGCATTACATGTAATCTATCTTAACATGCTGAGCTCAATCCAAATTCTGGATTCTCGATCACATTTTTCTGTCACTCATGAACCACTTTACAAAGTTTTAACATAATTTTCTCATATTATACTAGAAATGTACCAGAGGTGGTGCTTTACTAGCTTGGATATTATAATACCAGTCCGAACCTCATAACCTAGATTCTTTACCCAGAGAATTGTTCACATGCATAAGACAATATAAATAAAATGCTACGAAATTCAAAACCAGTTGCTTCCTTCAAATTGGGATTTTGAAGTCGAGAACCATACTGAGTCTCTTAGTTCATTATGCTGCCATGCTTCTTTTGCTTTAAAGGAATTCCAAAAATCTATGATTAATAGACTGGAGCCCAAACCAAAAAAGAAATATCCATATACATAATTAATATCAAGCTAACTAGTAAAATACCCTAGTGCCACAGATAAAAGCATCCACCACAAGACTCGTAAAGCAACAAGTTTTGAAATTAAACTTCAATCATTCTATATTCATATCATTCATAAATTTACAATTGTTTAGTGATATATAGTAGCATTACTACCAGACCCAGAGCAATACCCATTTCCAACCCTTGTATCTTTATAAAACGAAACCCCCTAAAAACGAAACATAAAACTATCTGCAGAAACATATAGTTAGAACTAGGATTTATAAACTATCACCATATTTTAACCTAGGACCTTTTGTAAAAAGCTACAAGCCTCTAAAGTATTCTAAAATACAAAAAAGCCATTGTCAATAGCAAACTGAGTTCTATCTTGAAAATTCATCAAACCCTTTACTTCTTCCAAAAAACCATTATCACTTCTGAAATGTCATTTGGGGATTCAGACACGAAATGAGGAGGGAACTCAAACAAGGTCCTCTCTCTGCTGGATTTCTCAATATCAGGGGTTGCAAAAGTCTAGCCTTTCTAGGTTGTCGAATCTAACACTTGGATGAATATATGCCTTGAACATGCTCAAATAGTTTGTTAGCCAAAAAAGGCCATCATCTATTATAATCCTTCTCCAACAAAGGAGGAAATGGAAGCATGACTCCATCTTCGACCATGCAATGTTGAATGCTAGCGAATCCCTAATTATCAGAGCTGGCCGCCTGGGTATATTTGCCACTACCATGCTCCTTGGTGGATGTTTCATAGACATCTTAGGAAGGGGGACATGTAATTGTTCATCTAGGTTCATAATAACTTCAATAATACCATGACACCAGACCAAATCAAAAATATTTAGGCATAATCTTACCATAGCCCATTTGGAGACCTTGTTCTAGCCATACATCCAATGAAGATGTTGATGATATCATTGTTAGTTATCCAAGTATACTCGTAATCAAAGAGACCTTTACCAATAGCTCCACTAATAGCAATCCGAGTCATTCCATCTACACGTTTGAGGACTCTATTCCACCTTTCTGGTTTAATGGTGCCTCAGAAGGCCATGGTACACACCTCTTCAATGTGGAACACACAGATGTTTGTATCCATGATATACTCCGAAAGCGTTTGACAAAGATAGAACACTAGAATAAAAAAGGGAAAATCTCGACCCTGAAACGAAAGTCCTCAACATCCCAGAACAAAACAAAATGTCAACTCAAAAAAATGATTCGGGAAATCATAGGGACAACACATGAATTACTAAAAAGGTGTACAAAGCCTAAATTTTCGTGAAGGCATAATTGGTGATCATAATTCGATGATTGATTGCCATGATACCTTAGTGTAAATTGTTATCTAAGCCACCCCACTTCTTGATGACCCAAGGGGATTAAAGAATATAATAAATAAATTTTAGAGAGTCCCTCCTTGTATTAATCTTCAAATCATCTAGAATTAATAAACTAATTAAATTTATAAAAATACTAGGAGTCCTTATTATGACCATTGAACTAAAAGAAACATGTATTCAAATTAAAAAAATTAGAGTTAATTTCTAAAAACCAGTAAATTCTCACCATCTGCTCCTTTATTAGGAAAGGAGTCTTCCTTTTGATTTCCTCCTCGAAAGATGTGACATATTCTAATATCTTCAAAGTTATCTAGAAAATTTGAAACTTCTTCTAACTTGGAGTTGAGGACCCAATTTGGGGTACCTCTGTTTCTAATTGCATTTAATACAATCTAAGAGTCACCTTTAATTAGATTTTGGAAACACCTAAAGAATGACAGAGCTTCAAGCCTTCTTCCAGTGCTTTGATTTCAGCCATGTTATTAGATGTTGGTCTAGTAGACTTGGCTGTTGTAGTGAGCCACTAGCCTGTGAAATCATTGATGATGCATCTGACTCCTATTATCTTAGGATTTCCTCTAGCTGCCCCATCAAAATTAAGCTTTACCCAATCATTTCCCGGGGGGGGGGGCATCCATTTGCATTGTTCCCTAGCCTCCTTGCTCTTTTTTAGATAGAGAAGTGGAGGATTGATTAGATTGAACCATGCTTTTTTAATTACACCATCCCAGATTGTAAAGGAACCTTCTTCTAATCTTGATCTCCTGAGATGAGAGTTAATAGTTTCCACTATACTAGCCTTGATTTTTGTGATCGACTCTTCAAATTTTAGCTCGAAGTCACTAAAAATTCATTTATTCCTTTCTTTCCAGACTTCCCATATCACAATAGAGGGATTGATATTCCATAGCTTGCTATAGACACCTTTGCATAAATTAGAGGGCCAACTTTTAAGCAGGTCGGGTAAAGATTTAGGAAATGGAGAGGACCAACCTAGCCTCTGTCTAAGCCATTCCCAATAGGCTCGAGCATACAGACAACTATATAAATATGATTAGCATCTTCACTGTCATGCTTACACAAGACACACCGCAAAGGGCCTTCAAACTCTAATTTTTGAAATCTTTCTACCATCAATATCCTATTTTGGAATGCCACCCAAAGAAAGAATCCTACCTTTGGTAAACATGTTGGGTCCCAACAAAGATTGAGTGGGATTTCCACCTCATCCCATCTCTTGGAGTTGATTAGAGCTTTATATTCATTTTTCACACTATACTTACCATCATTTGAGGCTGCCTAGACTAGCTTGTCATTCCTATCAAGCTGCTTAACTTTTCTATCTTTCATTAATTTTTCGTATGTCTTTATTGCAATTGGATCAATCCCAACATCTTCCAGAGGTTTCCAAATCCATCTTGGGTGTCCTTCCACGTAGATCTTAGTTTTGTAGTCGCTAACTTTGCTACCCCATAGATTGATTAACTTCTCTCTAAGGTTACCTGGGATTAGACTATTATCTATCGGGGGGTGCCCATCCCAGGAGTCTTCCCAAAAAAGGGCTTCATCCCCCTTACCAATATCCCAAGTGAGATATTTGCCAACAAGATGGCGACATTTGATTATGAAGTTCCAACTTTCTGACCCTTTAGGAAGGGTCTTCATATAAATATCGAAGAGAGATCTTCTTCATTTAGATATTTATTATACATAATCTTTGCCCATTTGTGCTCTCTTCCAGTATATAGATGCCATACTAATTTGGCCCCTAAAGCTTCATTTTGCCATTGTAAATTTTTAATTCCAAGAGCTCCACATTCTTTAGGTTTGCAAATGTTATCCCATTTAATGAGGGCTAGTTTTTTGGATTCCTTGCAGTCGTTCCATAAAAAATTCCTAAGATAAGTTTCTAACTTATGATTGAGATTTTTGGGAAGAGGAAGACAAGACATTGGATACGTAGGAATGGCCATCAGCACCAATCTAATCTTGGTACTCTTACCAGGTTTTGTAAGCCACTTATCTTTCAACTGCTAATCCTAGCTTCCAATTTCTCTATTATATTTTGCCATACCTTACTAGACTTAACACCCTTTTCTAACTCTATGCCAAAATATTTACATGGGAAAGAACCCCTTTTATAGCCCATAATATGACAAATTTCTTTTTCCATCAAGGGATCCATTTTAATGAAATATATCTCTGATTTCAAAGCATTCACATATTGGGCAGAAGCCCTCATATTAGTATCTATAACAGACTTTAATGCCCTCGCTTCCTCTACTGAACTTTCGTTAGGCATAATAGTATCATTTGCATATTGTTGATGGGTAATATTGGGGATATTCCTAGTGACTGTAACACCTTTAATCTTATGATCGACATGAGCCTTGGCGATGGATCTCTCAAAGGCTTCAGCCATGATTATATACGAAAATGGGGATAATGGATCGCCTTGTTTGATTCCCCTTGAAATGTCAAAGAAACCTTCGGGGGACCCATTCATAAGGATATAAATCTTAGTAGTGGATATACACTTGAATATAAGGTTAATCCATTGATGGGAGAAACCAAATGCTTCTAATGTTTTACAAAGGAAACACCAATCCACCATATCATAGGCTTTTTGGATATCCAATTTCACAAACATGCATGCCTCTTTGTTATTTTGGGCTGAGTGAATCGTCTCCTAGATAGTAAGAATACCATCCAAAATAGATCTACCAGGAACAAAACCTGTTTGTTCCTCGAAGATAATCTTCGAAAGAATTAATTTTAATCTATTTGCTAAGATCTTAGAAAATATTTTGTAAATGGTATTACAGAGTGCAATCGGTCTAAAATCACTTGGATTCTCCGGCTCTGACTTTTTGGGAATCAAGGTGAGGAAGGTGTAGTTGATCTTAGATAACAGAGATCCACCCTTTCTAGAAGCTTTGATAGCATCCCAAAGATCTTTTCCTATGATATCCCAACACTTCTAGTTAAAAAAGGCCTAAAAGCCATCTGGACTTGGTGATTTATCAGGATTCATGTTGAAAACAACCAATCTAACCTCTTCTAGTGTAATAGGATTATTTAAAGCTTTATTTTCCTCTGCATAAACTAATTTTTTTTTCTGAAATCTAATTTGGTTTATCAGTTAATATACTCGTACGGTTTTTAATACAAGGTATTTTACTTTTGGCTCTATTATAGAGGGTAGAGTTGTGAAAGAATTTAGTATTTCAATCTCCCTCATCCAATCACCTTTCTTGAGACTTTTGTCTCCAAAAAAATTCCTCTTTGGAGAGGACATCCTCTTGTTTTGTGAGCAATTCTTTTTCAAGGAGATAGTTGTCATTGTTCATGCCTTTGTTAATGATTTCTACGTTTAATTCTCTTAGCCTCTCTTCAATGTCCAATTTTTCTTTAAAGATATTGTTGAAATGTTCTTTATTCCATCTAAAGATCTCTTCTTTTAGCATCTTCATTTTAGAGACAAAGATAAACATCCTAGACCCTTTAAAGTTACCTTGTGACCACCACCTCTTGATATTGTCTAAGAAACCTAGATCTTGGAACCACACTTTTTCACATTTAAATTAACTTCTCACGGGTTTATGAGGCTTTGAAAATTCAACTCTGATTGGGAAATGATCATAGCCAACAATTGGAAGAATCATGGAATGAATGTTTAAATTATTATCATCAAGGTCTCCTTTGATGAAAAACCTAACTAACTTTTCTGCAATATAAATAAAATCTATCTGCTTGTTATTGCAAGTATAATTCCTATTCTTACATGTAATGTCTAAAAAATTATGAAAGTCACACCATTTTAAAATTCTCTAGAAGATTGAGGAACTTGTTGAGATCCCTCGACTTTTTTGTTTAAATTTAGAATGGTGTTAAAATCTCCTCCTAACACAATTAGGTTGTACTGATGAATCTTCAAAAACTAGCTAATTTCTTCTCATACTACTCTTTTCTCAATATTGCTAGTTGGACCATAAATGTTAATTAAGATGAACTTAAGATTAGATTTTAGACTAGAAATTGCACTGCTAATCCAATTACTATTCATACTTAAAATTTCTAAAGATACTTTCCTAT
The DNA here is from genome assembly GCA_028749045.1 of Cupressus sempervirens. Classification (NCBI taxonomy): domain Eukaryota; kingdom Viridiplantae; phylum Streptophyta; class Pinopsida; order Cupressales; family Cupressaceae; genus Cupressus; species Cupressus sempervirens. Next base: position 316,649,912 of record CM053791.1, read on the forward strand.
GGTTCTAGATAAACCCTAAACCCCTAGAAGCTCCTGCAGATTCTTGTAAAGCAGTGTTCCAATTACCTAGCTGCTTGTCTAATTTGAGACCTTCTATCCTATTTAGCTTACTTTCTTGTATTAAAATGATTTAAGATTCAAATTGTTTTAAATTTTGTCTTAATAATCTTTTTTTGCTAGGGGCATTTAGACCCCTAGCATTCCACGTAGTGATCTTCATGGCTCCTTGGGAAGGATGTTCCCTTTCCTAATATTTAAAAGCTGATTAATTTTTTGTTGTTCATGTGGCTGGCCATCTGCTCCTCTTAGTCCTTGAGGGATCTTCTTCCTCTTTTTGGTTTAATTTTTCCAAAATTGGGGGATTTGACCCCTTCTTGATTCATCTTTATGCCTAGCTACTCCATATTACCATGAGTGTTTTTAACTATTTCTATTTGAATGTTCTCCATAATCTCCTCCTCTTCATTAACCAGCTCATGTAGAATCTGTTCTATTAATTTTTGGTGATCTATGGATGTTCTGTTCTCGGCCTTAAGTATCCTTTTGTCTTCCACATCATGACTATCTTTGTTTGATTGATATTCTGCTTCAAACGAAAGAATGTCTCTTCTAAGATCTTCAAATGTATAGTTGTCCCCTCCCAATAGTAATACCTACTGTAGCAAATCTTCTTTTTTTGAAATATTATTCTTGTCTTTGTTTTCCGTGTCAAATACTTGAATCAACTCCTTTGAGAGCCTTTCTCAGTTTTCCTTCTCATCAGCTGCTTCTTTTCCTTGTCTTCCAAATCTTTATTTAGGAAATTTTGGAAATCCCACCTTGGGATGCCTTTAGACCTATTTATTTATGAAGTTGTTGTCTTTGGATAGACTTTAGGATACTTTCTCTTTAGAGAAGGAGTCTGCCAGAATTTGGTAAACCTCTTTGGGGGTTCCTTACCTGAAACTGATGAGTCTTTGAACTACTGCTCGTTTGTCTTTAGATTATCTTTCATTTGTATAATCTCATTGGAGCCTGAGTCTTTACCATGCAGGGGTGGAAGTTCTTTTTCATTTGTATCTCTAAGCATATCTTATGTGTTCTCAATGCCCACCATTTTGTTTCCTGATTCCAAGTTCCTCAGACCATTTGTAGATTTCGAGGAGCTTCTCCTTTTCTTCATTTTCTTTTCTTTCTTTTTGTAATCTTTGTTGATAACTCCTACTTTCTAAATGTTGGGTAACTCATCTGATTTGGAGAACTTTCCCAAACTCTTAGTTGAATCTTTCTACTTCACCCTACCTGGAGAATGTAGTTTGTTGAATTTCTTATCTATACTAGTTTGGAGATTTTCGATGATATTTTGTTGAGCCCTCCTGATTATTTCCTTCTCTTTACCGTTTGATTGGAGATTCTGGTTGCTATTGCTTTCCCTCATAACCTTGTTTGACCTCTTTGTTGATTCTCTATCTGCATTTTGTTTTATATTTGTTATTACTTCTTCCTTGTCTAAGTGCTCATCTTGTATCAATCTCTCATACCTTGTTTTGATTATGGGGAGGGAGATATTTAGATTTGAAGTGGCTTGCTGAATTCTAAAGGAGGAATTCCACTCTTTGTCAAGCCTAATAATTTCTGTCACTATACCTTCGTATCTTTGAAATTTTAGTATATATAAAGATCTGTTGGTAATAATTTTTATTGGTTTGAGGATTAGATTATTCACTTTATGATTGAATAAGAGCTTTATGTTATTATAACATTCAAAGGAAGCATCTAAACCAATCAGATCTCCCATTGAGCATCCGATCTTTTTGATAATCCCTATTTGGTTTAGCTCTAGGGGGATAGGGTTTATAGAAAACCAAGCAGGAATTAAAAAATCTAAATCTTCTTCTTTATAATTAGGTATCCGATTAAAGAATTTGACCGCATGACCCTTGAAGAAACAAACAAAATTATCAAGAAAATCTTTTTTAACTTCCTCCTTATAGCAACAAATGTAAATAAGTCTATTAGAATAGTGAGATATACCTACCTAGTAACCGTAGAAGTCCTCCAGCCATCCAATTAAGTTATGTAATTTAGCTTTAGGGCCATTCCAGAAAGCAAACAATCCGACCTCTATGCACTCCTGCCAACACTCCTCGCTGTCTTAGTCGCTGATAATGATAACCTTATCATATTGATTTGTAGGAGGAATCTGAAACGACAAATGGGGGGAGCACAAAGACTGATGGTTAGACAACCTTGATGAGGAGAGACATAAGAATCCTTTGGCTGAGAAGATAGGCTCCGCTGAGCAGGGAATGATGACTCAAAATCAAGAAGAATGGAGAAATTCGACTGATTTAGAAGAAAGGGGTTAAAATTGGTCTTAGCATATTTGGTTAGGTTAAACCGATACATTTTCTTGTCTAGACTGTGAATAGAATGTATCTAGGGAAGATTACTATCCAGAAGATGGCTAGAGCTGGGACGAAAGCTGCAAATGTTAGCTTCCCAATTCGCATCCAACTCCTGAACAAAGCGATCTTCTACCTCCTGCTCACAGGCCAAAGGGTTGAACGGATTCAAGGTTTTGATTGCAAAGGATGAAGTGATTTGTCTTTTGTCTGCTGCTTGCCCCTGTTTGCTTCCAGAAATGGTTTTCCTCTAACTGTTGGCTGGATGTGACTCTGAGTTGTATTCTAAATACCCTAGGTTTTTTGCTTTTGCCTATGATCGCCTATACTGATAGTTTTCTTTAGAATGCAGAATATTCAGAATTTTTTATTATTCTGCTTTTCACACTACTTTTTGCATTTTTTGCCATTCTAATATGGTTAAATTTTATTCGTTCTATTTAAAAGATTTTAGTAAATATTATGTTATTTAAATTAAAAATTATTATTAATCTAATTTGTTCACATAAGATTATATTTTAAATATCCACTTTTAACTTTTTTTTTTCTTTTTTTATTTATTTAAAAAAAAATTACTTGTGATCTCCACATTAGATTATGTTGTGATCTTTATTTATTAGACTTTTAATTTTTTAAATTGATTTAGGTTTTAATTTTAAAATTATTTAAAATTATTTTTTTATTTTAGTTTAGTTTTTTCTTTAAATATTGTTTTTTCAATTTCTATAATTTATTTAGTCAATAGAATATTTGTTAGAGATGTCACTATTTTTCATTTTATTTTTTTGTATTTCTTTTATTAATTTTTCGTAATAATTTTTTTGATGATTTTTGTTTTAATTTTTTTTTTTTTCATATTTGATAAATTAAATTAAATTGTACAATCTTGAAATTATTGAACACGTTTCTTAAGCAATATTCAAATTTCCTAAATATTATAAATTTTATATCTATATTTTAATCTTTAACTTTTTTATTTTTGTATTTTAATTAAAAAAATTATATTTACATTATTTAATGTTCACTCTACATTTTTCAGCTGCTAGTTTTAATAAATTTAACCATCATATGTTTTCCTAAATTTTGAACATGTGAATTTATGGGGTCTAATGAATTGCTTGAGATTGTAAGGTGATCTACGTCAGCTTTGAATACTGGTGTGGTAGTTGACTTAGTAACGTTGAGAGTGCAAATGCCACCACATATTCACCCGACACGAACGCCAACCATACTAAACAATTCATAGTTTCCAGAATTGTGGGTGTCTGAAGATTCCATCCACGTAGGTATTAGTTTTTCCTCGAAATTTAACTCCAATCAAGATCTTGTTCCCATACGCAGACAACGATTGTTTATTCCATGGGAGTTGCGAATTGTAAGGCTCCAAGTGGCAATGCCGTACATGGGAGCATCCTCTGTTAACACGTAAACGGTTCTCACTCATGTATTGAACTTTCAATATATTAATTTGCAGCTTCAATCTACCCTCCCGACTCATCCCAGCTTGCAGATCTGGGGAACAAAGATATATAAGAAGAATAGTAATGACAAACCGAAAATGAGACGTTGTGATAGGGTAGACGATTCCTCGGAGGGTTTGGCGGCTGGGAGGGGGAATAAATGCAAATAAAAACTAGGGTTTTGAGCAAAACCTTGGTAGATTAGATCTGTTGACCACCTCACCCCCGTAGCAGGTAACCAAGAAATCGATAGGGCAATGGCCAATCTTGCGAGGCGGGCGCTGGGAACAGACACGCCGGTCATGATCCATGTATAAATTTCTTCACCGGATCTTAGCTTTTTAATTTATATATTGGAGTCGACCGGAAAACTGTGTTTTTTTCGTGTTTGATTGACAACAATATGTTTGGTTGATTTTTGGGCTCCATGTAAAAACTTTTTTGGAATTGTTTTATCCAAAGAAATAAAAGCGGCAACCAAATTTGTAAAGAAGCAACTTTATCTTAATTTCAGCCCATTTGGATAGTTGAGAATCGAGCCAACTTTTACCTTTGCTACCCCAAAGACTTAGTTCTTCAGGACACAATTAAAATCAAAATTATTCCATTTCATATATAGGTTTATATGATTAATACTCTCTCAACTTTAGTACAATTAGAAAGAGAATTCGAACTCCCACCCATAACGCACATTTGAAGTTGAATATTTGGTAAAGGTGACGATTTTATTTTGGCTTTGCATCATCCAACTTCCTGGTACTGAGTGCCTATATATTTATTTTTAATATGTTATCGAGCTAAATTGTAATACTCATTCTTCAATCACCATCTTTGCAACACATCATTGTGAAATCTACTATCAAGCTTAGAACACTTTCGGGCCTATTTTGTCAAATTCCCCCAGGAAATGCATTGACTATCTTATGAGTGGCCTGTATTGGGTGTGTTAACATGAGCATTATCTCCGGTAATTGCTCAATTTCTAGGATGAACAGCAGTGTAAATTTTCATTGGGGCAAGAGTATTTCCCAGTTTGCGTACACCCAGAAATTTTGGTAATCAAAGATGTCACATTACTGGGTACTTATTTTCTAAGACTCCTACCGGCTAAAAAATTGTATTTTCAAATTATTATGAAGATTTGAAGTTTCTCTCATTCCACATTGTGGTTGCGAGTTTTACTTGAAAATATCTGTGCAGTAAGGAAAGTAGCAACGGTTATTGGAGAGGCATGTTTTCAACATGCGACTCAAATGTATATCACTGTGGGTTTAGACAATTAAGCTCCACAATATTGCAAATGAATCATAGTTAAAGGGAACTAAGCACAAGGCAGATGAATCCACTTAAATAAATAATTTAATTAATATCTTTTGTTAGTAGCAGTTGAGATGCAAGCAATTCGCAAACCAAGAATCCACTTGTAGATTAGTAGAGTTGTTCTTTATGAGTCATCTCTGGAATGTAAAAGAATCTCAATATGGGAGACACATCAATGTTGGGGAGTTGTGTGTCAACTTTGTTTATAGACAGCACTACCATGGATTAGGCCCGTATGATGTACTCAGAGTCTGAGACACATTCTTTTGCCAACATAAAATGCCTACTTGGCAAGCATTTAGAATTATTAAGTTAAATTAGTATCACATTATGTCAGACTGCTAATAGTTCAATGCATAAAATCACACTGGAAACATGCTTTAAAATGGCAATAAAATATTCTGACTTCTCCTTATGAGAGAACTTTGTGTGTTGAATGCCATGGTCCACCGGTGGTTATTTATGTTGACAGAAAGCCTTAGTAATCATTAACAAGCATTTTCAAACTCACTGGCCATTCAGTGTACAATTTTCAGATTCAAAAAGTTGCCTCCATTTTATGTGCTTGACATGAGAAATATTTTGGTTTGATGTTTCTCTTATGTTCATCCATGTCTTTGCTTTATTTTTGCTATATTTAGATTGAAACCTTCAGTGCTAAAACAGTCTTGGCTTGTACTTTTGTATGAACTGAATCAACGTGCTATTGAGATGATGAAATCATTATGCTTTCACCTATGCTGTTTTATTGGATTAAAGTTATTTGTAATTTGTTTTATTCCAATGTGTCTTTCCTTATCGCATGTCTACTGATACACATCTTTGATGAACATCTGTGAGTCTAATATTAATGTTTTTGCGTTCTTGGTTTTCTTGAATGTTCTTGTTTTCTTTCACATTAACAATTATGTTTTGTTTCAATTGGGGTTCCTGTTAGGTATTTCTGCTTGCTATGAAACCTAAACATTTAGAACTGTTTCTGAGACCACGATTTACTGTTTCCAGCTCCAGAGTTTTAATAAATTATGAGATATGCATTTTGATGGTTGAGAGACTTAGCCAGCTTTTATGCTTCTACAAAAAGAGTCTCTTGTTCTAAAAGATTGTCACTTGTTGTGACGGGCCAATGCTTGGAAACTACGGTGTTCATATTTTGAAATCTCTGTGATTTAATTAATATAGAATTTTATAATAAGAAACAAATAAATACAACTGCAAATTATAAGACAGTTTTTGATGTATCTGAATGTCAAAATATCAAAATACTGTTGGTTTTACTTTCATAGGCATATTTTTTTCCTATGGGAAACTAGTAGTAAAGTGATAAAATGTTGCATAGTTTAATTATCATTAATTGAGCACAGTGGTGGGAAACTTCATAAAATTCACCCATCCACATTTTATTATGTTTATGGTTCTAGTTATAGAAGGGTTTGGATACCTGCTTATTACATTTGTTCCAAACTGCAGATGCAACAACTACTCCGCGGAGCCAGAGATTGCATGTCTCTTGCACAGGTATGTACTAATCCTTTGTGTTTTGATTTGAGTTACACAAATGAAGACTCTTGTCCTGATTAACAGATGCCTATGGAAATGCCATTTAATATTGATTAAAATGAGTTTGCATATTTTATGCTTGTTTTTAATGTATCGGGCTTTCAATATACAGTTATCACTTGAACATACAATTCATCATGTAGAATATTAATCATGGGGAGTACCAAATGCATTTTCAATAAAAGTAGACGTCATATAAAAAATAATCAAGATAAAAGAAACCAAACTATAGGTTGAGAGCCAGTAAGATGCAAAAGCTTGATATAGCCTCTCAACCGTTCAAGGCCTGAAAGGGAGTAACTGTTATGTCTTTAATAATCTACCCTCTCAAGTGTAGTAAGGTTATTGTGGCCTACTTATGGTGTTCATATCTTTATTTTTTCATTCATTAGATCTAAATGTTTCTTCAGCTGGCCTAATTAGGATGACTGGGTGTGACCCTTATAAGTATGTGTATAAATAAGGAGCGCGAGGCTCTGTCAAATCATCATAAGTATTTTTACTGAATTCGTTACATTCTTATTATGCTTTCATGAGATTTCAGTCTTGAAGTATCCTTTTATATAATCAATTCTACTTTCATTTGTGTGGCATTAGCTTTGGATTTGTGCTCAATTTCAGCATTCTATTCACTTTTAAGAAATATTTTAACAAATGGTATGGAATCTTCAATATGAGAGAAGTGGAAGAAGATGTTTTCTTTTTTTTGTGAGAAACATAGTTTACCTTCTTGAATGTTGTTCTCCCCCACATAGGTTTTTGATTAAGCGAATATTGGAAAGAAGGTTTCAAGAGATTTCTAGAAAGTGATTACTAAGGATTCTGAGCTAGGGAAATATTGCGATCTGTACTTGACTGTGAATCTGATCTTTTACTTGATTCTTACCAAGGTTCATATTTGTCAGAAAAGCATAATTGTTTATGGTTATCACTCACACTGGATACTTTTCTCCCCAACATGAACACAAATTGAGCTCCTCATAAATATCCACATTTGTGGCCATGTCATCCTCCCAACTTTTTGGATCGTATGACTTTTCTATAATTATTGATCCTAAGGACTCTTTTTATTGTTAAGCACCTAAGTCAAGGGAAATAGTCACATGAAATGTGAAAATATGGTAGATCTTATCGTAGAATTTCATCATTGCTAAATAAGGTTTTGAATACGTTTAAATAGCTATTTGCGTAATTGAAGTCTCAAAATAAGCAGCCTTAGGGATCTTGGACCCATTGGTGCGAACATTGTATATCACCTAACTAGTTTTATATTAGGTCTTATTTGGACTTGCATACTTAAGCTTGCTTATGTCATTTACTTTTTCTGTCTCATATTAGATTTGCACGCTTGAGATTAAGGCACTGGTCATTATCTTAGTTTGTTCCAGGTTTTCATTCTTGTCTTTATAAATTATAACAATGTCTTCCTCATTCTATCTTACCAAATTTACTTGATGCTTTTAATGAATTCTTTGAATTCAGAGCATTTTTACTTCTCTCTTGTGTGGAAGGTGGTTTTTGTGGAGTTTGTCAACAACTCTTATAAGACCTGGTAAAGTCTGAATCTTGGTACAAGTACGGTCTGGGTACGGTAGGGTACAACTAGGATATTTCTTGGGAACTCAAATTCACTATGGCTCATTCTCTGAAGGATCCACAATGAATCAAGGTGCCTAGGCAATACTACCGACCTTATCTAGGCATAGTTTGAACCATAGTTGGAAAATTCGGACTTGCGTTGGACTTGTCAGACCAAAAAATTGGACTAAGACTCAAACTTCGAAAAGACGTGGGAAAGGACTCAACAAAAGAAAAAATATCCAATATTTGAAACTTTAAAATGTATATCAGCAGCTTAAATTTATAAATGTTCACAAAATAATATATAATGATACGTCCAAATGTGAAAAACAACAAAGTACATACTACATCTTCCTTTTTCCTTTCCTAATATAACTCAATTTTCAGGCCTTGAACTAGTAGGTGTTGAGGTATTAAAAATGAGGAGTTAATTCTTCTTCTTCAACATCAAAGTCTTCGTCTTCATCATCCTTCATTTCATTAAATCATCCAATGCTGCTACTTCTGCTTCTTCCATTGCTTCTCTCTTTAATTCTGCAAGATCTTCTTTAGTAAGGAGGACATCATCACTATCATCTTGTTCACTGGTAGTCCAATCACTATATAGATTGATAAGTCAATGAACTCATTCGAAACACCCTCAACCTTTCTAGTGCAAAGGCAAAGATTTTACCAAACGAAGACAAGATCATTGAATCTCTTCTGGGTCAACCTATTTCTCTTCTTTGTGTGAATCTTCTCAAATAAACTCCAATTTCGTTCACACCTAGAAGCACTACATGGCTAGGACAAAATATAAATGACTATCTTTTGAAGATTAGGTGTGCCAACACCGTAATTCTCCCACCATAAATACACAAAAAAACATTTATTGAAATTAGAAATTTAGAATTGAGTAATAAGTTTGTGACAATCATTATCAAGTTTCTAATTTTTTCTTCTAGTATTGAAAAATGTTTTTACTTGTTTTCCTCTCCTGTCAATTGCCTGTTATGAAGAGAAGAGTCTCCCCTCCGCATCCTTGTAAATCTGGAACAATGAACATTTTCAAATTTATAAATAAGGATTGTCAAACTCAACAATGGACATATCCAAATTCATAAATACGATATAGCAAATGTTAAATCTCACCTCCAACTCATGAAGAACCTTATCTCTCAAGTCACAGTAAGTAGCCATCTTATCAATGCATGCAGTAACACCTGCCACAATCTCCCCAATAGCCCTAAATGAATGCAAGAAGTAGAATCTCGGGTTCAAAAAGTACACCAATGCATGTATCAATAGGCAGAGTTGGTTTGTCCACCTACAATCACTGATGCGTCAAAGGATTTCATATTTTCTTGAATTTTCACCATAGTAATGTGAACTGGCCTCTTTGGCCTGTTCCATGGCATCATAATTGAAACCCATTAACATATGAAGAACCTTTGCCAAAGGATCTGTCACCCAAAAAAATGAAAACAGATTTTAAATCATTACAAAATTAACCCCTCAAAGAATAAACAGCAAGTAGATTATCTTGTATAAAGTTTGTGTATGTGCTTGTTATTTACCTTGCTCAACTCGTCTCCACTTTTGTTGAACCTATCATAAAAAACAACACAATCTTTTCCGGCTTAGATTTTTTGGAGTATACAAACTCCAGCCAAGTATCAAACACAAACATCTGCTTAAGATAAGGAATGGCACCAAGATTGCTTTGCAATGTGAGGAAATGGCTAAAAAATTGTGTCACTCTTGGTCGCAGAATCTCCTTGCCATTTGTGTATTTTCTCATCTAAGAGAGGACTCAGGTCTCATCAAAGAGAGGACTCAGGAATGGTTTTAGATGATTTTGATGACACTTTTAGCATCTTCAACCACCAATTTCCCCCATCTAATCTTCCTAGTGTCCTCTAACAGCAAGTCCAAGCAGCGTGCAACACAAGGACTCCATGTAATTGTAGGATGCCTCTCCATAAGCTTTCTACTTGCAATTACATATGCAGCTGTTTTGTCCATGATATAATTTGGACAACATTCTCAACTTCAACTTCCCAGAACACCCCATCTAACGAACTGCACAAAGTCTCAACATTTTTCAATTTCATTTGAGGCATCTATAGACTTGAGGAATATCATTGCACCATTAGAAGTCAGTAAGAAGTTGAGGAGAGTCCTATTGCGTCCATTGGCCCATCCATCAGATAAGATGTTATCATTTTCTCCTCCAATTTGTTTTCTAATGATTGACCACAGCCTGTTTATTTTTCATATCTTTCTCTAGCAATGACCCATTGAAGTCTTTAGTTGTTGGGCCCTTAAACTCCTTGCATGCAACTGTAAATACGGTAACCAAACCTTCCTAATATGGGTTGTTCGCCTCATTGAAAGGAAATTGTTGTAGTACCAAAAAATTTCCTGCTGCTGTCATTGCTTGCTCATGTTTTTCTATTTTCCATCCTGTACCTTCAAGTGAAGGTTGTGCTCCTGAAACATTGCATGGAATACATTTATTTGGGTTGGATAAAAGAAGATTTCATGTCTCAGTGACCTCAACCTCATTGTCAATAATAGATGGATTTAGTTGATAGAAGCTTGCATTTTTGCAAGTGAAACCAAGGGAAGCCGAAGTGGATGCATTCAGATTCATTGCAGCTATCATGGCTTGTTTTGTTTCTTCCCTTTCTTCTTTTTGCAATTCATATTTAGCAAGAAGGATCTTAATGTGTCTAATAATCTCTAGAGTTGTTTTTGGGCAACCTTCCACATTTTGTCCAGGTATTTTGGTAAGGTGATATTTTAATTTGTTCACTCCACATGTCATCAATTTGCCACTTTTTGTGAAAGTTTTCTCTTTTTATTTTCTTTATACCATGCTTCCATGCCTCATCTTTTTTTCTTCCAAATCTTATTGAAGTTGACATTTTTGTTATAACATGTAAAAAAAAAACAATCAATAAGGTTTTATGAAAATAAACAAAAAATTGGCATTGAACCATTTGATAAAAATTGTATTCAAAAGCAAGATAAACGTGCAAGGAAATAAGTTGAAAGGGAAATGGAGTGTTTTTTGTGAGCATTTCCCCTTGTTTCTTAAGATTTTATTGATCTATAGTAGATGGAAATGAAAACAAAGAGAAGAAAAATCCTTTACTTGGATCTCTTTTTCTGCTTTGATGTTTCCTCAACTTCTCCAAACCCTAAAATCCTATGTTGAGCAACACCATATAACAAATGAATCAATAAGTGAAAAAAATGAAGTTTAAATGAAATTGAACATCTAGAGGTTGCAGTGAGAGTCCATCAGAAGGACTTGCGAGGCCCGATAATGGAGTCACCCGAGACCATGAATATAACTCCCGAGTCCAACAAGGATGTCTCGTTTGGACTTGACTTCTGAGTCTGTGCCGATTTTAATTTAGGCAAGTAGACTCGGCACATCACAAAACATATCAACAATAACATATAGCTGTCAAAAGGTACTTATACAAGTGAACAGTGTTAATACTAATGCTGGCAGAAAAAAAGCAGTGATTATTCACTTTCCCAAATTCCAACTACAAAACTGTAACACCCAACTAGAAATATCAACAAAGTACCTTGAATTTATGAGATGTTGCAACCATGAAAGGTCTCAAAAGACATTATTAACTACTGTATGGATTGATAGCTCGGATATCCCTTGAATGGGCCCTGTTTACAGGTCTGGGACAGCCACTATCAGCCCAAAGAACATGCCAAACATCCCTCCAATCAATCACCAACAATGTAGTCTGTTAATCATTATCAGTTCATCTCTGAAGATGGAGTTAATAAGCTGGAAATAAGATATAACATTCTGCTATAAATTGCTTAATTTTCAACACAGAAAAATTGCACTGGAAATAGGGGTGATAGGCACGAAAATATTTAGATTCCTCCAAACTACAGTTGTCCATTAGAGTGATAGCAAGGTCCAAGGTGCCACCAAAATCACGAACAGAGGTCCAAAGGAATAGGCGTGCCAGCATAGAAATTCCATGCCCAATCACTGGATGCTTGTACAGCTAGCAAGGACAACTGGTAGATACATAAAAGGAACTCTGCCTAGTAAGACCTATATGGCTAGCAAATCAAATAGAAATGGCACTGATAATAGGTAGTACGATCTACAAACTCATACACTTGCAAAAATGATACATCTAGGTCTGAAAGGAAGGGTATGACTAGTAAATTGTCTTTGCCAGTCACCCTGCACAAGCTTTAAACAATCTCTGCAAATAACTGGAAACTTCACTCAAAAATTTGCAACATCAAAACAACTTGAAAATCTTTATTTGAAATCCAATGGAACTCTATTGAAGAATAGTGGTGATTCATGAGTAGAAATCTAGCTAGGGAATATCTCTTAAATCTGAAACTAGAGATCCAATGAGGGTTTTTGTCCTCAAAGGATTAGGAAAGAACACACAGGTAGTAGCATAACAATATGAGAATTCTTCAGCATATGAAGAAATGAAACCCTGAAGCTCCTTTATAGCTTTCTGGAGGGAAAAGAGCAATTTGAAATTAAAAAATAGTTCATCTTTCTCTTAAATGTCTTTTATGTAATATCAAAAATGATTTTATGTGCAAATCTCCTTCACTTTTCCCTGAGCATCCCTTTTGAGGGGACATAAAACAGCTGATATCAAATATTATACTGAAGTAAACAATTTAACATCTAACATTGGAAACTTAAGTGTATATTTTAAATACTCCACCTGAGGTGTAGAAAGTACTGCATGGCATGCAAAATTAGATCTGATTTTACAGTGATGTAACTGAAGCAATTTGATGTTTATGAGTGCCAACTCAGAGACTTACTAAAAATAGACATGCTTTCCAAGAAGATTAGAGAACACACTTTGAGTTTGAAAACATTTCTGAAGGCATCACTGTGATCCATAATGCCAACTGAGCTCAACACCACAAATAGAGACCCTGAAATATTGAACCTGCATCCTCCAGGAAGTTTTCTGTTCTCTGCAGTCCCCCTAGAAGCTTACAGAAAAGTTGAAAACTGGTTTAATGCTCATGAAACAATATTACTAGAAGTGGGGATGTTACACTTTATAAATTGAGTCTCCAAGTTTTTTGGGCATGCTGTTGATGGGAAACAACTCTTTTGTGTAGGTAAACACCATCGTATCAGTTCCCCAGTGGGGGCTTATTAGTGGATTCATAAATTTTGCCATCCCAATTGGGACAATTCATATATATATTTGAGTGTAATTTCGTAAATAATTCAAAGCAATCTCAAATTTTTAAGACTTATTCATGAGTTGTAGTGCAAATGGACACAGGTGTTGGAAACTACAATTGGAACAATTGTTATATTGTCATTGATGTAAAACCTTACTAGTAAGACATTTGCTAATATTGTAGAGTGCCATATTAGTTGATTGATGAAGAGGGTTAGAAAAGAAAGATCAAGATGAACTAGTGAAGTGGTTGAGTAAAGAGGAGTAATAAGTATGATGTAATTAAAATGGGCACTTGATCGGTTAGTATTTGATAAGATAATGTGTTGTTTGATCATTGTATCAAGTTAAGAAGAATGATGAGTTGATTGATATAAGTCAAGAAGTTGAGTAAAACACTAAGCTTGACTCAATGACATGTTACTAGGTCAATGAAGAAGTTGAAGTAGAAGATTAAGGAACTTAAGTATGACTCGAGCAAACAGTATTAGGCAAGTGTTGGTAGAGACTGAGCAAGATGAAGGGAACTGAAGTATTGACCGAGCGCAGAGTTGGCAAAGCAAGCCAGTGTAAGCCGAGTGAGACAAATTAGTAGTGACCGAGCTACCCAATAATGATCGAGTTGAAGAATATAGTGATGAACGAGTGTCAACAAATTAACAAAATGTGAAAGAATTAAGTTTTGAGGTCGACACAGTTGAATTTACGAATTAGTGAAAATGCGTTAAAGATAAGGATTGATGAGCTGACATATTTAATGCATGAATTGAGTTTGTTAAGCGATCTAAGGTGAGGATTTAATGAGTAGTTTCTATAAGTTTCAAGGAAAGGACAAAACGATGAATAGATTCAATGAATCAAATCAAACCCTAAGATTTGCGGTTATGTTTAAGTGACAAAAGATTAAACCCGTATATTTAAGGAGGTATAAGTGATGTTTAATAGTGGTTGTTAGAATCATGAATTTGTGAAGAACATAGTTGCAAAAGAAAAGTGAGAAGTTGGTGATAGTGAGATTGCTTAAAGCGTTGCCAAGAAAATCAAAGATGGAGAATGCGATGAAGTCCAGTCAATAAACCAGGAATGAGCCGAATGGAGATCTGAACTTGCTAAGTGAGTTGTATTTTATTAGATCAATGTAGTTGCTACTTTCTAACCATTGTGGCAGTAAAAATATAATCAAGGTTAACCTAACAATCATATTGTGAATCCTTTAATCAAGGTGACATTCTAATGGAATGTTTTAAAGACCTCTAACAAAGGCACTCCTAACAGGCGATTAAATCCTTTAACAGGGTTACACCTAACAGTGTGTTTTGTAACCTTTACTAGGGTTGGCTCTTAACCAAGCTCACTTTAGAAGGGTGAAAAAGTAGTAGCATGTTACTTGGTGGTTTTTCCCAAATTGGGTTTCTATGTTAAATCTTGGTGTCATACTTGTGTAAATGTTATTTTCATGTTTCATGCTATTTACTATTATATGTTTATGTTATTTGGCATACACTAAACAGAGAGCTAAGTGATGAGATGAATAAGTTGGATTACTGATGAATTGCTATATTGACCGAGTGGATTTATGAGTTTGATTAAGTTGTTTGAAGTTGAATTGGTACATCTGGTCCTGAGGATAATCGATTCAACCCCCCTCCCCCCCTCTCGGTTATTCTAATCATTCTAACAATAGGTACAAACTTGTTGGGATGGAATCACCATCAAGCCAATTTAGAAGTTTTCATCAGATGGAGAAATTCGTAAAAAACCTATGTTCACTCCTGCAAATCTTAGTCGGCCAAAGGACAAATTTCTTCTTTTTTTGTTTTTTTTTTTTCCAGATTATATAAAGAATACAAGGAAACACTACAATTAAAGAACAACTCCAGAATTACTTTGAATTTATTGATTAAATAAAGGCAAGGTTTTAATCAATTTCATGAACCAAATTTGCAAGATTTAAATAGACAAAGAAACCTGATTGCTGTAAACAATCGTAGGTATTGCCAATTTGTGAGAGGTGTCCAGAATGCCTTAATTACAACATCCACATACACATCAACTAACTCTAGCCTCAAACACAATTCCCAGGTTCAAAACGTCCAATGCGAAACAACCAATTTCGCCTCTAATTAATATTGGCGGCCAAAATGATTGATGACTGATGCCAATCTGTTTGCACAGGTTGTTCACGTTGATTGTAGGGTGTGGATGCAGTGCCTTGCTAGCCGTATGCAAACGCCTAGACCTCTTGTGATGTTATTTGATGTCCCAGCTATAATCTAATGCCTCACGTGCTTCCAGAAATGCAACCGCATCTAGTATTAATGCCAATTGATTTCCCTTCAATTGCTGAACAATATCAGTCAGTAGCAATCAATTTGTCTTCAGAATGACAGTCTCCTTAATCACAGAAATTATAGTAGGAGATTACAACAACTGTTTACCTCAGCACATTTGTTTATGAGAAACTCAGAATACCTTCAAACCCTTAGCCATATGAAATTGAGCAAGGAAAATATATATATCAAGATGCTTTTTTCTTTGAAATGAAGTCATATTTATAAGACTTTGTGCAACTTGTCCTTCACCTTGACACTTCTCACTTAAACCTTGCTTTATAATATAAAGTCCAATTACTTTATAGTTTATACTATAAAGCACCATAATTAATTACCAATGCATTAAATAATCATTAAGTACCACTGTAATTGCAATTTGCAGTAAATATGATTCCACCAAATCAATTCATCCCGAGTCCAAAAGCAAAATGATAAGTGACCAACATTGTCAGAACCGACATGACCAAAATAGAAATTGGCCAAAAGTGACTTACTAAAAATAGTAAGTCCAAAATAGCAAATCCATATCAAAGACCCCTAAAACCAAATGTCAACTCACGGGGGTCGTGCTGATGAATTAACAAAATCCAAACTCCAGGAACCTGCTAAATTGGGGACATTACAGTGCTCCCTCTCCAAGATTGCTTGCCCTCAAGCAATCACAATCCGGGATGCTGTAGAATATCCTCAGGCTCCCAAGTGGCATTCTCATCTGGAAGATCTTGCTACTTAACCAAAAATTCATGAATAGTCCTCCATTGCAACTGCCTTTCTCTAGTATCAAGAATCGCTTCCGGAATCAACTCCAATCTTCCTTCATCGTCCAACGGAGGCAATATAGGAGAACTGATGCAGGAGCATCCTGGCCGTCCCATTATCTCGCTGATTCTATTGGTCATTGCTAAGTTGCTGCAATTGCCGATTGCCTGTAATTTTGCAGTTTATGTCGAGTTGAGGTTATCCCATGTCGTGTTAACACTCGGGTTAGCATGTTATCCCATCTGACTTTGTAGTGTGTGTCGAGCTATTCTTCATGTGCCGTGTGATCCTTCATGTGCCATGTTTTCCTATTGATGCTGTGTTAGCATTTTGGACGTGTTTTTTGCGTTTTTGGTGCGAGTCAACTTGCATGATTTATTACGATTGCGACATTTTGATTGGATCTTGTCTTGGGATGTGTCTAGATCGTTGTTGGGTCGACCTTTCTGTTTTGTAATGTTCTGGAAGCTGTTTTGGCAAGTATAAATAGGGTGTTTATGCTTAGAGTTTGGCAAGAGATTTGGGGGGGGGGAGTGATTGGATTGGAGCGATTTTGGAAGTAGTTAAAGGGTGAGTTTTCCTGAGTCTATTCACAGAGCGCCAAATGTGAGGCAGTTTACAGCAGGATTGTGATGGAGTTGTGAGTGTGGACAGAGCGCCGAATGTGAGGTAGTTTACATTTGGATCTTGGATAAAGTTGGAGAAGAGTTAGGCTGCGGCTTGAGAACTAGAGAATAGCTTGGTGGACCTAAGGTTACAAGTGTGGATTCTTTTTGGTGTTCTTATCCAGTTGTGGATCTGGATTAGCTAGGGTTTGGATTGTATCTTGAGGGATCTTGCAGAACTGTTATTGTATTTGCTGTTGTATTTGGCCCTAACCCGGAAGGCCTTACAGCTGGGCATATTGCATGTAATCATTATATCTATGAATAAAGAGTTGTGATTTGGTATCAGAGCTTGTAATATTGCTTTTTGCTGTTGTGTTTCCACTATGTGGTTATTTGTTGGGGGCTAGGACATCTCCTTTGGGGATTCTCCTACCTTGCATTGCGTTAGGTGGTATCAGAGCGAAGGTTGTTCTTGAGTGTGTAGATAGATTGCCAAAGTTGTGGCAGTTTGCACCAGGATTTGGGTTGAGAGAAGTAGATTTGAGAAGATCTTGATCTGGTGGTGGATTGTTCTTTCTGGAGTCCTAGATCTCTTGGTTGTGAGGTGGCAGATCATGGTTCTGACTTGTAATTGCAGAGGACTTGCAGATGGATCGATGGATGCAAAGATGGAAGACTGATCTTGTTGAGGCATGCTCATAGAGAGTTTGTGTATTGCAGATCTGTGGTCTTGGACTTGTGATGTGGTTCCTGATTGTTCATGTGGGGTAGCAGGTTGCGATCTGACTTGCAAACAATTCGGTTTTATCACAAGGAGCGTGGGAAGGATTTGTTGTAGAGGGTTTACGAACATCTTGGGAGATGGCTCCAAGAGGATTGGATCCTGAGATGATTGCGAATCTCTGTGATGTGGTGGAGTGGAGGTTTTCTGAGATGTCTACTTGGTTTGAAGCTAGCTTGGCTGATTGAGTTAAGGACGAGGTGAGGAAGGCATTCCGTAGATGTTTGTGGAGTTGGAGTATACTAATCCAGAAGAGAGTTGTCTCACTGGTTAAGAGACTTGTTCGAGAGAGAAGATGGCATAGCAAGGTTGAGGTTGGTTTTGTTGATCAGTTTGTGGAGTCTGATACAAAACTTGCAGAGCAACTCGAGGCTGTTGATGAGGATATTCCTAATCTTGTTGATGCTAGGATGGAGGTTGGTTTTCATGATCAGTTGTTGAGTCTGACATGGAGATTGTAGAGCACTTGGTCGTCAATGATCTGGTTGCTATTGGTGGTGAGTTGTTTGTTGCAGAGCATCTTGTTGTGAGCAATGAGATTGTTGGTGTTGTGAGTTTGGCATGCATTGATGGAGATCTACATATTGCCGCTAATGTGGAGTTTGTTGTTGTTGGTGTTGATTCACTAGTTGCTGTTGTGGATGAGGCTTTGCTGATGAAGCATTATGTTCAGTTTGTTCCTGGGAGTGAGTACGTTGATTGGATGGTTGAGATTTTGGTGTTTGATAGAGTGATGTAGGTATGGATGATGTGCAGATTGGATTTCTTGTCCTTGTTGGAGTGGAAGCCTTTGGTGAAGAAGAAGTTGGTTGTTGATCTTTCTTTGGGCATCAAAGTGTGGGACACACTTTTCTATTTACTTGGGGAGTCTGATATAGGAGCATTCTGGCCGTCGCGTTATCCCACTGATTCTTGTTGGTCATTGCTGAGTGCCTGTAATTTTGCAATTTAAGCCGAGTTGAGGTTATCCCATGTCGTGTTAACACTCGGGTTAGCGTGTTATCCCATCTGACTCTGTAGAGTGTGTGAGTTCCACAGTGTGTGCCGAGCTATTCTTCATGTGCCGAGTGATCCTTGATGTGCCGAGTTTTCCTGTTGATGCTGAGTGTCAGCATTTTGGACTTGTTTTTTGCGTTTTTGGTGCGAGCCAACTTGCACGATTTATTTCAATCGCGACATTTTTGATTGGATCTTGTCTTGGGATGTGTCCAGATTGTTGTTTGGTCAGCTTTTCTATTTTGTAATGTTCTAAAATGTTTTGTAAGCTGTTTTAGCAAGTATAAATAGGCTGTTTAGGCTTAGAGTTTAGCAAGAGATTTGAGAGGGGAGTGATTGGAGAGGAGCGATTTTGGGAGTAGTTGAAGGGCGAATTTTCCTTAGTCTATGGATAGAGCGCCAAATGTGAGGCAGTTTATAGCAGGATTGTGATGGAGTTGTGAGTGTGGACAGAGCACTGAATGTGAGGTAGTTTACACTTGGATCTTGGATAAAGTTGGAGGAGAGCTAGGGTTGCGGCTTGAGAACAAGAGAATAGCTTGGTGGACCTGAGGGTACAAGTGTGGATTCTTCTTGGTGTTCTTATCTAGTTGTGGATCTGGACTAGCTAGGGTTTGGATTGGATCTTGAGGGATCTTGCATAATTGTTATTGTATTTGCTGTTTTATTTGGCCCTAACCCGAAAGGCCTTACAGGTGGGCATATTGCATGTAATCAGTTATATCTATGAATAAAGAGTTGTGATTTGGTATCAAATCTTGTATTATTTATTTTTGTTGTTGTGTTTCCGCTGTGTGGTTATTTGCTGGGGGCTAGGACATCTTCTTTGGGAATTCTCCTGCCTTGCACTGTGTCAAGAGGGTATCACATGATGACCCAAAGCCCCCTTGAGGCGTGAAACATGAAACACATTATGAACTTTTCTATCATCAGGCAACTGCAACTCATACTCCACCTCACCAACTCGCCGCACAATCCGAAAAGGGCCATAATAATGCGGCTTAAGTTTCTCAGCCCCACTCTTTTTGATCGAAGATTGCCAATACGGCTGCAACATCTAGTAGACCATGTCACCCACTTGGAAAGTCCGAGCTGTTCTCTTGTGATGTCCCCTTCTAGCTAGAGACATCACTTTAGCTTGTGATTAGCCTATCAGAGACCCTCGTAGGCTAGTAGGATTGGTTAGAGGGTCACCTTGGTGTGGAGATCTTCCAAGGACCTGAGAAGAGTACACTTCTGGGTTGCCAGAGTTTGTTTATTATGAGTTTGGCTTGGTCAGGCTATTTTTAGCAATTTTGGAGTTATAAAGGTGGACCCCTGCTATTTTTAGAAAAGGGGTATGGTCATATGCAGCTCTATCATGTTAGCTCCCGGTTCAGACGACATTCAAAAATGTTGAGTAATAATGGAGATATTAATGTTTATTTAGTTAGAATAAACATTATTGGTTTTGAGCTTATATTATTAAGTTATAATATGTTTTTATATTATAACTTAAGTGAGGGTCATGATATCATAAAAGGGGGCCATATTTCAATTAATTGTGGGTCCAAGCTTATGGGAAAATTAAAAGGGGTTTTCTAAGTTTTAATGTAATAACATTTTTTATGTTATTATTATATTCTTTTATCCCACATTGAGCGTAGAGCCTCATTCTGGAGTTGAGGAGTCTTTATAAACAAACCTTGTCTTCCTTCAAGAGCATGTTATGAGAATTATTTAAAACCAGGGTTTCTACAAATTCGAGAAGAATTCAGACTGTGGAGGACGTAGTTTCTTCAGAGTTGATGCAATTTGAAGGTGTGAAATATCACCCGAATTTTGCCTGTGAGTTGGCTTCATCCAGAAGTCAATATTGTGTTTCAGTAGGAGAAAATGGGATGGATCTGTTTGCAGATTTATAACAGCAGCTACAGTACCGTGAACAGTGCGCTACAGTGTCGTGAACAGTGCGCTACAGTACACGTGAACAGTGCCGTGAACAGTACCGTGAACAGTGCCCGTGAACAGTGCCGTGAACAGTACCGCGCTACAGTAAATTCAAAATCAGAGATTTAATATTGCAGATTTTGATAGGCGCTGCCTAGAGAGGGAGCAATCAGCAGCGTGTTTGCATTTTGGAGTCAAAAATCAGGTTTTTTTCAACTATTAATGCTGATGTTTTTTTTATGTATTCTTCCAACAATAAACATTGTATAAATTGTATGAGCCATCTGAATAAATGAGTTCGATCAGCATTATAATTAGATTTGAGTTATAATTTTGGGTAAATTAGTTTCAATATTTGTATTCTCTTTTATAAACTCAAAAAAAAACCAGAAGCAGCTTGAAACATTCAAGAACCAACAAAAAACAATCATTACACTCAGGGAAACAAACAGTGATCAGCATAGAGCCTATTTGGGGTTCTTACAGTGGTATCAGAGCCTAGTTCCTGCCATCCTGAGGGTTTGGGAGTCATATGCAGCCACTGGAAATTGGACCACACAGGTACTATACCCGCAGGAGAGCTTTGATTGACAGAGAACAGCTAGAGGAAACAGGAAATATGGAAGAGAGGTATGATGGTAGTCCACCTAGAAACAGGAGGAATAATGATGATCAGGATACCAGAGAATTCTTTCGTGCAATGGTTACAGGGCAGCAGCAGATGACACAGGCATTACAGGCACTCACTACTATGGTAGAAAGGATGAACCCACCTGTTAGACAGAATGGGGAACAGGGAGTACAGGGAGATAACAGGAGTGCTACAGGTAATCAGAGACCACAACGGACCCATTCTAGAACAGCTGATAGGCCTACACGCCCTACATTTGTTCCGGAGGAGCCAGAAGAAGCTCCGACAGAGGAGGCGGTAGGAGACCCCATATTTGCAGATGCACTCATGGCTGCAAATGATGAATGGGAATTATTAGCTCCACAGGTTCGGGAGAGGATGACCTTTGAACGCTTTGTTAATCAGAGGAGAGAGCATTACAGGTCACTCAGACAGGATAGGAGGCCTAGAGGTCAAAATAGTGAGCTGAAGAGGGCTACAGGCAAGCTTACTATGCCTACATTTGATGGGAGTGGTAAGATGACAGCTCAAGCTTGGATTCATAAGCTTGACACATTTTTGGCACTGAGGCCAATGACAGAGATTGAAGCTATCAAATATGCCACCTTGCATTTGGAGGGAGTAGCACATGATTGGTGGTACCATGGTATGGTAACACTTCAGCATAACCAGGTGACAGAGTACCAGGACTTCGTGGATAAGTTGGTTGAAAGATTTGATAAGAAAGATCCAGAGATTTACTTCCGAGACTTAGCACAGTTGAAACAGACAGGCAACTTGGAGTATTTCATTGGTGAATTTCAGCGGTTGGCAGTGATGGTGCCAAACATTTCAGAGCGTAGATTGATAGTTCTTTTCATTGAGGGCCTATCCGAACCACTGAGAGGGTGGATAAAGGCATTTGATCCTATTTCTTTACAGGAAGCGATGAAAAAGGCAAGAAGTATGGAACATGCAGTCCCAACAAACAAATTTCAGTCCAAAGGAGCATCTTCTAGTAAGGATAACAAACCATTTTATAAAAAACCAGAGAGGACTGATTTTAAAAATGATTCTAAAGATAAAACTCCAGCACCTTTTGACAGGGAAACATTAAATGATTTGAGGAAGAAAAAATTATGTTTCTACTGTAAGGGACCCTATGATGCAAACCATGATTGTCCTCTTAGGCCAAAGGGAAAAGCTAACAGAGTTATGTGGGCATACTATGAGGAATCAGAATCAGATAATTCAGATCAGCAGTCTGATATAGAGGAAATGGATGGTGGAAAAGAGGAAGACAAGGCTGAAAACTTGTTTGAAATGGAGTCCAAGGATGGGGAAGGAGATGGGCAACTTAGGGAAGCTCGTCTCACTAGTATTAAGCAAGAAGGATCATTCCGGATGAGAGGAGTACTTGCTGGACAGCGAGTTATAACTTTGGTTGATACAGGTGCCACTCATAATTTCATCGATGCTAGGATGGTGGAGAAGCGTGGCATACAAACAGAGGAGTTTGGGGGAATTAGAGTGAGGGTAGCGGATGGCTATGTTCTCAATTGTGATCGTAAGATCACTAGACTCCCATTGAAAGTTAATAATTATGACTTTAAGGCAGATTTCTATGTTGTGCCTATGGGAGATACAGATATAGTTCTTGGGATGAGTTGGTTGCACGATATTGGTGAGTTCACTCTTAACCTCAAGGAGATGGAGATGAGGTTTAAAGTGAATGGGAAGACACATATCCTTAAGGCAATTAGGGATAGTGATCTCAGGATGGTCTATTTTCGGAGGATGGCTAGATTGATTCGACATAATCAGGTAGAATGGGCAGCAGAGTGCATGTTAATGCCATCACAGGAGGGACAGCAGAAGATTGAATATCCTCCTGATATTCAGGAGCTTAGAGTTAAACACTCTAAGGTGTTTAGTGACATTCCACCAGGTAGACCACCAGACAGGGGTATTGAGCACATCATTGAGTTAGAGGAGGGGGCTAAGCCCATCATGATTACACCTTATAGGCATCCGAAGAGGTTGAAGGATGAAATTGAGAAAACCATAAAGGAGTTACTTGCTATGGGCCACATTAGACCAAGTAAGTCTCCTTTTGCTTCTTCAGTGGTGTTAGTAAAGAAGAAGGATGGGACATTGAGGATGTGCATTGATTACAGGGTGCTTAATTGGAAGACAATTAAAAACAGGTACCCCATTCCCAGGATCGATGAGTTGATAGATGAGCTTCATGGAGCTTGCTTCTTCTCAAAGATAGATTTGAGATCAGGTTATCACCAGATTAGAGTTAGAGAGCAGGATATTGAGAAGACAGCCTTCAGATGTCATTGTGGCCATTTTGAGTTTGTAGTTATGCCATTTGGGCTAACTAACGCACCCGCTACTTTTCAGGCAACAATGAATAGGGTTTTCCATCTTTAGTTGAGGAGATTTGTACTTGTCTTCTTCGATGATATCTTGGTATATAGTAGATCTTGGGAGGAGCACTTAGTTCACCTTGACACGGTGTTGGATATATTGGGCAGAGAATCCTTGTATGCAAAGGAGTCGAAGTGTGATTTGGGCATGACAGAGTTGTTGTACTTGGGTCACATCATCAGTGCAGAGGGCGTACGCATGGATCCTGAAAAGATTCGTGCCATTGTGGAGTGGCCTTCACCGGTGAACCTTACACAGTTGAGGGGCTTTCTGGGACTATGTGGTTTCTACAGGAGGTTTGTGGATGGATATTCCAGGCATGCAACACCCTTAACAGATTTGATGAGAAAGGGAGCTTTTTTGTGGACTCCTGAGGCACAGGAGTGTTTCGAGAAATTTAAGGAGTTGATGACTTCTTGTCCAGTGTTAGCATTACCAGATTTCAACCAACCTTTTGAGCTACACTGTGATGCTTCCGGAGAGGGCATTGGAGCGGTGCTTATGCAGGAGAAGCACCCTATTGCTTATGAGAGCAGGAAATTGAGAGGGCCAGAGCGGAGCTTCAGTATATATGATAAGGAGATGTTAGCCATTATGCATGCTTTGGCTAAATTCAGGCAATATTTGGTAGGTAGCAAATTTTGTATCAAAACCGACCATAATAGCCTAAAGCATTTTCTAGGGCAGCGAGATCTCAATGATAGGCAACAAAAGTGGGTGAGCAAGTTACAGTCCTATGACTTTGATATTACATATTTTAAGGGGACGCAGAATGTAGTTGCTGATGCCTTATCACGTAGGCCCCATTTGAGCTTATTGACAGACATATCGGAGGATTGGAGACACTTGATCCTTGCAGAGTATGCGAAGGATACTTGGGCAACTGGATTCATAGATGGGACTATTCAGGACAACAGATACACCCTTGTGAATGAGCTCATCATTTACAAAGGGCGAATATTTTTGGTCCCAGGATCAGCGGTGAGAAGGATGGTTCTGAAATCTTTTCATGATTCACCTATGGCAGGACATCCTGGTTTCTACAAGACTTACCGGCAGATTAGAGAGCGCTTCACATGGAAGGGGCTCAAAACAGAAGTACTTCAGTATGTTAGGGAGTGTCTCACTTGCCAGCAGAATAAGCAGGAACACTCCTATCCAGCCGGTTTACTGCAGCCACTTCCGATTCCTGATAGGAAGTGGGAGTGTTTGTCTATGGACTTTATCACAGGACTACCTAGAGCCCAAGGCAGGGACTGTATATATGTGGTTGTGGATCGCCTTACGAAGTTTGCACACTTCTTTCCGATCACTGCTACATACACTGCTACACAAGTGGCAGAGTTGTTCTTCAAAGAGATATTCAGATTACATGGCTTACCTCGGAGCATTGTGAGTGACAGAGATAGCAGGTTTATGAGTCACTTTTGGCAGGAGTTATTCAGGTTGTGTGCGACAGAGCTCACTCCGAGTACTAGCTACCACCCTCAGACAGATGGTCAGACGGAGATAGTGAACAAATGGGTGGAGGGATATCTCAGAAATTATATAGCAGGGCAACAGAAGGCATGGGTAAAGTGGATTTATCTCTGTGAGTATTGTTACAACACCACTTATCACATGTCTATTCAGATGTCACCCTTTATGGCCCTGTATGGGTATGAGGCACCCAATTTTATGGATCTGCTTTTGAGTGACAGTAGAGTGCCCAGTGCAGGTGATTTGTTACAGGAGAGTCAAGACATTGTTAAGACTCTCAAGGATAATATAACTAAGGCACAAAATCAGCAGAAGCAATACGCAGATCAAAAGAGGACTGAGCGGACTTTTGAGGTTGGAGATATGGTGTATCTTATGTTGCAGCCATACCGTCAATCCACTCTCAAGAAGAATGGTGCCGAGAAACTTAAGCCACGATACTATGGTCCATTTAGGATTATCAGGAAAGTGGGAGAGGTGGCTTATGAGTTAGACTTACCGGCAGAGAGCAAGGTGCACAATGTTTTTCATGTGTCACGTCTCAAGAAGGCGTTGGGGCATCATATTGTGCCTTCTACAGTATTACCGCCCCTGGATGATGAGGGAAAACTTGTTTTGATTCCGGAGGCTATCATTGATTTCAGAGAAAGGAACTTGAGGAGACGTACCATCCGGGAATATTTGGTGAAGTGGAAGGATTTGCCGGTAGAGGATGCTACTTGGGAGAGCGAGGAGATTTTACAGCATCCAGAGTTGATATTGCTTGAGGACAAGCAATTTCAGGGAGGGTGGACTGTGATGTCCCCTTCTAGCTAGAGACATCACTTTAGCTTGTGATTAGCCTATCAGAGACCCTCGTAGGCTAGTAGGATTGGTTAGAGGGTCACCTTGGTGTGGAGATCTTCCAAGGACCTGAGAAGAGTACACTTCTGGGTTGCCAGAGTTTGTTTATTATGAGTTTGGCTTGGTCAGGCTATTTTTAGCAATTTTGGAGTTATAAAGGTGGACCCCTGCTATTTTTAGAAAAGGGGTATGGTCATATGCAGCTCTATCATGTTAGCTCCCGGTTCAGACGACATTCAAAAATGTTGAGTAATAATGGAGATATTAATGTTTATTTAGTTAGAATAAACATTATTGGTTTTGAGCTTATATTATTAAGTTATAATATGTTTTTATATTATAACTTAAGTGAGGGTCATGATATCATAAAAGGGGGCCATATTTCAATTAATTGTGGGTCCAAGCTTATGGGAAAATTAAAAGGGGTTTTCTAAGTTTTAATGTAATAACATTTTTTATGTTATTATTATATTCTTTTATCCCACATTGAGCGTAGAGCCTCATTCTGGAGTTGAGGAGTCTTTATAAACAAACCTTGTCTTCCTTCAAGAGCATGTTATGAGAATTATTTAAAACCAGGGTTTCTACAAATTCGAGAAGAATTCAGACTGTGGAGGACGTAGTTTCTTCAGAGTTGATGCAATTTGAAGGTGTGAAATATCACCCGAATTTTGCCTGTGAGTTGGCTTCATCCAGAAGTCAATATTGTGTTTCAGTAGGAGAAAATGGGATGGATCTGTTTGCAGATTTATAACAGCAGCTACAGTACCGTGAACAGTGCGCTACAGTGTCGTGAACAGTGCGCTACAGTACACGTGAACAGTGCCGTGAACAGTACCGTGAACAGTGCCCGTGAACAGTGCCGTGAACAGTACCGCGCTACAGTAAATTCAAAATCAGAGATTTAATATTGCAGATTTTGATAGGCGCTGCCTAGAGAGGGAGCAATCAGCAGCGTGTTTGCATTTTGGAGTCAAAAATCAGGTTTTTTTCAACTATTAATGCTGATGTTTTTTTTATGTATTCTTCCAACAATAAACATTGTATAAATTGTATGAGCCATCTGAATAAATGAGTTCGATCAGCATTATAATTAGATTTGAGTTATAATTTTGGGTAAATTAGTTTCAATATTTGTATTCTCTTTTATAAACTCAAAAAAAAACCAGAAGCAGCTTGAAACATTCAAGAACCAACAAAAAACAATCATTACACTCAGGGAAACAAACAGTGATCAGCATAGAGCCTATTTGGGGTTCTTACATCTCTTCTGACCAGCATATTGTTTTTGCTGATTCTGTGCTATCTATATATTATCTCTCAAGGATCTTACTACATCCTGACTGTCCTGCAACAAATCTCTTGCACTCGGTACTTTGCTATCACCTCATAACTCTATAAAACTAGGTGGATCATACCTGTATAGAGCCCTAAAAGGCGACATCTATGTAGTCATGTGATGAGTGGAATTGTAATAATATTCACATAAGTGAATCCACTTTACCCAAGCCTTTTGCTGAGAAGAGACAGAATATCGTAGATATCCTTCTATCCACTTGTTTACTATTTCCATCTGTCTATTAGTTTGCGGATGGTAGTTGGTGCTAGGAGTCAACTCAGTCCCACACAATCTAAAATTCTTCTTCCAAAAATGACTCATAACTCTGCTGTCACGTTCACTCACAATGGTTTAAGGTAAACCATGCAACCTGAGGATTTCTCTAAAAAATAATTCAGCCAACTGCACGGCTAAATAGGTAGTGGTAATAGGGAGAAAGTGAGCATACTTTGTGAGCCTATCTACCACCACATATATGCAATCCCATCCTTGGGCTTTAGGCAAGCCCACAATGAAGTCCATGGAGATTCCTTCCATCTTCCTTTCAGGAATAGGACGTGGCTGTAATAAACCAACAGGATATGTGTGTTCATGTTTGTTTTGCTGACAAACTGAACACTCTCGGACATAGTGATGAACATCAGTCTTCAATCCCTTCCATGTAAATCTCTCTCGAACTAGTCTATAAGTCTTAAAAAACCCAGGGTGACCAGCTATGGGAGAATCATGAAATGCCCGCAGTATAATCTTATGCACATCTGACTCTGGAATCAAATATATCCTCCCTTTGTATATAATCAACTCTCCTGAAAGCGAATATCTATCATCTTGAATGCTACCATCCACAATACTTGTTGTCCTCTGATCCCTGACATACTCAACTATAATCAAATGTCTGCAATCCTCTGAAATAACAGAAACTATATAAAGGTGAGGTCTCCTCGAAAAGTCCCCTTGATATAGGAGATATCAAAATAATAAGACTATAGCTTGCTGACCCATTTCTGCTGTCTCTCATTCAAATCTCTTTGCCCCATGAAATGTCTCAAAGCTATTATGATTAGTCTTAATGCAAAACTTGCTGCCCATCAAATTCTGCTTGAATTTAGCCAAAGTATGCATGATAATAAATACTGAAAGTTCTTTCAGGACCCTGCAATTTCCTGCTCTCAAAAACTATGGGATGTTGATCCTGGGACAAAACAACACCAGTGCCCTCTCCGAAAGCATCACAATGCAAATCGAAAGGCCTAGAAAAATCAGGTAAAGCTAATACTGGACATGAAGTCATAATAGTCTTAAACTTCTCAAAACATTCTTGTGCCTGAGCCAACCATTGGAAAGCACCCTTACGGGTCAAATTTGTAAGGGGAGCAACGTGTCGTGAGAAACCGGCCACAAAACTACGATAAAAGGCACAAAGTCCAATCAACCCTCTCAACTGTGTCAGGGTCTCAGGTGTAGGCCACTCCACAATAGCGCGGATCTTATCTGGGTCCATGTGAACCCCATTAGCACTAATAATGCGCCCCAAGTAAAGCAACTCTGTCATATCGAGAGCACACTTGGACTCCTTGGCATACAAGGAAGCCCTATCCAATATACCCAAGACTATATCGAAATGAACAACATGATCATCCAAAGTCTTGCTATAAATTAGAATGTCGTCAAAGAAGACCAATAGAAACCTGCGGAGCTGACTGTGGAACACCCTGTTCATAGTAGACTGAAAAGTGGCAGGAGCATTGGTAAGACCAAAAGGCATGACCAAAAACTCAAAATGCCCACACTAACACCTGAATGTTGTCTTCTCTATATCTTGCTCTCTGACCTGGATTTGATGATAGTCGGATCTCAAATCAATCTTGGAAAAATACTTAGCCCCATGCAATTCATCAATTAGCTCATCAATCCATGGAATTAGATACTGGTTTTTAATGGTCTTCTTATTCAACATTTGGTAGTAAATGCACATCCGAAGGGTGCCATCCTTCTTCACCAGAACAACTGAAGAAGCAAATGGGGATTTACTTGGCCTAATATGCCCCTGATCAAGTAGCTCTTGTATAGTTGTCTTAATCTCATCTTTGAGTCTCTTCGGATGGCGATAGGGAGTAATCATAATAGGCTTAGTGCCCTCCTCCAACTCAATAATATGCTCAATCCCATGGTCCGATGGCCTACTAGGGGGTAAATCATTAAACACTTTAGAGTGTTTAATTCTCAACTGTTGGATATTTGGATGATATCTTGCCTCCTCGATATTCTTTTGAGTAGGTATAATCCTGCACTCCACTACCTAATCAATAATATCTTCATGACGAACCAAATGCTGCATGTGCCTAAGGGAGATCTGTTTCATCTCATCATTATGGATTGCTTTAAGAACTTGGGACTGCTCGTCCTTAGTGAATCTCATCTCCATCTCTGTACTCAAGTAGATATCCTTAAGTGTGTGTAATCGAGCCATACGAAGAACTATATCTATCCCCCTCAAGTCTACCGCATAAAAATCCATAGAGAAAACATATGTATTAAGTTTCACAGGAAGATTTGTAATCATCTTGTTACACTTCAAAGTGCAACCATCTGCTACCTGTACTCAAAGACCCTTGAAATCCTCAGTTTGCATACCTCTCGTTGTAACCAAATGTGCATCAATAAAATTATGAGTGGCTCTAGTATCAAATAAAGCAACAATACCCTATCCAGGTATTAGCCCGCGCATCCTGAAAGCTTCCTCCTTCCTCATATTGGATAAGTAAGCTAACTTGAGGTTGGAGTCATCCACCTCATTATCAACATCATCACTCCTATGCTGATCTTGATCACAATCCCCAAACTGCTTGTGAAACTCAGCACTGCAATCATCATCGTAGGACCACTCCATCATCCTATTTTTACCCTTAGGTTTCATAGGACAATCATGATCGCCATCATAAAGACCTCTGCAATAGAAACATAACTTCCTTCTCCTCAAATCACTAATTGGTTCTAGGTCCAACAGTGCTGCAGCAGGGCGCTTACCCTCAATCTTCTCCTCTCTCTGGTGAGGTGTTCTATCATAGGAGGACATGGCAAGCTTCGAGGAAAACTTGCCTCTAGGTGTAGAGACCTCTAAATTACGAGCCTTTTTCATTGCCTCCTGCAATGAAGGGGGATCTAATAACTCAATCCACCCTCTAAGTGGCTTAGCAAGACCTTCAATGAAAAAATAACCCTCCTCCACTCAGATATGTCATACACCATCACTGACAACCTTTGGAACTCACTGATGAATGCCTCCAAACCAGCTATCTATCGTAACTGAGCCAACTCCCTAAAATAAACCTCGGGATCCTTCTTGTCAAAATGTTCTATCAACCTGTTAACAAACTCCTGGTATGATATGATTTGATCATGATGGAGAGATACTAAACCATGATACCACCAATCGTGCGCAACTCCATCAAGGTGTAGCACAACAAACTTGATGGCGTCCTCTTCAGTCATAGGACGCAAAGCAAGGTAGGTGTCGAGCTTGTGGACCCAAGCTTTAGCAATCACTCTACTGCTCCCATCAAAATGAGCCTATGTCATCTTACTAGCTGCCTGTTGGAGCTCAGTATACCTGGGCCATTGTTTGTCAGAAGCAGGCCTACCCCTGGAATGCTCAGGCTTCTGTGTCAGATATTTGTCAAAACTCAAGTTATCCTTTAATACCTGAGGAAGAGCATCCCGCTCATGAAAATGAGTCAGTACATCATCAACAAATGGAGCAGTGTCAGAAGTAGTGCTACTTGCATCTAATTCGGGTCTCAACAAAGTGGGTCTTTGTGGCCTATCTTGAGCACAAATAGCTTGTCCTATCCACCCTATCATCCATTCTAACATGATCCTCGATCCTGTGCTTGTTATCAGCCTTGGGCCTCGTATCCACACATGACCTGTGGGAACCAACAGAAACATCTCGATCTATCTCTCTACCCCGATCCCGAGGCAAAGCTAACTGTTGCAAGCTATTAGACAACTGTTGGAGAACACCTGTCATCTGCTATTGCCTAGCTGCGATATTCCTAAATGCCTGCAAGGTGTCTCTATCAACCTGAGCATCTGTAGCTTGTTGCCCGATGCCACCAGAACCTCACGGATTACCCACCGAGCCCAATTGAATCTTTGGCTCTCCCTCTTCAGGAGGTACATTCTGATCCCGTTGGGTGTAGTGCATGCCTGGCACAAACCTTCGATCACCATCCATGTCTCAAGATGTAGAACAACAAAGATATCCCTTTGAAAATTCTGAGCCCAATTTCTGCAGGTTGGTAGGAAACCACTCTGATACCACTGTAAAAAACCTATGCTCACTCTTGCAAATCTTAGTCAGCCAAAGGACGAATTTCTTCTTTTTTTGTTTTTGTTTTTATATATTCTTTTGTTTTTGTTTTTTTCCAGATTATATAAAGAATATAGGGAAACACTACGATTAAAGAACAACTCCAAAATTAGTTTGAATTTATTGATTAAATAAAGGCAAGGTTTTGATTAATTTCATGAACCGAATTTGCAAGATTTAAATAGACAAAGAAACCTGATTGCTGTAAACAACCGCAGGTATTGCCAGTTTGTGAGAGGCGTCCAAAATGCCTTAATTACGGCATCTACATACACATCAGCTAACTCCAGCCTCAAACACAATTCCCAGGTTCAAAAAGTCCAATGCCAAACTACCAATTTTGCCTCCAATTAATACTGGCGGCCAGAATGATCGACGTTTGATGCTAATCTGTTTGCACAGTTTGTTCACGTTGATTGCAGGGTGTGGATGTAGTGCCTTGCTAGCTGTATGCAAATGCCTAGACCTCTTGTGATGTTATTTGATGTCCTAGCTGTAATCTAATGCCTCACGTGCTTCTGAAAATGCAACCACAGCTAGTATTAATGCCAATTGATTTCCCTTCAATTGCTGAACAATATCACTCAGTAGCAATCGATTTGTCTTCAGAATGACAGTCTCCTTAATCACAAAAATTACAGTAGGAGATTACAACTGTTTACCTCAGCACAATTTTTTATGAGAAACTCAAAATACCTTCAAACCCTCAGCCAAATGAAATTGAGCAAGGAAAATATATATTTCAAGATGCTTTTCTCTTTAAAATGAAGTCATATTTATAAGACTTTGTGCAACCTGGCCTCACCTTGACACTTCTCACTTAAACCTTGCTTTATAATATAAAGTCCAATTACTTTAAAGCACCATAATTAATTACCAATGCATCAAATAATCATTAAGTCCCACTACAATTGTAATAAATATGACTTCACCAAATCAATTCGTCTTGAACCCAAAAGCAAAATGATAAGTGACCAACATTGTCAAAACAGCCTTGCCCAAAATAGAAATTGGCCAAAAGTGACTTACTAAAAATAGTAAGTCCAAAAATAGCAAATCCATATCAAAGACCCCCAAAACCAAACGTCAATTCATGGGGGTTGCGCTGATGAGCTGACAAATCCAAACTCCAAAAACTTGCTAAATCGGGGACATTACAAAATTGATCAAAAAGGGACTGTATGGCATAGTAGCACAATTACATTTCTAAGAAGCACATGATGTGGAAACTTTGATTCCACCAGAGCTTCAAGAGATCATTCAACATCAACAAAATTTCAAGAATCAAATTACATACCTCTAGCCAAAAGTTCATAACCATGTCTTCGAATTCAGGACGGAGAGTATTTGGGCCTAGCATTAGGCACAAAAAAATTGAAATAGAAAAGTGGGTGTAGGAAATTTTGGGCATAGATGGAACCAAGAAAAAGTACTTATTTATCTCTAGTGGTCATGATTAAGGATGATGATTCATGTAGAATGTTTTCAGGCTACATGAAATTCAATAAGAATACTCTCAAGGATAAGTTTCCTATTCCTATTCTCAACGAATTATTGGATGAGTTAAATGGTATGTTCTTCTTTCATTAAATTAGATTTATGTTTAGACTATCATCAAATATGAGTCACAAAAGGTCCATGAGACAACATGTAGTACACATGAAGGGCATTATGAATTCTGTGTTATGTTCCTTTGTCTCTCTTGTGCCCGCCCACATTTCAAAGTCTCACAAATTGCATATTATGTCCATGTCTTAGGACATTTGTTTTGATATTTTTTGATGTACAAGAAGTTATGGGAGGAACACTTGCAAGATGTGGAGAAAGTATTTTAGGTTTGATAAGAGAACCTAGAAAAAACAATCCAATGTGCATTTGGAGTAAAAGGAAGTGGGACACTTAGGACACGTATTGCAGC
The DNA here is from genome assembly GCA_028749045.1 of Cupressus sempervirens. Taxonomy (NCBI): domain Eukaryota; kingdom Viridiplantae; phylum Streptophyta; class Pinopsida; order Cupressales; family Cupressaceae; genus Cupressus; species Cupressus sempervirens. The sequence continues at coordinate 316,683,827 of CM053791.1, forward strand.
AGGGTTTTAAAGTTGGTTTGAAGAAGGCTACAATTATCAAAGATTGTTTACTAGCTAAAATAGCCTTTTAAGAAGATTCTTGGGGTTGAAAGGATACTACAAAAGATCTGTTCATGTAGCAACACCCTATAAAACCTTATTGAAAAAAGATTTGTTTGTTTGTTTGTAAGAACGACATAAGTAGTCTAACAATTGAGAGAAGCACACATGGACACTTGAATGCTTTTGATTAAGTAAAACCAGGTTTTGAAGGGACCTTAAAACCCTTTACAAAATCAAGCTAAAGATCTTAACCATTAAAGCACAACCATTAAACAACAACACACAAAACATACATGACAAAGGACAAAATCCAGTCAGAGCAAAAGACAACATGACTAGAAAGGGCAAAGCCCTTGATGGAGCTCAATTTTTGAGCCTCCATTTGTGCACGTTTTCACTATGGACCAGTACATATATTTCATCTAGTCTGCAATCTATTACAAGGTAAGGGCTGACCACCAATGACAACTTGAAGATATGCAGACCTGTTGATCACAATTGTTGAGTTTGTCTCATTCAGGATAAAAGACCATTTTTAAAACATCATAACTAGCCCTGGGCATTCATTAAACAGTGCTTTCATTATTGGATAGTTACTGTGATATTACAAAAAGGATCTGTTTCAGTATACAGAAGGAAATCCTAATAATCTTTACTACAAGGTCCCCTATTTGATGTCAATCATCTTTACTTCCCAATGAAAACTATTCCCAGTATATATTTTGTAACAGCCTGATCGTTCTTCAATGTCACATATCTATTTACCAGTAGCAGCTGAAATAACCATAGTTCCTATATGGCAAAGTAATGGCTGTGAATATAGACAGTGTTTCAAAGTTATTGAATGGAGTATATGTGCATCAACAACAAAGAGCAGTAGGGAGTAATTGAAGCATTCGAATGAGTGAGTATACACACCAACAATTAATGATCAATGTCAACCCAAATAAGGTTTATTTCTTCACAGACATCAACTGCAGCATATTAGAAAAATGGTGGTTTGATTAAACTAGTTGTGACAGGTTCAGAAAAAATGAAATAAGAGATGTGTTTGAGGTAGCGACAAAACAGGACAATGCAAATACCAAACATTGAGGGATTGACAATAGTATGTAAGGATGGTGTTGGTTCTGAAGACGAGCAATCTACCTAAGACGCACAACTCAGTGAATCTAAAGACAAAACTTCTGACATCAAAGAAGAGGAGAGTCAGGCAAAGACTATGCAAGACCCGCACAGAGTGACACGTGAAGGCGAAGAACTCCAAAGCCAGGAGAGAAGTCGAATTACAAAATGAAGTCACCCACGTCCAAAGCCGTAAAACACATAGGCAATGATACTCATCGCATATACAAAGTAATTAAAATATTTTGCAGTAGACTGTCGGGAGATTTTATGTGGTGGAAGAGAAAATACAATAGAAGCTATATGCATTAAGGTTTTGCGACTTTAACTCACAGGATTTTTATTTTTTGAAAGAGCCCTGATAAAATCATGCAAAAATGCCTAATAATAAAAAAGCTCTGCTTCAGATTATTTCTCAGACTATGAGCGCCCTTTAGAAGTTCACGACATTTATGAAGCCTATGGTAGTGATTTTTTATTATATTAAATAAGCTTGCGGTGGAGTTTGTTATCATTTAGAGGTAGTGATAAAACCAATTCATGGTATGTGTATGTCTTGGATGCCACAGGAGTTGAAAATAAAACAAGGACTTTGATAAAATTAATATTTGCTGGCAAGGTTAATATTTAATGGGCCGTACCATGTAGCCCGGTAACATACAAGTTCTTAGATTTATGATTAAAATTATCGTTAAGAAAAAGTATGTCACAAATTAAAATGGAGGAGGTGCGGTTATGAAGCAAAGAGGAATGAATTATATTTTAAAAAGATAAGAGCCTCATTCTAAAGGGTATTACCTTTTGGAAAGATATATAATAAGATCCAAATCTATTTGAAGTAAAGAAGAAATATACTCGGAAAAACAGTCATATTCTGGAGAAAGTATTTTATATTTATTATTGTATGGAGGGATAAGGAGCAACATTATGATTTTGTAATATAAATTCTATTATAATATTAATAAAATAAAATGTCTTTTGTTTATTACTAAATGGCATGGAGATTTAAATTGCAGATGAATCGTCCTTTCTAATTATTTTTTGGAATTCTGTATACAACTTAAATGTCGGATAAGTGGACATGGTCATTTAGCATTTAAATTTGATCATCACAAATATTGTGAAATATACAGTTGTTTCCGTATTTGTGTCTAGTTTGTCTCCCTACCAGAGGAGTTAAAGTTCAATCTGAACTAATTTAAGATTGTGTAATATTTGATCGGTCGCATCTTGATGATTTAATTGTTAGCAGTACAAGTGCATAAGAACTTTATGAAGTTGTATGTGAAAATTCACTGAAGTTGACTCTATTGCCCGGATGAGCAGAGGCATTAGTCTTTCTATTATTGAAGTCAGAAAATCTGTATCTTCCTTCCTACAAGCATCAAATTCATTATTAACAAACCTTATACAAAACATTCAATTATTTCAAGTAGTCAACATTTAGTTTCAGTTTCATCAAGTTCAAGGACCTTGCCAGCCGGAGAACTCCAAAAGTTTAAATTTGCTATAGAAAAGTCTTGAACCAGACAATCAGCGTTTGAGGTGAAGGTTTACCCACCTAGGTGTAGCGGAGCATAAGTGCAGGGGAATCGAGAAGTATTCCCATTCGTTGGCCAGAACTGATTGAGAAGTCCTATCGGAGAAGTGGCAGGATCTTGGATTTCCAATCTGCGGTTTTGGGAACCAACAACCCCCACAAAAAGACCACTAACTAGAACACATAGGGACCAAACAAAACACAGCTAGTCCAGGCACTTTGGCAGCTCCGCAACTTTGTGCTCCAACTTATCCATCTCCTTAGCAACTTTCCTAATCTCTATGGTCTCTTTAGCAACAGTGGAATCCTTCTTCTTAGTGTTGGCTCTAGTCCTTTTGCTAGGGCCATATTGAGCGTCCTAGAGTGAATCCTTTTCATTTGCAACCTGTATAATGGCCTTGTCTGTGTTGGCTACCCTTGATTTTTCTATTTTTGTTTGGTCAAATTCAATGTTTGAAAGAAGATATTGGAGCAATAATGATGCAAGAAGGGCTTCCCATGGCTTTTATTAGTGTCAACAAATTGAAGGCAAACATTTGGTAAAATCCATTTATGAGGAAGTTTGACTTAACATTCACAGTATAAAACAATGACACCAATATTATATTGATTGAGATCAAAATGGACCATAGGAGCCTAACGCATTCAATTGAACAATGATTAATATCATACAAGTAACATAAATGAATCACCAAAATGTTGGTTTGACATTGGAATTATTTACAAAAAGGGAAAGGAGAATGTTGCTACTACTAGTGCTCTCTCTTGATTATATTATGATAATAGATAGTTTCTATTATCTCTGTGTAGTATTTAATGGTTATCTATTGTAATCTCTTGTAAAATATTAGAATGTTTCTAATATTTAGTTTTCTGTTTCTAGAATATCTATTCTTTACGATTGTTTCCTACGGAAACATCGTTTAGTCTCTTGTATAAATTGATCTCTAACCTCCGTTAATATCAAGCAAATATTTTCCAAAAACTCCGTAATATGGTATCAGAGCTAATACTTTAAATTTTTTCGAAAATAATTATAATCTCTTGGTTGAAATTATCTATCTTTTATTTTTGAAATTATTTTCATGCATATTTGCTTCCAAAACCTCTAGTTTGACGAGGGTTTTTTGCCAAAAAATTGTGCCATTTTGTTTGTAACTCATGATTTTTTCTGGTCTACAAACTCACGCCCTTTTATTTGCAATTGGCGAGGCTGAATCCTCTGAAAATCGAGGGTTCTCTGCTGTTCATGTGGAGGTCCATTGGATGCCATTTCTCTACAACGTACACCCAAATTTTATTGCCACTTGCATACAGATTTCTCTGAAAATCATGTGTTTGTTTTGTGGCCCTTTTTTTCCATTTTTTCTGAAAGTGAGGCATTTAGGTTTTTAACAAACCTCTGTTGTTTATTTACGCTCATTCTCCAATTTTCTCTGCAAATCTGCCATTTTTCTAAGCTTTTTTGCAGCCAAGGCCTTTTTTCGAAACTCTAAATTTCTATACCGGATCAAAAAACTTTTATAAATACTTGGTGGGTTTTTTGAGAGCTCAACTGGGTTGTCATTAGATTTTTTTGGGTGCCTCGAATTTCGAACCAACAGATCCGCAAACTGACAACATATTCTTTTTGGGTTTTTTGAGCTCTCTTTTGGGTACCCCTTTAATTATTTTGGGTCTTCTGTTGTTTTGCCTCAAAGTATGTGCCTTCACAGATTTTCATGCATTTTAATTGAAAAGCGTGCTATGGCATCTCTGACTACTATTTTGCTCGAGGGAAATCAAAAGTTCAATGATCGAAATTATGGCACGTGGAAACAACGGATGCTAACCATCTTCGAATATCGTGACAACAATAAGGTGGTTTTGGTTCACAATAGTCTTCTCAATAGAGGTCCTTTACTCCAACGTCAGAAGGCTCGAAGAAAAAGAACATTCAATGCAACTATTGCCACAAGTATGGGCACATGAAGGTTGAATGCCGGAAGCACTTAGCTGCTCTATCTAAGCAATCTGGTTCACAGCTCACAGCTCATAGTGCAAAGCACACTGAGCAGACAAAATTTGTCTTTTATAATGTGACATGTATTATATATATATATACTTAGTCAATCATTTGAATTGTTATAATGTGATATATATACTTAGTCAATCAATTTGAATTGTTATAATGTGACATGTATAAGATATATATACACACACACACACATTATACATAAAAAATAACAAAATAATTATATTGAAAACAATATAATAATATATTACATAAATATATTTATATTTTCAACAATAATTTTATCCTGATTGAACCAACACATTAACACTTCCTCTTAGTTTAGAAGGATAAACACATGAAAATAGAATACCATTGGTAATATCTAGAAATCACGCATCAAGGAAATTTTTGATCAAAAGACTCCCATTATATAATATCATGTAGGTATTGGCCTATCATAATGTCAACATATGACATTCGCCAAATACACTTTTGATATCATATTAGGTAACATGAGTATTGGCCTATCAGAACATCAATTTAATGATATTCACCAAGTACTTTGAGTAATGGCCTATCAGAATATCAAGGCAAGATATTCACCAAATACCTATCATATATCTACACAAACAACTTATCGACCGTCAATTTAATGAAATCTAACATAGTTGTTGATTTACAAGATAAAGCCTTTCATGATCTATTTCAACATTTACATAAATGTATATCATGATTAAAATTATTGTAAGATCGTCACCTTTCAATAGCTTCTGCAAATACAAGTGATAATCATTTGGAAGTTTTCACTGCCTCATGATGTACATAGGGGGCAAGTTCATACACGCATGACATTAGAAGTTCACGTGAAGTTGCCACCGATATTGTCATGCGGTGTTGTCATGACATTCACCACGAAACATGTTAGAGAATAAGGTTTTCACCTCAACATTATCTCTCATAGACAAGAATGTAATACAAGGTTCTCTCTAATGAAGTGTCAGACTCCGTTGAATCTGTTATCATCCTTCTAACCTCCTGGCGATAAGTCATGCCATGCTTCCCTAGTTCAATAGGTATCCTAATAGCATAAGGCCTTCCAACCTACATATATGAAATTGTATCCCATGAATCATAGTCCTTTATTTGTTATAGTTTCTGATCACTTGAGAATCCATCTCGACATGGTCTACTCCTGCTTAATATAGAAGGATACTTCATAGTCTTAATCATTAAGGATATTCACTTCAAGAGCCTCACATTATCCAACATGATCATTAGAGGACTAACAAAATCGAGATTAAACCTTCGTTGGAGCCACTGTCATAAGATTGGGTTTTGCACAATATTTAGTAGCATACCTAAAGCACCAATCTTCTTCTCTTGAAAGAACATCCTTGCACATCCTTGATGGTGTCTCCTCTCTGATATCTCCCTTTTGAAGATAGTTCAAATGGGAATGAAACATTGTTTATTATTCCCCTTACAATGTAAAATTCCCTCTTATATTGTCTCGCAATTTTACATCACATCACATATGAAAAACCTCTTTCTTTTCTTCTTCATAATTTTTAATTTTAATTTTTTTTGTAAAGAATCATCTAAGGGATCAAGGAAAAGAACAAGAGCATTATAAAGTAAATAACTCTTATATTACATGCATGGATTAGTTACAATAAATAAATGTACTAATCAAGAGACAGTGAACTTATCTCATTATTCAGGAGCAATTCGAACAAGCTTTCAACCCCAAAATCACATCATTATTGTAATCAAAGTCCTTAAGGCCTCCATTGAACTCAAGAACTCGTGTACTGCATATTCAGTTGCTATAGTATTCATCTTCCTTCAGTAATTTATTTAGATGTTGTTATTGTTTAGACATATTCCCAAAAGTTGGGAGAGACATGTAGTCTAATAATTGAAGCCATTGCTTTGTCTAGATCTTCGATGAAACCTTTACTTTTGAATTTTGTTGTCATTTTCACCATTGGTTAATCTAGCGCAAGCCAAGCTCTCCACAAATATCTCCCAAAGTCCCAACAACCTATTACAATCATTGCCCAACAATATTTTCCACTCGGCCTTTAGCTTGCTAATTCGAAACATTAGAAAATATTGACTCTTATCCATATTAATTCTTTCGCCTCATAACCATAGCCATATTAAGTTTGCTAGAAGCCCTTATATTATCTTTTAACGTGATCAACTCCTTTTAATTTACTTGACAATTGTTAATGCTTAGCCTTAATACTTCTAACATTGCTACTCATGGAAACAAATAGTGAATCACTCCATGATTAGCTTCTGCACATTTAGAGCGATCCTTCTTCCTTGAATATCTATTGATTAAGTGAGGGTTTGATTGAGTTTAGTTGCATAACTCAACCGTTGAATTTCCTTTGCTAAGATCAATTTTACTATCTTGTTATTATTATTATTATAAAATCATGATACTGGAAAGATTGTGCGAAATAATTGGAGAGATCCACTTGTGATGAACCTTGTTCCAGTGTGAAAGGGCTTTAGTAAGGTGGTGGGTCCATTACACTCAAAGTTAAATTTGTCTCCTCGATTTACTCGTAGATGACACATACTTGAATTCTTTGTGTTTGATTGCTTTCCCTTTCTATGCTTTAAAAACATGATGGCTCGTTGGTTGCTTCCTTGCATTTGGTAGGGTCTTCCCAACGTGGCCCACTTTTATGCCACGAGTGCAATCTCCCTTCTATGTGTTCGTACTCAGTCCTCTCTGTCACTTATTTTCTCCGCTCCCAAAAACAATTCAGATGATTCATGACTAGTCATTCATAAAGGATTTGGTTGCTATTCTAATTGCTCTGTATATTAATAGTATCAGATTTTGGAATTTTCAAAAGCCTTATTCCGTGGGTAAACATATTTCAATCTTCCATGTAAGGCTTGCAAACATTTAATTTAACAATCATACCAACCAATATCATCAATCTTACTTCAAGAACTCACTACTATATCTTCTTCACTTAACCCTTTTTGGTTAGATCTTTGTTCCTCCAAATACAACTTAATCTCCTATTGGAAACTGTAAGAATTTGGTATAGCTCTGATACCATGTAAGAATTTGCTTAAGGGAAAAATTCACCCAGGAATTAAGAACTCAAACACAAGGACAACTGTAGACCAAAAATGGATATGATCAATTAATCAGAGTATGTTCTAATACATTGCTCTGTTCATTATATGATGTGATGTGCAAACACACTAGGAGTGTTTGTATATAAAGGCCTCTTAGGAAGCACCTAGAATGTCTCTAGAAACAATCAAGGGATAAGATAAGCATTGACAACTAAGCACACACCTTATCCAACATTCTAGATGAGTGGATAAGATTGGAAGATTGTAGACACCATGTGCATAAAAGAGGTGTGAACTCCTGTGTTGTCAACATGACAACTCACAAGAGTGCACGTACTATTAGGTGAATAATAAATAAATATTAAAATATGCATTAACCTAAGTAAACTTAAGTAAGTGTAAATAGTAAATACTTATTTACACCAACAGAAACTTCAGGAAATTTCCAAGATTAAGGTACACTAGGGTAGGATATTTTCGCTCCTGAAACTACATGTCCCTCCGCATCGAGTTTCCAGTAATAGACAAAGTGAATTCAAAAGCTTCCACAATCAAATGCAGATAACTCCATCAATGTAGATTTGACTATGAAAATTACCTCTTCGAAATTGTTATATGCTTTGATACCATGTCAAAATATATTAGACTTTACCTTTGAGTGAGTAACTTTTAATTTCTTATTCAAATTCTCTTAATCTAAATCCTTTCACAATATCTTAAGGTGCAATGATAGATATAAAACTGAGAACCTATTGAAATATGAGAATGATAATAGTCAAATAGAAACTAGAGAACGGTATATAGATATATATATGTATACATACACACACACACACACACACACATATATATATGTAGATATATGTAGATGTATATATATAAACACACACACACACACACACACACACACACACAGATATATATGATTGAGTTCGATCTGAATAAATAGTGCAAATATGATAGAAGTGTTTGACTAGTTGCTGTAAATACTGGAGGACTTGATAGATCGATCGCTGTAGATATTGGAAGACTTGATAGAGCATGTGTTCGTTATGTACTGGAGTGAATAGGGAGTGTGGTTAAGTATGACCACAGGGAGCCATGTCTTTGATGGGGAGCGACTCCACTGTGGAGTCACATCCCATCGAGTATGTGGCTTCTGATGCTTGGTAAGACTAACTGTTTGCCTTCAAACTTGAACGTTGACCAACTCGGTTGTTAATTAATAAGCCGGTTAGTGTAAAAACTTTAACTTCGATACTCACACTAGTTTGATTGTGCAGATCGCACATTCCTCTTCTCTCAAAGGCTATTAATACATTACCCTTGGATAAGCATGTTCGGAAATCCTTGGTAATGATCATTTGTTAAGCATTAACATTAACTAATTAGTTATGTTTGTTAAACATTAAACATCTCCTTCTAGGCACCGATTTTGAGAAGGTATTTTGGGCCGACCTAGATAGGGTCATGTCCTTTTAAGGGACATGCCCTTTGGTTATGGTATATGAGGTGGGTGTAGTTGTAGTTAAAGGAAAGACAATTGAACACCAAGTTTGCTCCTATAAACAACTCTGCCACAAATCGATACTTGCTGTGATAAATATATATTTCAGAAGGACAATCAATATTGTCATCTCATTTCAAAATCAAAGATAAAGGAAGATCAGAACAACAAGCATTTTAAAAGTATTATCACAAATCTGGTCATTTAGAATTTGCAGAAAATTTACATGGTATCAGAGCTCTGGTAGTTGAACCTAGGCTCTGCAAATTAAATAATTAGACTTATATATATCTAGCATCATTCTCCTATCTTCAATGGCATACACAATCAGACCCGAGGATAGGTTTGATGGGAAATAACACTTTGATACTTGGAAATTTAGAAACATGATGATTTTTGAAGAAAATGACGTAAAACAATTTGTTGATTCAACAACCAGACAACCTGCTGTTGAACCTCATAAAACTATTTGGAGGAAAAGAAACATGAAAGCCATATAGATCATATTAGATGGAGTGAAAAATGAAATAGTACCCATGCTAACGAAACATCAAACAACATTTGATATAATGAATGCATTATTAAATGCATATGAGGTTAACAATGCAACTAGAGTTCTCGAACTAAAAAGGCAACTAAATCATATACAAATAAAGAAGGGAGAATTGATGAATTCTTACTTCCTAAGGGTTGCCAGTCTAAGAGATGAACTTGCAAGTATAGGAACCATCATTAATGACACAAAAGTAACACTGATGGCTATAGATGGATTACCAGATTCATGGGAAACATTCGCACAAGGAGTAAGTGCCAGAGATAATCTTCCTGACTTCAATAGACTTAAGGGAGATTTTCTTCAAGAAAAATCCAAAAAATTTAAGAAAGGGGGAAAGTTGAAGACTGAAGATGAAGAACTTCATGTTCTTAACATAAATTCCTAGAAAGGCAAGAAGAAGCACTTCAAGAAGACAAAGGGTAATCAAAAGAATGATAAACCTAAGAAAGATCTATCCAAAATAAAATGCTTTAGATGCGAAAATTTTGGACAATACAGATCTAATTGGCCTAAGAATTCTAAACAACAAGTAAACTGTACAAACATTATTAGGGAAGAAGATAACTATGATCCTGAGAATCATGTATTGTATTTGGCACACTATCAAATGAAATCTTAAGTAAGGCATGGGTGATTGATAGTAGATCATCTCGACATATTATAGGATACAAAGAAGCACTAGACTCTATATCAGAAAAGATTGATGGCGAAGTCACCATCGGTGATAATTCAGCACATTGTGTCAAAGGAATTGGAAATTGCAGCTTGAAACTAAAGTCGGGTTGTTCTCTTCTCAAAGGAGTACTCTATGTACCACGAATAAAAAAGAATCTAATCTCGGTTACAACACTTGAAGATGATGGACATAATGTTGCATTCATGGACGGTAAAGTAATGACCTGGGCTAAGAATTCCTCAATTAAGAAAGCAAAATTGATTGGTCAAAGAAAGGGGTACTTGTATGAATTAAATTCAGAACCCAATTGACCTATTCGAGCCTTAATTCATGAAGCTACTGATATAAATGAAATATGACATAGAAGGGTAGGACATCTAAATTTCAAAACCTTATCAACTATGGAGAAGATGATTACTGGTTTACTTAAATTGAATAAAAATCACTCAAGCATAAGTAAAGGATGCGCTCTAGGTAAGAACACCAAAAGTCCATTTCATGATAGCACTAGAAAAACTAACAATGTTTTGGAATTAATCCACTTAGATTTTTGTGGACCTATGTCTGTTCCTTCTCTTAGAGGATTTTGGTACTATATACTTTTTATAGATGACTTCTCTAGAAAAGCTTGGATTTACTTCTTAAAAGGTAAAGAATCATAAGAAATCCTTGAGACATTTAAATAATTTAAAACCTTAACTGAAAACTTATTAGGACATAACATTAAAACTCTTAGGACTAATGATAGAGGGGAATATATCTCAGATTTGTTTAAAGAGTTTTGTAAAGAAACAAGAATTAAGAGAGAGTATACTGTTCCTTATAACCCACAACAAAACAGGCTAGTAGAAAGCAAGAATAGGACAATTATAGAAGCTGCAAGAGCTATGATATTTGATCAAAATTTGGAATATTATCTTTGGGCAGAAGGCTCTTGTACAGTTGTCTATATTCAAAACAAAAGTCCTCACTCCTACCTTAGAGATAAAACTCCTGAAGAAGTCTTTACTAAGGTTAAACCTAATAGAAGTCATCTTAGGATTTTTGGGTGCCTAGTATATATACATGTTTCAAAAAAAAAGAGAACTAAGTTAGAGCCCTCTAGGAGGAAAGGTATTTTTGTAGGGTATAGTGAAACATCTAAAGCATATAGAATTTTCACACCTGGTCAGAAAAATATTGAACTCAGTAGGGATGTAATTTTTGAAGAAGATTTAGCATTCAAATGAGCCTTAAGTTCTAGAGATCCCTCTTCCTTATCTAGTTCTGAAGAAAAACATTGAATCTGAGTCAAAGAGGGAGAACATTGAAGAAATTGAAGATGAAATTCAAAATCTCAATTTTGAAGAAAGTCAAAATTCTAAGAAGAGAGTAGTTTGGGCCATTAAGACAGTAGAGGAAGCACAAGGCTTTGTTGCACCATCTGGAACCTCCAGAGAAAGAAAAAGGCCCAAAAGATTTGCTAGTTATGCAACAAACATGAGTTATTTGTCTAAGTCAGAACCAACCAATGTTTCAGATGCTATTAAACAAACAGCTTGGAAGCCATGACGGTAGAATACTAATCCATTATGAAGAATGATGTTTGAGAAATTGTTCCAAGGCCTGAAGGAAAATCTGTTGTTTCTTCCAAGTGGATGTTTAAAATCAAGCATGCTGCTGATAGTAGCATTGAAAAATATAAAGCCAGATTCGTAGCCAGGGGATTCTCTCAGAAAGAGGGGATTGATTATGAAGAAACCTCTGCTCTTGTTGCCAGATACACCTCCGTAAGGGCAGTCCTAGCTATTGCAGCATCGAGGGATGGAAAGTACATCAAATGGATGTAAAAACAACATTTCTGAATGGAAAGATTACAGAAGAGGTATATTTGGAGCAACCTGAAGGATTTGAAACTCATAACCCTAAAATTTTTGTTTGTGGGCTCAAGAAAGTTCTCTATGGGTTTATACAGGCTCCAAGGGCTTGGTATGAAAGAATTGATAAGTATCTCACTGGCATAGGATTCTCCAAGAATGAAGTTGATCCAAATCTATATTACAAAAGGGATAAAGTGAAATGGTAATTTTGATACTGTATGTTGATGATTTACTCATAACAAGTGATGATCATCTCATAGATCAAGGTAAGAAAGATCTAACCAGAGAATTTGAGATGAAAGATTTAGGACTCCATTACTTCCTAGGACTGGAAGTATGGCAGAATTCTGACAACATCATACTTAATTAAGGAAAGTATACAATAAACATCTTGAAGAGATTTGGAATGTGGAACTGCAAGTCTATGTCTTCTCCAATGGAGACTAATCTACATAAACTTAAAGAAGCAGCAACATAATCACCTTCCATAGATTCTACTATCTATAGATAGATGATTGGGTCTCTTATGTACTTGGTGATGGAACTCTAAAATTTCTAAAATTTTGGAGAATTTTAGAATCCGAAGCACCATGGGCATGAGAAGATTTTTTTGATCTTATCCACTACTTGTATTTGAGAATTATGCTTCAATCATGAGCAGGGCTGTTGCATGATGATATTTGTGAAGCTTTACAAAATGGACTTGATATACTCATCTATGATGATGCCCATATGATTAGGAATACAAAAACTGATATAACTCAAGCATTGAAACAAGTGAAGACCCAACGCAGAATTGCATTGACAGGTTCATCTCTGCAAAATAACCTAATGGAGTATTATTGCATGGTGAATTTTGTAAGAGAAGGTGTTCAGGGAATTAAGCATGAGTTTAGGAATAGGTTTCAGAATCTTATAGAAAATGGCCAGCATGCTAATTCAACAGCAGATGATGTGAAAATTATGAACCAGAGATCACATATTTTGTATGAGCAGACTGTGCTTGAGAAGTTAGGAAAGATTATGAAGTGAAATAACAAACAAGAATGAAGAAGGATTGCCAGCGGAACTAATAGCAGATGTATAGGCAGATTTAGAACGTAATGAAGATCTGATGTTCCTATTTTAAGTGAAGGGTGTTGCTTGAGATGGAGGCCGGTGGGAACTGGAGATAGATGGAATTCGTAGGTGATGCACAAATAGATTTTGCAGACAGTGTAAACAAATAGCTAGATTTAATGCAAATATATAGGACAAAGGAGTAGATCAAACCAACACAATGAATATTCGCAATATGATAATGCTCTGACTTGCCAGATCCGAGCAAAGTATTACAGGCGACAGAATAGGGTGAGGGTTGAATCTCACTGAAACCGGAAGAGACAAGTAGGGAAGATCTTTCACTTCCGAAATGGCGAGTTGCAGAGAATCCCAACAGGAATTCACAGTACATGAAAAATAAGCCAAAAGCATACATATAGACTACCTACAAGCCGTGCTTAAATTCCCGTTGGGAAACTTTCTGAGGGTGTACAAAGATAGCTGATGGCGACACAAACTATGGAAACAAAATAAAAATGGGTCCGAGATACATTAAATCAATCAGCCCGTTACAAAAGTTTGATTTATTATTTATTTTATAATGGGAACATTACATCGTCATATGAAATATAACGATTAACCATCTTACCATTTTACATGATCATAACTAATTTTACCTGTCAATTGACTTCATATGAAACCTCAATGGCTTTATGAACATTTTAAAATTGAGCCAAAAATTGGGATGTAACATACCCTTGCCCTTGTGTTTCATTGTCTTCGATGAACTATGAAATTTTTAACGAACACGACAAAGGACATTTAAAATTGGGACAAAATTTGGGATGTAACATTTCCTATTTTAATTTAGTAGCTTTCCTTGCCAAAGTAGTTAAGGCGGTATAAAAAAAGTGACCAAATTAGAGGTAGGATTAGAAAACACAACAGATACAAAAGTATAGAAAGTAGAAACCTCCACCCATATTGGTAGGAAAGGTTGATTGAACTTCGTTTTGGATATTTGAATGTCGTTATCTTCATCTTTCAGATATTGACTTTCTTGATCATGGTTAGGAGAGGATGAACTACAAGTATCATGCTGCCATATGCATATGAGATTACAAATTTATGTCCTTGAGAAAGAGTAAAGATTTTAATTAACTCTGAGGAAGCAACCATGCATGTTACTGAGTTTCTATAATGTGATCTTCGAAGTTGTCAGTATTAAGGGCAATGGATGTTCCTAATAGTGGGAAGAAAACGTTTTCTGTAAATTTCTTGAGCAGCTCTAGTTCTTACTCGAACTTGACCAGCAGGCTTCCCATATAAATTCATAATAAGGGATTAGTAGCAATAAACCCAATAATTTCTCTTTAGAATAAAAGATATTTAATTGCAGTTAAAAAGGCTTTGCAGAACTCTACAAAATACCAACATATTCAATGCCTGGTCTCCCTTTAAGTTGGCTTTAAAGACTGAAATATGATTACAAGTATGATGGTTACTCTAAAGAAGAATTGAGATAAATATATTGCGTGGCTACAAAAAGTCCAAAAGGAAAGAAATGATCCAAATGTTGTCAGCCATGAAAGGAGCTTTTGTTTTATGTCCAAGTTAGATTCATTAAAGTACTAAAAATAACACACCTACTTGTGGCAGATTTTGGCTTGATATGTGACTACATGTCATAGGTTGTCAAAACTGGATTGCTGACTTGATGAATGTTGATCAGATATGCTTCAAGTTAGATTAAATTGTTTGAATTCGCTAGATTAGAAGAGCCTCTTGCATTGTAATTGTCTTTTGTTCCTTTTTCTTATGCGTCCTTTTTATGAGTTTAGGTCCCTTCAGAGTGATTTGGCTTGCCTCAAATGTTTTTCTTTATTTTTGTTTGATTCTTCCTTTGAGAGCAAGCATTTTTACTATTTTTAAAATAAGATTTCTTCCTTTGAGAGTTTATTAGTCACCACATAAACTGTCAATGTCCATTTTCTTAAAATTCAATGTTTTTTGAGTTAGGCTAAAATGGAAGAATTATCTAGTCCCCTTCTGTTATTTTTGTCTTACGTTGCTGGGTTATTTGGCTTGCTTGCCATGTTTTGTTCTTAAGTTTGATGTTTTTTCCTTTTCTTTCTTTTGAGCCTTGTCAATTCACAATCAACAAATATCTATGATTTTAATAAATACGTTGTAACTGTAGTAAGAGAGTATTTGATGCTTTGGAGCTAAAGCATTAAGTAGCTGGATGGATCCTCTCATTCTTATGTGTCTATTTATTGTCCCCTGTTTGGAGGTGATTCTTGCACACACAAGAATTTTGGATGTATCAGGCAAACTATCCTGGAAATTGTTGTACAGATTTTTGGTATGTTTCCAGCAGCAGCAGTAGTGCATTACTCACTAAAGCCATGACTTTTAATTAACTAGACTTACACTTGAGCTTTGGTTATTCCGAGTTGCATTCTTATGTTCTAGTGCTAATGATTATTGAAGTGTTTTTGGTCAAGCTGCATTTCCATTTCTTTTACGAGTACCAATATGTGGGATTCTACGAATACATGTTAGTGAACACCAAATATTTTTGTCCCAAAATAAATACTAAGTACACTTTTGACTGGAATCTTGATCATCAATTGGATTGCTATGCAGGGTGTAGTTTATTGGCAACCACCACAACATGCCCTTGAAAAAGTGAAGGATGCTATTTGGGAACCTTCAACTAGCAATTATGGTCCAGATGATGGACTACCTCAGCTTCGTGAAGCTTTGGTTAAGAAGGTATTCTTGTTGTTGGCCTATGCTTTTTTTTCATTTTTTATTCCTCATTATATTTTAGCAAAGAAGTTATAGCGATATTGCATAGAGGTTAGACTTTTGGTACGTCATACTTGCACCTATCATTACACATTGGCTTGACACTTTTCATTGCCTTTTTGCCAAATAAACATGTTTATCTGTGAATAAGGATATTCTCTAGTTTGTATAGATTTTAACTTCATTTATGGTAGAATATTTGATAAAACTTAAACAATGTAATGTCCCCTTTCTTGAATAGTATTTAATAATAAAATTAAAATGATGAACTTATAATTAACAATAAATTATAATACAATTAAATTAACTATATTATTTATAATAATAATGATAAATAATTATAATATAAATATTAGCATATAGTATCATAATATAAATATCTGATCTTATCCTACATTATAATATAAATATAAAATTATATATCCTCATAACATAAAATATATTAATTTGATATATCATCATATACCTGAAATATATATTAATTAAATATTAACATAATAATCTGAAATATATCACATATAATATATAAAAATATATTATATCTTAAACATTAAATATAAGAACCAAACATTTAATATGATTATAAATACCTAATAATAAATATATTAGTATAAATAAAAAACAGATTGCTTGAAGTCTTTCATCAATCTCTTTTATAACACAGAACTCCAATATTTCCAAACATATGTTTTAGCAGATATCATAAATGATAGCCAATGAAGGATTAATTGTCAATCGGTCGTAGAAGCAAAGAGGAAGAAATAAAAGACCTTAAATTTTTCCAGGAGATTATTTGGGATCGATGAAGACTATAATCAAGTATAAATCACTCTGTGGGATCATTGTTGATTTCTACACAATGATCATTAATGGTGTGGTCTGCAAATGGTTGATATCAAGGTCACTAGGAGACGGAGAGACTTGGAGGTCTTCGATATTGGTACTGGTACGACAATTTTTCAAAAATAGGAGACGGGGGTACTTGGAGACGACAATTTTTTTTGATAGTTTAAAGAGTCTAATACTAAATACAAAATAGTAATATTGTAAAACCAAAAGACTAAAGTAAATAATAATAATAGTAATGTCACATTAATATTGAGTCAAATATTTCAAAACTCACATAATCACATTACTGTATCTCATCGTAATAATTATTTTTCGAAAATTGCATATGATCATTATCATATCAAATTGATAATTGCAGATATTATCACTACATATTCAATTTTAAATTAAAAAAATTATAGTTTGATGCTAAATTGCCGATATGCAAACAAAAATGAACAAACTTACTACTAGTATGTTGATGGTACTATCATCTACTCCACAAGGTTGTGATCATCCATCTCAAGGTCTTCAGCTATGATGTACCCAAAATCATTTAAATTATCATTAGTCTTAATTTTTGCATCAAAAAACATTAAAATGAGGGCTAAATACATAAAATAATTTAATATTATATTTTACATTTATTTTTTTTCAGGAGACTATAGGAGACCACTTTTTGGATTAGGAGATTGGGAGACTTCAAGAAACTTTGTTACGAAGTCTCCAACCTTTTTTGAGGTCTCCGAAGACTCGAAAAGTCTCTGAGACATGTCTCTGTCTCTGAGACGTGTATTTTAGGGGGGAGACGGGTCCCCAGATAACCATGGTTGATATCTAACATCAATATTGACTTCAAGGGACATTGATACATTCCCAATAAACATCTATATGAGACATCGATTAACTTTGTGGTAGAAGATACAAGGACAAATACTGGTTCTTCCAGCAAAGTTTGTCTCAATGAACTAAACAGTTTGATGCTAGAAAAATCTTTAGGACAATTATGAATGTCTAATAATCATGAGCTAATTGTTAATGAGCGTTGAAAAGTAACGGGTATATTGTATATAGCGATCCATAACAGTTAGCAACAACTAATTAATATTAAAAAAAACATGTTTAAGGGGACACAATGTCTACAAATGAGCGTGTTTCTTAACACCAACGGTTATTGTGTGGCTTATCTGTAGTCATTAATAATTATCATCGTAATAAGTAGGGAATCATAGAGGAATTCATTTTCAGCAACCCCTCGATCCATTCAGGGCCATTTAGCAATCAGCAATCAAGTCAGAACATTTTATATTTATATCTGATCCATCATTTAGTAACTTATGGGGGATAAGAGAGAATACAAGGAATAATAGATGTACTCCAGCAAGAAAGGGAAAGAAATATATCTTATATCAGGACTGCACATTGAAAAGTTAATACATATATAGAAGAGATGTTAACACAAATGCATTGGATAAAGGACAACAATCTAAAAGAACCTTTTGTTAAAGTTTTGCCCAAAAAAATGATAAACAACAGCAAAGAAGAGCAGAAATAGGAACAAAAGATGCAAAACATTTATCTTGGGAACACCCTTCCACTTGAAGGGAAAAGCCTGGTCAAAAACTTGAAGCACTTGGTGTGCACACGCACCCGGTGCGGGTGCGTCACGCACCCAAGTACCCCCACTGGCCAAAATTGCGCCACCACAACTCGGCCGCACTGGTCAAGCACCCGGCTGGTTTGCAAGTGCTCGGGTGCGTCACGGGTGCTTGGGTGTGGGGGTGCTCCCAAGGTGCTTGCAGAGTGCTTCCAGGGTGCTCCCAAGGTACTCATGGGGTGTGGCCGGCTAAATGGCCCAAATAGTTTTAAAACAAATATTTTTTTCATTTCTATTTTAATTTGTTTTTATGCATGCTTAGAGAGCACTTGGGATGATTCTATTCTCATTATTGACATTTTGTCATTTTGTTGATTGTACTCACTTTGATATGGCTACGGTACATTATTTCATTCCACTATTTCATGCTACTCAACTCATTGTCATCATGAGCATCTTTATAATATATCATATATGATATTCATATTTGAACAATGAATTTTGAATCTTGCATCTTGAACTAAGTTAATTTGTTAAATGGTCATTGGTAATGGTTATGAAGTTTCAAGTTTGAACTTATGGTTTGTGAATCACATTTCTTCTCTATTCAACTATATTTGGTATGTATATAACATATTGAAGTATCATTTCATAATTAGCATTTTCAGTCATATATATTATATATTATGCAGCCACCTCCCCCTCCTTCCCTCCCCTCCCCCCCCCCCTTTCGCAGCCTCGCCGCCGCACCCCCGCCGTCCCCCCACTGTCCCCCAATTGAGGCCATTTTTTTCCCGCACCCGAAACTCGTCCTGACGTCCCCCCGCACCGCCGCACCCCTATGCCGGGGTAACACTGGAAAAACCCAGCCACACTACTAAAATATCATTTTTATTGATAATAAAATGATCTAGTACAATGCTTTTCGCTTGATACAAAACTTAAAAAGTAGAGAGACTCTTCATTACACAACTGAAGGTCTCTTCAATTTCCAAATATAAAACTTCATATTTCCATACGCATGCCTCTTTGCATGACACATCTCTTCATATAACATTATCTTAAATATCTTCTCCAGCTGAAGCACAATATATAGGTATTTTCAATATATAGCAAAATCAGAGATAAAGATCTCTATTGCAGCTACAATCTTCAACACTTTCTCTTAGCAAGAGAGAGATCTTTAGTATGGCAAACACAGATAGGTGCAACCAAAATTTCAATGATATATTGACATCACATGAAAAAACATGTTATCTTAACATAATATAATTCACCATAGTTACTTCATAAGCACATAAAATAATATTCATGGAGTCACACACACAACTTCCACCATGCCTACTCGCAGAGGGTGGTTTACCATACCGGGTGGAATGAGGGCTTTCACCTCAGACTTTCCCAAAGAATGCATTTCCACCATGCCTACTTGTAGAGGGTGGAACCGGGGTTTCACCTCAGACTTCTTCTAGAGAAGAATGCATTTCCACCATGCCTACTTGCAAAGGGTGGAATAAGGAATTTCACCTCGAACTTCTCTCACAAATAAGAACTCATTAACAACATGTGTAAGAATTGCTAAGGTTCTCTCTCAACAGAGACTCCCTCTTAGTAGGGATGGTTTTGATCACCAAAATAAGATGCCCGATTCCAATTGTTTTACTGTCACATAAGCTTGCAAATGGTTAGACATCTCCGTAGGTAACGTAGCCTACTTCTAAAGCTGAAAAGCCCTCTGGATATCATTTCCTATATATTATCTTCCTCTTTTAATGAAGATTCGGTCCCATGAGTACTAGAATCTCTCATCATCTCATTGCATCTTGATGCATCTTATATTAAGGAGAGATTAGAAATGATTCATAAAATTATTATATAATAAAGAGAAGTATAGCATACACTATTGTAAAAAATTCATGATCTATCATAGAATATTTATCTCTTTCTAGTCTAGATGCATAAAAACTCAGCTCTGCAGATGCATAAAAACTCAGCTCTGCAGCAAAATTTTCTCATGCTGAAAGATGACAAAACCGAATATGGAAGATCCTTCATTTGCTTCATCCTCAATTTGTTCAGAAAATAAAGCTTCCTTGTATAGATTGACACTGTTTGCATTATCAGCAGGATTCTCGAAGCATACTAGGGCACGAATACAATAAACTCTTCACTTCTACATAGTTGGTAATCGCATAATCATCTTGGACATAATCAGTAAAAAAAAAAACTCATTAAAGAAGATTTTTAAAAGGTATATCAGACACATGAAAACAGAAGACTTCATCCACAAAGATCTCTTCTTGATTCACCCAATAGACACACCCTGTAGTTGATTCATTACTCAACTGACACCAATGCTTAAACATACATGAACTGGCTTCCGTAGATTATTAAAATAAAAAATATAAATATTCAAATTATCAGCAAATAGAAGATTCTGATTTAAAATTATAACAGTAGAGGAAGTAAAATACTAAATACAAATAGAAAAATTTTAAATACCAAATACTAAATGCTTGAACAATGAATAATGGAACACTGCATATCGAATTACAATTTAGAAATTAGAATACTAAATCCATAAAACTGTCAAAGGGGCGAATGGAAGATTATAATTATATGAAAGATATCTATATCATAAAGATTATTACAATGATTAGCATGATAATATGATATCAAAACAAGTAGAAAATGTCAAAATGTAATGAAGGGAGGCTTCTAATCATTCCGCAAAGAGAACTTCTCATCTCTGGAACTGCTGAACTTATACACATTTCCCCGCTGTCCCCCTACATCCTCTTGTATCCCCTGCTGTCTGGGGGACTTCTGTGCCCCCCCCTGCATTCCCGCATCCTGATAACGCGGTGGTGGGACTTGGGAACGCAAAGTCCACATCCTAGGGATGTCCTTGACCCGGGTGTGTGAGAGTTGGGGGGGATGTGTTCTCATGTCACACTGGCTGAGACTTTTTAAAGATTAATATGCACTTTCTATTTGACCATTGAATTGGCAGAATGGGATGCTCTCCAACTCTCTGTTCTATATTTCTAGGTCAATGATCTCTCCATCATCCACCATCCCTTTCGGAACTTTGGTCAAGATCTATGATTTGCTCCAAGGTAGGTCTACTGTAATCCATCCTTTTGATGTCATCCTCTGTACAAAGATGAACCCAGATGTCCTTAAAACAATAAACATGAGTAAAAGACTTAATTGATTCTATCTTTTGTCCCTTGATAGTCAAAATCTCTTCTGACTTTGAATTTTTTCAGTTTGATCTCTTGGAGCCTTGTCTTGTGGCTTTGGCTCTTACTGAAGTTGTCAAGGAATCTCTTCCAATTGGGAGTGGATTATGAGAAGATATGTTAATTCTTGACTTATGTTGGGTTGGCTGATATGCACAGACAACCATCAATTGCCTTGTGAATTCCATCAAGATGATCTTATAAGTAGAGTGCAAAGGAAGCATTTAGGGACGGTCATCAAAACTACCAACTCTCATGTATGTGAAAATTGGAAACTGAAGGAAGAGGCATTTGTATTCATTCACTTTTTTCCAGGATGCATTAGACACTCGCCTTTTCAACAAGTGTTTTGTCAAACAAACACATAAAATGACCAAAGAATGTATCCTGTGCTCACCTAAAATTAGTCTTACTGGGTCTTAGAGTCAGTTGTTCATGGTATTCCCACACTAGCACTAGTGATTTGTGACCTCTAGTAGAAAGGCCTGGGAATGGCCTTAGTGGTGCTGCTATGTACAGTTGGTAGGAATTCATGTTAAATGTTAGAGTTGTAGGAACTTGTGAATGCTGCTCACACAAGGCATCACTAATTATGTCACCCCCGAAGATGCGTTGTTCTGCCTTCCTAATTATCACAATCCATCTATACATCTAGGGCTCTAACTTATTAGACTCATTCAAACCCACTACTCTACTCAAGAGGATGATCATGTCATTCATTTCCTCTTTGAAGTGAATATGGTATAGGTTAGGCCATCAGGATTGACAAGTCCTCTTATTAGAAGCCATTTGTTGTTGATGTGCTTTATGCATTCCTTAGTTTTCTGATAATAATGATTAAGAGGCTTTTCCACTGTTATTTTTCCATGTACTGGGGCAACAAGAATTTTGAAGATCTTGTCAATGGTTTCAGCATCCAACTGGATAATGACTTTACCATTGACAAACTTGGGTTCCAAGGCAGCCACTAGGAAGGTATATACCAAATGTATATGGCTGTTCAAAAGCAACTGCATCCTTTACTGTCTTCCCAAGAAAATCAGACATCAATGTCCAATCTCGAAATCTTTGATCTCATCAATGGGAGAGGTCATTTGAGTAGATAGATTTGCAATTTAATATTTGTGATACTTGTACTACATCTTTTGTTTCTGGGGGACATTCTCCAGACATCAAACAAAAATAAACCAGGCTGCAATGGGAACTCCATAGGTTTAGGACATCATCTTGTGCTATAGTAGAAGCCATGGTACGCACTTCAAGATGGTAAAAATCCACAGGATTAGAACATCATCTTGCATTATTCCTACCTGCGCCTGTGGCTATGCTCATACCTACTCCAACGACTAAGGAAACAACACTACTGGAAATTCCAAAGTTAATGCTTGATCTGATTTTTTAATATTTCTCAAACATAATAACTTTCCATTTCATAAAATGACATAGCATATCAAAATTGCACATACCTACAAAATGCAACCAAGAAATAACTCAAGCTGCTCGCAAAAGATGCATTTTGAAGGTGCCAAAATGTTTCCATAATGGATGGCTAGGTCTGGAAATGACAAATAGCAGAGAAATCCTCCAATAAACAAGAGATTCCAGCTCTCACAAACCACAGTAGCTGCCCTAGCAACCTTACACGGCCCTTCAAGAAATGGCACAACTCCAAGGAGAAGATGTAGCTGGAAAATAGAGATAAACCCTTTACAATCTTCCCTGAATTTGTTCTCTTAGAATCTGCTATACAATAAGCTCTGAAAACTTTGATATGTAACCTTCAATATGTTGATGTTTTGGTAGCTTTAGTAGGATAAACCTGTGAGATCAGAGAGAAATTAATATAAACACACACACACACAACTATAATCAAGTTTGTCATTATATTAATTATATTGATGAATAGATATGCCTCATGAAGGGACGTGTCTCTTTTTTTGGTTTATTCCTCATACAAGTAATAGAAGACGCTGTCGTTTGGAAAGTACATACCAAACATTATGGCAGTGCTTGTAATGTTCCCAGTACGATAGGGCTGATGTGTTACAGAGATAGAGTTATAAATTTTCGTAATGCCAATGGAGGGATCCGTATGGTTTAAGAACAATGCACAGAGAGCTGAACGATGCCACTAGGGAGGCCGTACAGTGTATTGAGTTGTGTTAGTATGGTAACCTGTGTTCGTACGGTGGCTGCTGGGGAGGACTGAATGTTGTACGCCAAGGGAGGGAAAGGCCGTACGTCATCTTGGTACGGATGGGAGTATGTACACTAAGTAGCCATACGACAGGAGAGACCAAGACTGTACGGGGTGGAAATGATTTGTCATCCGTATGCTAGGATATCCAACAGCAGTACGGTGGCCTGTGCTTGGCCGCCCGGTGGCAGAAGATGAATGCAAACAATCTCCCTTAATAAAATATACATCGAAAGATGGTGAGTGGCCGTACGGAAGGGATGGAGCTGAAAGTGTATGGCGGTGTAGAGGACTAAAACGATGGTGCTAGGCAGTTGCCGTACTTATGATTGTAATTACCAGAGATACCTAACAATGCCAGTACAAGAATGGAAGAACATTCAAAAATTGATATAAGTATTTGCAATAATGATGGCACTCCAAATTGCCAGATACAAACTGAGCCGAACACCGATGGAATAGGGTGAGGTTGAATCCCACCGAAATTGCACGAGCCAAATAGGGAAGATCTTTCACTTCCGAAATGGTGAACAATCCAGAACTCCAACAGGAATTCACAGTACAGAGAAATATAATCCAAAGCACACCTATAGACTTCCTACGAGCCGTGCTTAAATACTTGTCGGGGAAACCTTTCCGAGGGTGTACAAAGATAGCCGACGATGACACAAACTACGAAAACACAATAAAAATGGGTCTGAGATATACTAAATCAATCAGAACCCCTAAATACAAACATAAATAACTTGGGCCCAAATTAATTAAAATTGGGAACATTACAGTGCTTAGTTCATTTGTAGCAATCTTGGAAAACCAACATGGTATTAGAACCAACTGCAAATGTAACTAAGTGCATGATAAATAGATTGAAGTTTAGAGACTTAGTAGATAATAAACAAACTTACAGTAAATTAAAATCGGGTATGACTGAATCTATCAATTTTTGCTACAAACCTGTCGGATTTTATGAATGGCAACAACAATTATAGCGTGTCAACTGTTGCTAATTCGGATAGATAACTGTTAATGTCTTCTCATTTAATGAGCATAATTCATATGCTATATTTGTCTCATTGCAATGTCAACAGTAATGGTAGGATGACTTTGGAATTCTGCAGAGCAGGGTGGAGACCAGGTTAGAGTTGTTGAGCTTTAACGGCTCATGCAAGAGTGGTGATAACATTCAACATAACTGAGGATTCAATTCACAGGCGAGAAGCATCAAATCATAGACTTGGGGAAGCTTGTCAAGAGTTATATTGTGTGGAGCACTACCATGAATATTTTCCTTTTGAATTGAATCGGAAATAGTATGCTATGATCTCTTGCATGGTCCTCTTTTTTAATGGCGACTTCTTACATTACTGTCTTCTATATTCTCGTCCCATTGGAGTGATATATTTTTGGCCATCATATAGCTACCAATTAGATCATTGCTGAGTCTGTGGTGATGTGAATAGCTTGCACTCATCACAGTGGTAGAGACTATATTACTTGCAGCACTTCGATATCTCAAACCATTGGCTATCATACAAGGGTTTTATCAGTATTCATGGATTGTCACTCATTGGACATATTGATTCTATGTAAAAATAATTACCAATATACTCCTATTCAAGATCCAATTGAAGACATCTTTGTGACATATCTACAGAATCGGGATATATAATTGTATGTTGTCCAAGTCATATGTATCAGGAAAATTTGGAACAATTTAACCATTGCAAGTGATTGATAAATTCAGTTTGTCAGTCGAGATTGGTTTGTGGGCATTGGGAACTGCTTACATCTTGCTGAGGCATACATGTGTGAAGTTCTATTCTAGGATTCAGCCTCTCCATGTGTAAAGCTCTATATTGAGATAGCCTACAAGCTTTGTATTGCTATTTTTTGGTTGTGCTCTTGGAGTTAAGAGGGAGGTAATGGGAGATAGGGGATAACAAATACAACTAGAGCAAATGGTTGTGCTCAAGAGAGGTTGTCAAAATAAATACCGACAGGTGAAAAATGAAAGCCCGATAAATTTGAAGATAGCAATGTGATATAGACTCCACGTCACTTATGGTAAGAACCAAAGGAAGCGATTTACCCAATAGAGGTATGTTTTATTGCTGATGTCTATATTATAAATGAAATATAAGTTGTGATAAATTATAGATATGATTGAATATATAAGAATAGGAAGGTTATATGAATAAAATATATACATGTGAGAATGTATAAAACATTGTTAAGCAAATAATGTCTAT
Source organism: Cupressus sempervirens (assembly GCA_028749045.1). Lineage (NCBI taxonomy): Eukaryota > Viridiplantae > Streptophyta > Pinopsida > Cupressales > Cupressaceae > Cupressus > Cupressus sempervirens. The sequence continues at coordinate 316,710,210 of CM053791.1, forward strand.
TTAAGAAATGATTGATGTTTTTTTGAGATCAATTTAGAAGATTAATATCTTTTAATTTAATAATTTGATGTTATTAGATGTAAAAGGATTAATTAATGGGGAGATATGTATTTTCCTTAAATACTACATTTATCTATTGTAGTTCCTCTCTTATTTTATTTTTATTTCAATACATACTATGAGAGCTATTTTCCTTGATTTTTTCCTCCGAGATTGTTATTACAAGAAGTGGGAGATTGAGATTCAAAGGGAGCCCGACATTTCATTGAGGAAACCTGATATTTCATTAGAGGCAACCTTGAAAGAGAGAGAGGATATAGAAGATATGATTTAGTCAACCTTTGGTGATCTCAGTCATATTGATTAAGAGGGAGTAAACTATGTTGAGATGGATTCTTTAGTGATCAATAAATTGTAGCAGTCAAGAGAACTGTGATTCATGAATATACCTCGTGACTATGATTTTAATGAGCCTACACCCTATGTACATCATGAGGAAGTGGGGATTTCGAAATGATTTCACTTGTATTTGCAGAAGTAATTGAAAGGTGACAATCTTGCAATAACTTAATTTTCTATAATGATGGATATCTTATGATGGCTATACAGATCATGATAGATTATATTTTGCATGGTGGATGTTTATATGGTTTGCATTATGAGAATGCATGTGCACATACCTTATAAACATTTTTTTAAGTACATGGTGAATGTTATGCAAATTGATGTTTTAGAGGCCATTACACAGAGTACATGGTGAATATCATATGACTTGATGTTCTGAAAGTCATTACTCATAGTACATAGTGAATATCATACAACTTGATGTTCTAATGGCCATTTCTCACAGCACTTGGTGAATATCTTGCATCTCATTCTGGAGGCCATTACTCAAAGAGTATTTGGTGAATATCATATGTTGATAATCTAGAGACCATTGCCTTATAGAGAATATCAAGTGTTGATATTCTGGAGACCATTACTCAAAGTTTTGGTGAATATCATATGTTGATATTTTGAAGGCTAGTACTCTTGATATTATATGTGATATCAAATGGTGGATATCTTTTGATAAAAAATATCTTTAAAATTTGCCATACCTAATATTACCAATGGTGTAATACGTGTCATGTGTTTATCTTCCCTAGCTAAGAGAGAGTATTGATGTTTTGGTAGCTTTAGTAGGATAAACCTGTGAGATCAAAGAGCAATTAATATAATTACACATAAATATGCAACTATAAATATTTTTGCCATTATATTAATTATATTGATGAATAGACTTATTCCTCATACAAATACAAGAAGATGATCTCATTTGGAAAGTACATACCAAACATTATGGTAGTGCTTAGTACAGTTGCAGCAATCCTGGAAAATCAACACAATATTCCTAAATGTGACCTTTGGATGAAACCACCTCATATTCTGTATGTCATCGGTAGAAACTGTGTCAGCCAACTTGATTGTCGTCGATGTTTTTGTATTCTGTAGCCGACGTCGTCGGTAAAGATTTTGTAGCCGACGGGTAAATAGTTTGTAGCGGACATAATGTGGCCGACGGACTCCTTCGGGAAGGTTCAGCAGATAGTATTTATACCCCGTTTGGGATCATTGTAAATCATCTTATGAAGCATAATGTAATGTTCTGGCATATGCGAATAATCTAAGGAGTTCTGCTGTTCGTGTTCATTGTCTGTGTGCATTTCTTAATTAACCTATGCGGTAAACATTTGGCGCCGTTGCCCTATGAACCTAGAAGGTGGGAGGAATGAAGATTAATGCCAAATCAGCTTAACAAGGATCGCAATAAGGTGAAGGGGAGAGATGAAATTCGTACTGTGCAAGAGAATTTAATTCTGGCACAGCAAGTCGAACGCCGAAGGAGATTTCAGAAGATTGCCGACGGAAATCGGACCACGGAAGAATTGTTGGAGGAAACTCGGCAACGGGTGGAATTGGTGGAAGAAGCACGGGAGGAGTTTTTGAATTTGTGTTCGCAGAGGGAAGAGAATCCCAATGGAAGAGCATCGGCTCGCACCTCTCGGAGTGCCGACGGAGTGAGAGCGTGGAGTGAACTCTTCGTCCGGGATATACTTCCGCATGAGACAACTTTAGAGGATCCTTCTTCACCAAGGTTTGCAGGTATTGAAACTGCAGGAGAATAGTTTGCCGGTGTGGGAGTGCAGTCTGCTGGTGTAGGAGAACAATCTGGCAATGTGAGATTGCAGATCGCCGGTGTGGGAGTGCAAAGCCACGGTGTGGGAGTGAATAGTGCCAGTGTTGCAGGACCGAGCAACGCTTGTTTACAAAAACCAATTGTGATGGCGGGACCAAAAGAGAAACTGCCGAAGTTTGATGGCGATGGTATGACCGATCCCATTCGACATTGCAAAACATGTGAAACGATCTGGAAGGCAAATGGGATAACTAATGAAGACGACTGGATGAGGCAATTTCTGGCCACCCTACGGGGGGTGGCAATTGATTGGTTTACTGATACAGATCCACAAAAACTAAACAGTTGGGATAACATTAAAAAGGAGTTTCTGGCAGAATTTAAACTGTTGTGGGATGATAATGAAATTGCAGTAGAGATCTTCAATACTAAGTAGGGGAAGAACGAAATCGTCCGTGTTTATGCCAGAAAAGTAAAAGATTTGATAAATAAAATAGAAAGTAAGCCAGCAGATGGACTTCAGAAAAGATGGTTCGTGGAAGGCCTACGCTCGAAGTTGTGAAAGAAAATGAAAATTGTGCTGTCGTCGTCATACACGGAAGCTTATAATAGAGCATTGGACCTCGAAAGTGAACAGAAAACAAAGAAGAAGAAGAACACTAGCTCATCTGATTTTGATGACGACGAGCCTGCCGGAGAAGATAGCAACGACGATGAAGGCAGTAGCAAGAAGGTCCGCGCCTTACAGAAGGTCATGATCTGCATGAAGGAGTTTAAAACATGCAGAAAGAGCCAAAAGGTAGTGAGCCGTGGTGCACAGAGTGTAAGACCAACGGTCACACTAAAGGATCCTGTCCCAAGAACCAATTCTGCAACATTTGTTAGATCATGGGCCATTCGACAAAGGAATGCCCCTTTAACATGAAAACCAGAGGATCTCCGCAGGTGCTTCTTACACAGGCAGCTTCCACGTCAGGAGGGAACGGAAATGCAAACATTGATGGTGCCACTTCGGGTGGGTACAAGAATAATAGCAGAGGGCAAAATAACAACAATGCGAACAATAATAATAATAATGGGAGCCGAAGTCGAAACCCAGTATGATGCAAATGGACGGTCGATTGTTCAATGTTGAGCATGTAATTTGTGGGGTCATTTTGTGCGGGATTGTACAATGGCAAACACACCGAAATTATTATGCAGATGGTGCGAACCCGACGACCATGAAGATGCCAAGTGCCCAAAGTCTGGAATAAATTTGATCACTGTTGGCATGGATGAAGAGGAGGTTCTAGCAATTACACAGAGGCAAGTGAAGGTGTACGCGGACCTGGCAAAAGAAAAGAGAAAATTGGGGGAAGCACGGGCAGAAATTGAAAAGGCATTTTCTGCGGAGACATCTCAGTTGGAAGACATCATCGGCACCTTGGCAAGGAACTCCGCGGAACAAAACATCGTACGACAGATCTTACAAATGGAGGTACTGGTCAAGATAAGTGACCTTCTCACAATACCCTAGTTATGGATGGCCATTCTAAATCATACACCGTTTTCGAAAACAACGGAGGACACAGGAAGGGACAATAGGGAAGTGACGACAACAGACCCAATGCTGTTGCCACTCACAACTGGAAGGCATCTGGCAGTTGTCGAGATGGGGATTTTGGGACATGTTCTGACAGACACAATTGTCAACGGAGGGTCCGGTGTGAATGTATTACCAGAGGATACCTGGAAGAAGTTGGGAAAGCCGACGTTGTGCCCACCTACATTCCAGTTGCTCACGGCAGACCAACACGAGATCAAACTGTTGGGAACCTTAAGGGCGCAACCGGTAACTATTGGAACACAACCATTTTTATTGGACTTCGTGGTCATTCCATTGAAAAGAGAAGGATATGATGCTATTCTGGGATGGACTTGGTTGGTGTAAGCAAAAGTAAAACATGATTGGAAACGAAATACCCTAAAACATGATTGGAAACGAAATACCCTATCAATGGAGCGCAGAGGCAAAAGATTCATAATTGACCTGCACACACAAATGGTAGGTGAGGAGGTAGTATTGTTAGATTCAGAAGGTGAAGGCGACATTGACGACGAAGGAAAGAGGAGAATGGAACCGGATGGAGTATTGACACTAGGAGGATCGAATGACGACGACCTAGACTCGGTGAATGGCCTTTACCATTGGTAAATAGAAGACTACAAACTCTTTTCGAGTTGTAATATGCTAAGGGTCGATGAAGGTGAGAAAAAAGAGGAAAATGAGTGTCCGAAGGAATACAAAGAAGCAGATGACGCAAAGGAGGTTACGGCTGAAGAAGGGAAGGACATACAATACAAACCCAGAAAAAAGAAAAATTTCACTGTCCGGTACACGGTGAACGGACCGCACAGGAAGAAAAGAATGCATCGCACCATAAAATTACTTGAAGGGTGCCGACAGCAAGCAAATAAGCTAGATGCGCAACGACCATAGGCACAGTGGGCGACGGAGGTGACACAGAATAGACATAAGGCGTGGCATGACAAACTCAACAGGTTTCAGCCGGGGCAATTGGTACTCAAGTACGATGGTCGGAATGAAATCAAATAGGAAAGGTTTAAGGCAAGATGGGTTGGACCATATTAGATCCGGGAGGTCGGCGACAATCGAGTGATACAGTTGAGGACGTTGGATGGGCAAGAGGTACCTCACACAGTCAACGGATCCTACCATGCCAGGAAGATGTCGTCGCTATCACCGTCACAGAATGATCAAATGATTCCCTTGTTGTTGTCGTTGCAGAATGACAACGCCTCGAGGCAAAATTAAGGTGCTGCAATTTTTTAATTGTTAAAAAAAAAAAAGTGTGGCTATGTGTGCCGCGGGCACCTGTCCGCGGAAGGTTGTACTGCGGGCACTTGTCCACGGGCAAGCTGTCCGCGGAAGGTTGCTCCGTGGGCATCTGTCCGCGGGCAACCTCCACGAGCACCTGTTCGCGGCCACTCGCTCGCGAGCATGCTGTCCGCGGAAGGTTGCTTCGCGAGCATTTGTCCACAGGCAACCTTTGTGGGCACCTGTCCATAGGAGGCATTACTGGCGGCCGTGGGCTCAGTCTCCTCCGCTTATCTGATTCCCTTATGCGGATTTAAGCATGCCTTTCCGCGGGCTTTCTTCCGCGGACTTCTTCATCGGTTACCTGCAGAGGTTTGTTTCCTAGTAGAGGGATTATTTTGGCAGCCAGACTTTGGTTTTAATACCACGTTTTTGCCTTTTTTCAACCGCGGCATCCATTTGTGTGATTTAAGCTCGTGGAAGGGAGTTTCGATCTTTCAAATCTGGTGTGTTTGATGGATAAATTTGGATCATGGTGTGACATTGGTGGGTTATTGGTCAGCTTCCCACATTGAAGATGTGCCCCGCGGCTAGCTTTCTCTCTCTCGCGGATGGTTTTTTACGAGTTTTGAGGGTGTTTGTGAGTTCGACGGGTTGCTACACTTTCACGCTGAAGGACAAATTCAACACGGAGGAGTTAATATCAGTTTCATTGTTGAAAGGTACTCGGTGATGGAGCCCAAAAATTCAAAATTTTAGGCGACCATTTGGGCATATTTTATGAGTATCAGCCTCCATGATTAAAATCCATTTCTGCAATGCATCTAAAGATGATATTGCTTCAAGGGATATCAGAGCTGGTCAAATAAATGATGGAAATAACAGTCAGCAGAAAACAGATTGTATGGAAGGTGGAGGCAAATCCCAATCTGAATATATGGGAGAAGAAGCTCACAGATTTTAGAGGAAAAACTGTATCTTGCACTTCTTACAATTGTTAGAAATCTTCCTCTCCGAAGATTATGCAAGCTTTTAGGAGCAGACATCACTTGTGGTGAAATGACAGTGTGTTCCAACCTTTTGTAGGAACAAGCTTCAGAATGGGCATTATTAAGACATTATTCTAGTGAAGATTTGTTGGGGTACTAATTTATGGCATATCCAGAAGGTCATAAAAGCTGCTGCTGCAACCATGGAGAAACTTCTCACAGTTAAGGTGCAGACAGGCTATCTTGAAAGGAGGAACCTGATCCATTCACGAATTTCAGATATTAGTAAATCAAGCGCAACAGCACTAACAATACATGGAAGAGCTTGGCAGCAGAATGTAAGAGAATTGATTTTGTTGTCTATTTTGAGGAGTAAAAAACAAAAATAGATATGTTGAAAAGCTTTCAGACAAATGCACTCAGCAAACATAGAGAGATTTTCTGCAACTTTTACCAGCATCCTCCTTGTGTAAGGATGTAGAAGCACAAATTGTGAACTGTTAAGAACAAAGATGGAATCACATAGCAGGCAAAAATATGGAAGCCCTGGAAAGCTGCACTTTTATATGATTCTTTTGCTACAGGAAATACTACACTTGGGACAGGGTATGAGTCATGATTGTAATAAGCTTGTGCTGGCAGTCATTAACATCCTGTGCATTATTAACCTGTGATGTTCGAACAAAAGTATCCACATCCCTCTGCCTGACTTGAAGATCTTTGAAGGCGAGGATACTTTTCTTACTGAAGTAATTGAAGCATCAGATAATCTGTATGCTTCTTTTGTTGGAATGGGGATCCATTTGCATTGTTTTCTATCAGGATCATCAGAAACCACAGATAATATAGTTTTGAACTGCATCAAAATGGCATGGAAATCAACAGAAGTTTCTTATCCTGCTATGATGGAATCAGAAACACTAGGAGAATTCTTTCTCACAAGATTTCCTTCAATCAACCCTGTTACTGCCCATGCAGTATTGTCTTGCGCAGGTTCTCTCTCTGAGTTTATATGTCAGACGCTTGAACATTGACTACATTTGATGGCAAAATTTAATGTGCTCAAGCTAAGTGCAATTTTATTCAGTATACAGTGTAAATATGGTGAATTGGGAGAAACACAGTCTTGCACGACTGACTACTCATCAACTTTGACTTCACCTTTTAATGCAGATAGAGATTATGTTAGAACATAAATAAACTCGGACAATCTGGATGCCACAGTTAAAATTCATTCAGAGGACATCCTTGTAAATGACTATTTTGATACTAATACGCTATCACTGTCCTTTGGATTCAAAGAGCAGCCTTCAGAGATATCTCAACGATCACATAAACAAATTTCAAAATCACGTGAGTGGGTTGATAACCGTGATTATCACAAAAATAATGAGCATATCACAGAACTAAATTGGGGCTGTACATTGGATAATGCTACTGGATATACTAACAGTGGCTTAGTTGATGAGTTGAATCTTTCTCCAGGCATTGAAGAATCAGTGAGCATCTGCAAGAACTTCCAGCAAGGAGCCTTTGGCAAACCCCAGTATAACATTTCTAGTGAGTTTTCTAATAGCAACTTAAATACTGAATATCCATTATTGGCATCATCAAATATTAGAAAGACGAGTAAGCCTTCAAACTTTGATGCTTTCAACCAATTGGAGCAGTTTCAGAATAATCTCTGACAGTATCCATCATGGTAATCTCACGGGTTAAGATTGTGGTGAAATAAGGCTTGCAAGGCTTGGAGAAAATATAAGAATAAAGCTAACTGTGATTGAAGAGGAAGCTATCTCAGAAGGCTTTGTCTTGTTTTCAATTTCAAAACCCATACCTTCTGTTGTCAGGCTTGATGCTTAGTTAGAGATCAAGGAACTACTGGAACATTAGACAATATTTACTACCAGCTATAAAGCTGTATTGCAGATGGACTCCATTGTGGAGGATTGTGAGATTATGGAATTGTTATATGAAATTGATCAAAAGACCAGAAAACCGCTAAAGAAGGTCCTTTTGTTAAACCCGGTTCAGTTATGGGGTGTTGTGTTCAGACTCATGTAACGTGTATGCAAATGAGGAGCAGCGGATTCCTTGTGCCCGGACCGATTAGGAAGGAGGATTTATTCCTTATCGTTGACATCTCACGATTTGTATTTTTGCTTGCAGGATTCAGGCTATGTGTCGGAGGGTGAATAAAACTCGACAAGAAGGCACCAAGGTTTAAACACCTGTCTGTGAGGAGAGTCCAATGATCATTCTGGTGCCAGTTAAGAAAACGTCTACTCCAAGTCATGATCGCGCCAGCCTTGAGGAGGTATGCGAGTAGATCGGTTAGAGGAAGCGTTAACGGGATGTTCAGTCTTGCGCAAACATTAAGGAAATCTCAATACGCGTTTAATCCAAAAGATGCAGATGATAGCCGATAGAGATATGTGAAGAAGAATCTGCAGTTACATTTCATTTTATTTAAAATCAAATTAAAACTATAGTGTTGGTTAGTTTATTTATGAAAAGGTGCGATCTTTTAAAGAGCAATTGACACCTTTTACCTTCTTATACATATAAGATGTAATATCAAATGAGAGACACAACATTCAATTTTCATACTTGAACCTTTTTTCTTAGCCTATCTTATGATATATTTTCTCATCGGCAAAAGAGTGACTTGTTGAACTAAGCATGTGGATGGTGGATTTTTGAGTCAATTTCACTCGGTTCCGATAAATTTACTGTGGATAGATCACCCTCAGGGAGTGTCTCTACTTATAATTTTCTCAGGCATAATCTGTAAGTGCATTTATTTTATTTGCATTAGAGTTTAACTTATTATTGAGTTGTGTCTTTTATAAATATCTTTCATTTATTTTTATAAATATTTTAATATTCAAATAAGTGGATTGGATCATTATCGCATTTTAAATTTGATAAACATAAATATTGTGAAATAATTTATTGTTTCCGTATTTATGTCTAATTTGTCTCAGTAGGAGTTAAAGTGCATTTTAGACTTATTTAAAATTGCATTTAAATAATTGATCCATCGCGTCTGATTATTAAAATTGTTTATAGTTTAATATATTGAACTTTATAAAATTGTACGTTTCAACTAATAATTTTGACTCTATTGCCCATCTAATTAAACACTGGTCTTTTGCTCTTAATTTATAATCCATATGCTAGCAAATGTCTTACTTCTTGCCTTTGAGGAATAAAAATATTCGTCTGTTGCATTAATCTACATTCATACTTTATTTCAATCATTAGCTTTTCTTCTCAGTTCATAAATCGGAAGTTTGAAGTTTTCCTATATTTCTTGCTATTTGGAAAACATTTATTGTATTCGCGTTCTAATTAATCTGCTTTAAGCGTCTTGGATATAGGGCTGTTGTCTAGGATTAGGTGCACCCTCCTCGGTCTTGCAGAGTTGGAAGTGCAGGGAACTCGGACTTCCTTGTTCAGTTCCGTCAAGTTGGCCTCAACCGGTTGGATATCCCAGCATCGAGCAGGCAAGGCTCGTAGGATTCCAATCTGCAGTTTTGATAAGCAACACTCGGCAAGATAGGAAAGAGGCACAGCAGCGGGTGAGCAGAGGAAGGAGCTAAAAAAAAGAAAAAAGGAAAAAAAAGAAAAGAAAAAACGACAGATTCAAATTGTTCGGAATGAGTAGCAGATGATGTCAAAGGGAAGGGGAAGCATCAGTAGTTGCCAAAAAGAGTATGAGATTAGAAGAAAATGACAGAAATAGTGTGTTCCATGCAGTTTTGTGTGGGTTTCGGAGTGCTAATTTGGTCTTGGCGGCGAGGGGCGCTGCCCCTCGACCCTGCCCCTAATCCTTGCAAATATCAGTTGTGAAGTGTGACCAATTGAGAAGACTTGAAGTTGTTGCAAGCATAGAGTGTTTGTGTACCAGAGGCACTAGGAGTAGGTGTTGGCTGAGAGGCTGTCTTGGTGGATGCGTAGAGAGCTCGGGAGGAGCTAATCATCCAGTTGGAGGCAGTGTAGCGATACTTGGCTTAGGGTACCGAGGAGTTGAAAACAGAAAAAGCAGCACAGGTGGCTATCAAGGTCAGCTTCATTGAGGAGGCAGTATTGTGTTAGTAGAGGCTACAGGCACGGGACGAAGGTGAAAGTGATGTGTCAGAAGCAGATTTATCTTGTTGTAATCAGTTCGTTAATATATTTTGTCTTAGATATTTTGTAATTGTCGTCCGGAGACGACTTTTTCTTTTGGGGGGGATGATGTCGTTGGTAGAAACTGTGTCAGCGTACTTGATTGTCATCGGTGTTTTTGTATTATGTAGCCGACGTCGTCGGTAAAGATTTTGTAGTCGACAGGTAAATAGTTTGTAGTGGACATAATGTTTGTGTCCAACGAACTCCTTCGGGAAGGTTCGACGGATAGTATTTATACCCCGTCTGGGATCATTGTAAATCATCTTATGAAGCATAATGTAATGTTCTGGCATATGCGAATAATCTAAGGAGTTCTACTGTTCGTGTTCATTGTCTGTGTGCATTTCTTAATTAACCTATGTGGTAAACACTGTAGATTGTGTCTCTCAACAACATAGAGGATTTCTTACAAGGGCTTTTGTCCTCACAAACCCAAAATGAAGGAACTCAAATGTGATGATGAGTTTGGAGTTTTTATTGTTTTGGAAGTACATGTAATCAGTCGCGTGGGACAATCACCCATTTGATTGCAACTTAAATGTGGATTGTCTATATCCATGAGAGTCAATGTTAATATACACTATTATTTGCAAAACTATAAGTCTCTCTAAGTTGCTGAGTACTCTATTTTTTTTGTTGGGATAGTTTTCAAAAATTTAAGTTAGGCTTTTATTGACACAAAAAAATGTGGATAAAAATGACAATGTAGGTAAATCATTGGTTAACATGTCCCTTTCACATGTTTTTGCTATACATTCTTGCATCTTCTCTTTCAAGATGTCAATTTTAAATTTTATACATTTTGTAATTGAGTTTTCAAAAAAATATGTTTCTCTAAGAGATTTTAATTTTTAGTACTTTCTAAGTTGCCAAGATTTTGCTGAGTATTTCCAGAGTTGAAAATTTTGGGCTTGCCAACTACTCTTTGAAGCTGAGTCTACGAACTATGATGTAGACTTTGTTAGTTGGCCTTGTCTGCGATCATTTGTGTATTTGTACGTTGCATTTGAGATAGGAGAATGTATATGAAAAATCTTGATTGGAGTTTTAGGTCAATTTAATGATGCCACGAAGTTCTATTTATAATGGTTTGAACAACCACTTTGAGATATGTTTGGCTTGGATGAGTTACCATTGTAGTGGTTTCTATTTTAACTTGTATAAATAAGGTAGCTACTCATTGAATTTGATGCTTGTGCTCATGTAAATATTGGTGCAAGTCTTAACGACCGTTGATATTTTATACCTTGGAATGAACAAGTGGGTGACATGATGTGAGGATTTTTTTCACTTGATTGGTGGTTATCATGGTTGTTGTAGGCATGTTGTTGAAGCATGGAAGCCCAGTGGAGTCAGTACATGATTGGTCGAGAGATGTTTTCCCCTTGTTTGTGACTACTATAGGTGTATTTGCGATGTCTTGTTCCAGTGGGAGAATGTTATGGTTAAAATGCTTGTAAATTCTACATCATATTGCATGCTTCCAACATCCTCAAAAAGTGTCCCTAGGTAAGGTGTGTAATAATTTTAGTATTTATTTTCACCATTGCTTGTGATACATTCCTAATTGATTGAGGGCTCCAATAGAAGTGATAAAGGTGATTTGTGCACATAAAAATTTAATTGATATTCTTCAAATGTGGATGTGTAGAATAGGATGGTAAGAGACTAGTGAAGAGGAGAAAACGGTGACTATTGAGCTTTTTCATGTGGTCATTTGGAAAGAGGCGACATGCATCTCTTGATATTCCTTCATTTTTAGCATTTCATGTGATGTTTTCATGTTCCATTTCCAAGTTTTGTTTCCTAGGTTAGAGGGAATGTGGTTGGAGCCAAACCTACGTCCTTAAACATTCCTATGAGGGAAATCAAAGGATGGGATGTTTGGAATGACGAGTTATCTTTGAGCACTAGTTTGGTACTTAGGACCTCTTTACAACTTTATCTATTCAACTCTTTGGATGTGGAAAAAATGGGGAACAATTGAAAATAGAGATATATTGCAGATACAGGAACCTAAGAAAATATAAATTGGAGTGAAAGAGGTTGTTCACATGTACACACCTCTTGCCATATTGGAGGTAAAGTGGAGGGTGAAACTGTGCGATAAATTGTAATCTTGTTTTAAAGATAATGCATACTTGGCTTCTCTTCTTGGCGGAGTTTTGTCAAGCTCCAGCTAAATCTTGTGTCATGTAATGCTTTTATGTTGTTGGTTTGTGCCTCTTTGCTGCTGTCTTTTGGTGATGCTATCTTTTATCTATTGTTGTTTTAAGTTCACCTAAGGTGTTGTTAAGAATGTTATGTTGGCTAGCTTTTTAGCATCATGAAAACGATGGATCTAATCTTGGTAATTCCACATTAAGTTTACACACAAATCTCAGATTTTAATATTTTAGTAGTCCAAGCTTGGCATCTCACCAATTGATATCATAACATGATAAAAACTTAGTGCAACCTTTCAGTAGGGCTATCTCTTAAACCAATGGGTTTTTGTCCATTGAGCTCTATCTTATATGTGTTTTCATCCAAGAAGAAAATGTAAAGCACGAGTGCTATTAAATTTTTTTTGAGTGGATGAATTGACAAAAGTTATCAACTATAAAAGCTTCTTAGTTATAAATCTTTGCGCATAAATCCTAATGTCCCATGATGACAAAATAATCATTAATTAAAAAATGTTTTCAAATATTTCCTGTCAAAATAAGCTCCATAAAGAGTTGATAAAACCATCATTTGATTCGTATATAAAAATAGTCAATTACTCCCCTTTTAGAAGCTTTCATAAAAGTGTCATAGTTGATAATCCATGTTTGAACACCTGGTTTTACATATTCTTCATTACAAGAATCACATCCAGAGTAACCTCCCCTGTTTTTGCTTCTTTAGTTGTTAGAGAATCTTATACAACTTTAAAAAAAATAGACCACCTGTATTGTACCACTAGATGACCATTATAGTAAAAAAAGAAAAATTCAAAGAAATGACAAGACCGTTGAATATATATATATACACAGACACACACACACCCACACATATATCATGCTCCTTTGATGTCCAATTAAATATATAATATTTAATTTCTCAAAAATATAGGTCTGTGATTTATGGGAAAATAATTAATATATTAAATTAAATATTTTTCCCTTATTACTTTTCCTTATCCTTGAAAAATATGGAAAGGCTATCTATTTATTCAGATCAATTTTATTTGAAAAGGAACATGACAATGGACTTGAGATATATTGGCTCTGTTTTAATAAAAGTAGTTTGGATCCATGAGTATAAAGTGTTGAGAGTAATCTACTAGATTTCCATACAATGAGTTTGTGAGTGGATATTATGTAACATGTTATTGGCAATTGCTATGCATGTGCTCAGATATTAATCAGTGCTCTGCATACATTTGGAAAATACTCAATTCAAACAGCTTATGACATGTACTGATTACATTCTTTCCTATCCTTACAGTTAAGAAGTGAAAACAATTTGTCCAAATCATCAGTCATGGTCACGCAAGGCGCAAACCAGGTAATTGAATTAGTTTAATATATTTTTCTATCATGCATATAAGTTCTTACAAATGGCAAGGCACACTTTCAAAAGGGAAAGAGATATTCACATGTTGTTTTGTAAGTTACAACTCTGTTGTCCCCTTCCATCTCTCCTTTGCTCCTTCCCTCAGCATTAGAATCCGTCATTTGTGCTCTTCTATATTTATAGCTCAAGAATGTCTTGAAAGGGCAGTGATTGTCATTATTTTATGTGTTCAATGGATCATTACACATTGTATGAAGCTTCTCTCACTACTTGCAGCATTCTTAGAAATTGACAGTACTTTGTCGTAGATTCATAAGAAACATTTTTAAGTGTTATAATTGTCAAATTCCCTAATATATATATATATACACACACACACACACATACATATATACATACATATATACATACATACATAATATATATATATATATATATATATATATATATATATATATATATCTTCAAACCACACTGTAGAGTGCATCAAGTGAATAAATGAAATCAATGACACTTGTAATTCACGAGGAACATATTTCCGTAGTGCAAGTACTGATAATTTAAACCATACTTATAGTAAGTAAATAATTAAAAATTAAGGCCAGTTCACTTACATTTCTTAGTTTCAGCTTCAACAATGACATGCCTTGCGACATGTCACGATTCATCACAAAAGTTTGGATCTCAGTGGCATATGCAGATATTTTCCCAATTCATGGAATTTTGTGCAACTTTTGTAGCACTAAGCTGGCTGAATGGACACAAAAACTGTCTCAAAAACATGCTCATATCTCACCTCTAGTAACAATGCAAAGGCCTTACTATTTTTCTTGATGTTTAGTATGACTTGGCTATTTTCTCAATTCTCACTGGCTTAATGGCTGTGAGATTAAAGACACAAGTCTATATTGTATAGACTATAATCTATGTTTCATGACATTTTGGGGCCAGCAAGTGTAGCCTGGGGTAATGTACCAAATTTGATACAAAAGTTAAATCAAAGATTAAAATTTAACACAACCGCTAACAGTCTAGCAGCAACACAAAATTAGAATAGAAATTTCTGATTTTTCTGTCCAAGCGCAAGGTTTTTGATCGACATTAGTATTTAAAAAAGTGTCTAAAGCTTAATATGGTCTTTCAATATACTTGAATTTTATTTTATCGATTTTTTTTTTTTGTGGGCAAACTTATGAAGATGAAGATAATCTGCTGTGATTATCTTGTTCTATTTTAATACTAAATAATACTAAGTACTACAATTGTAGTGGAAATGCAGAAATCTTAATGTTGAATCTAGACATTAGACCTGCTTAATGATATTCACAATTAGTAAATGCATAACCATTTTTGGATCCCCTAATATGTTAGCAGATGTTGATGAAATACGTAGAAAACAAACTTATAGTGGGATGTAACAAACTGTGGGCATTCATGTGCTGAATTTGTTTTTAAGACATTAGGAATTTTGTTTTTCCATCAGGGATGCCTGGACATCTCCAAAATTGTCAAGGGATGTCTTAGATTCCCCCAGCCATCCTGGGGAAGGCCAAACATTCATGTAGCATTCTGGTGTTTTGAATGGCATCCCAGAGACATGTTGTGACCTTTTCACACATCACCCCATTGCAAATGGCGTCCCCCTGCGTTTTGGTTTACTTTCCCTTTCTAGCTTTGTTTTAATTGGTAGTTGTAATGTCCCCTCTTTAGTACGACATGACATTGTTCCTGGATTTGCCTATTACAGACTCTCGTAGGCAGATGGGATTGATGAGAGAGTCATTTTGGTGTTTATTTGGTGATTGGATGGCTCATTATGCTCTTGGAGATATTATTTTATTTATATTTTATCATCATTTTTATACGGGCTTACATGTTATAATTCTAAGTTGAGTTGCACTTTTTTTTATAAAGTTATTTATTATAAAAGTGCATTATAATGGGATTTTATAATGGATGTTTCTAGAAGTTCTTAGTAACTTCTTAGAAAAGGATGCTTCTAGAAGTCCTTAGTAACTTCTTAGAAAAGTAAATAAATAGAGGGCTTGGCCTCTCATTTGGACAGATGGGAATTGATGATTCTACTACCATTCTCTTTGAGCATTTGTGGCACCATCCAGGTCTGCAAATATTCAGCATAATCCTTGAGAACGATACCTCTCAAGAGATTGCATAATTGAGGAAGTGAAAGACCTTTTGAAGGGTTGCACATTGGAAGTGGTATTCAGCCATTTCATGTTGAGCTCCATTGATGTATTCAGTTTTGGATAGAGACTTGATTAAGGGTTTGAGGCTTTTGTTGCAAGTAACCTTGTGCTTCATTGATACATCAAGAGGATCAGTTTTGGGAGAACTTTGGATATAAATCAGGGCATTTCTTAGGTGTTTTTGACAGGTCCTGTTATACAACGAAGGCATACATTTTTGCTCATAACTTCCAACCGGCTAGGAGTCTAATTTTATAATTTTGGGAGGACATTCTACCACCCTAGGCGCCCCTTTTCTTGGTATTTTCGGCAGCCAAAACTCCAACATTTATTTTTGCTAGGAGCTGTACAGCCAGTGCGGGTATGGCTGTACTTGTTGGTAGAGCTGGAACTGGTTTGGGAGTAGATTTTTTGGGTGCAGCACAGTTGCTATTTCATCAGCGTGGTCATCAGTATTTGATTAACAGCACACTGCATGTTCCAGGTTCCTTCATACAAGTTTAATGATATTTTATGTGCATTCATGGTAGCTGCTGTAGTTGAACATTTTGTATCAGACCTGTTTGGAATTATTATATGAGTTGTAAGCCAAGAGTCTTGGCATTGGTATTAACTTCATTGTTAGACAATTGCATTTTTAGGTTATCACTTGTTGTTTTGTGCATTGAATGTTAAATCGGAGGGTGTATGTCAATTGTTTGATATAATGCCTATGAGCTGTAGCTGCACATTTAGGTCATGATACTACATCTATTACATTTCAGAATACAAAAGAGAAATCTACATTGCATCAAGGACCTTGTCTCAACATCATAGGACTCTTTGCAATTAGTAAATATCTTGAATATCATTGGTATAACATTTCCGCATTTAGATTAGCAAGTTACAGGGTTGCATGTGATTTGTTTGACAAAATTACAAGCAGCAAATTTGGACAAATTGTGATCAGTTTGAGCAAGGGTCTTTACAGTAGTCTCGTGTTAGTCTCCTGAGCCTCTTTGTGTTCCAAGCAAAATGTGATGAATTTGGCTAAGTTTCGAATGGAGAGTTAGTTCCCTGCATTTAAGGTTTCAGTTTTGAAGCATTTCCTAACTTAGAGTTTTGGATTTGAGTCAAGTGTCAAGTTGAGAATCCTTTGAAAAAATGAGCACTATCCAAAAATTCTTCAAAAGTTCCAAAATCTCTTGTAAGGGCCCAAATGGGCCCAAGCTGAAGAAGATATCGAGCAAGAAAAAAATTGATTAAGTAGGAGGAAGTGGTAAAATGACTATGGATCATAATTGCATAAAGGAATAGCACAAATGATCAAGCTTTAATCCAAAGAACATGGAAATGTAAAAATGACTAAGTCGTGAAAATCCTCCATCACAGCCCGTCTTCACCCATGAGTGCGAGTGTGCAAGCACCAAGAAAAGTCATAAATCCAAAGAAGATGTTCTAAGTCCACAAATTCCTCCTCCATGCTGAAATGCAACCAAAAATGCTAAATCTCTAGAGGTTGATGAATTTTCAAAAGCAAGTTTGATTCACACACATGAGCATTGGAATGATTAAGGCAGGGAGTCGTTGCAGAATTTTCCTCCATCAAAGCCAGTTTGCAGAGAAAGTACAAATGAATTTCAAGGAAAAGTTAAGACTCAACACCCATAGACAAGAAACTACTAAAAACTACAAATCCTCTGCCATCTCTAAGTTGCGGCTAGGTATGAACTTCATCGACCTGGATAAAGAGCCCCATGCAAACACTAAGTCATTGTGGATATAAACTCTACTAGAGGAGCTAAAATGTTTTGTTAGGTCTCATTTGCAATCAAGGTCAAGGATTCTATGAAGTTTTAGTGCACAAGGATATGCTCGAAAGCTTAATGTGTGCCTAGGAATACCTAACTTGAAAGGAATCAATCTGAAAGTGAAATCCTTTACCATAATTGATTTGCATCCATGATCAATATGCAAGAGTTCTTTCGCATGATCAAAGATACATCTAGCAATGGAGTCAAGGTTTTTGACTAGACACGATTTCTATTACATCATCCTTTTTGGTCTTCATGCTGCTAAAGGAATGCTTTATGGTTGAAGTTCCTAGGTTTGGCAGAAGCATCTAGAGTTGGAACATAAACTTGCATCCTTGGTCACTCTGTAGTATAATGGTGGTTACCTCTAGAAAAGCACATTTGTTTCTTTCCATCTTCGTCTTGAAAACATTTTATGCATGCAATCATTCTCTCGTCTCATTGTAGGCTACATTATGTAACCATTCTTGCCTCGCGTCCCTCTTTCTTCTTTGCATGTCTAGGGTTGTGTATTTTTTTGTTCTTCAGTTTCTAAAAAAATCCTTGCTATGGTCTTTCAAGCTCAAAGTTTCCAGATCTGGAAGAGTATGCTTATAGTATATAAGGGGAAGGCCTTTGGGCAACAAAGGGTGTGTTGGTTCCCAAAACCGCAGATTGGAAAACCAAGAGCCTGCCACTTCTCCAATAGGACTTCTCAATCAGTTTTGGCCAACGAACGGGAATACTTCTTGATTCCCCTACACTTTAGGCTCCGCTACACCTAGGCAGGTAGACCTTCTCCTCGAACCTGATCACTTGGTTCAGAGCTTTTCTAAAGCAAATTTAAGCTTTGGAGTACTTGAAATAATTGGATGTTTTGCATACGGTTTGTTAATAATGAATTTGATGCTTGTAGGAAGGAATATATAGATTTTCTGATTTCAATAATAGAAAGACCAATGCCTCTGCTCATTCGGGCAATAGAGTCAACTTCAATGAATTTTCACGCACAACTTTATAAAGTTCTTATGCACTTGAACTGCCAACAATGCAATAATTAAGATGCGACAGACCAAATATAATGCAATCTTAAATGAGTCTAGATTGAATTTAACTCCTGTGGTAGGGAAACAAGCTGGACATAGATATGGAAACAATTTAATAGTTTACAATATCTGTGATGATCATATTCAAGATGTTAAATGACCATGTCCACTTATCTGACATATAAATTGTATACAAAATTCCAAAAAATAATTACAAAGGATGATCCATCTGCAGTTTAAATCTCCATGCCATTTAAAAATAAACAAAAGACATTTTATTTTATTATAAAAATAAAATAATAGAATTCATATTACAAAGCCATATTGAGCCCTTATTCCTCCATACAAGTAGATATAAAATTCTTTTTTGTTGAATGTGTGAATGTCGAATCTTGTCCTATCTCCCCAATAAATCTCATATATATAAGCTTGTGCTTTAGAGAGTGTGACTTTTCAAAGTCATACTTCTTAAAATATTATTACACTTTCTAATCGCACCTTTTCTTTTAAACACAGATTTAGACTATTATTATAACTTGAATAGGATAATATGGATTTACTAAAATATGCATATTAGCCTTCGTATTTTTTCTCATATTTTGGCAGGCTTTGAAGGGCTGTCTAATATTTGATAACCATTGACGGTAAAGACCATCGAATGCCCTTTCCTCTAAGTTCATCCATGTATAATATATGTATCAATATTTTTTCCAATTAATTCTTTGCAAACACATCATTGATGGCACTTGGACGACTATGTGGCAAAGATTAATTTGAATAATATTCATCCTGCCCTGGCCATATATCGTTCTTCATCACCGACTTCGTGGCTTCCCATATATTTTCGTTGCCTCAACACAGACGATGCAAACAGTATTCTTTTGAACATGATAAGGATAATCATTGTTGAGGGTGAGCATCTTAGACTGTATTTCTTCAAAATAGGGTCTCCCGCACTAACATCTTCATCTTGTGTGCCATTCTATGACTTGTGTTTGTAAGATTCTTTGTGAGAGTAACCATCTTTGGAAATAGTTCACTTGCATTAGGTGGTAAGCCAGTGCCATCAATCATCAACGGAGTTTCTTCATTAACAAAAGAAGGCTTTTGAATGATTATTATACAATCTTTCCTTTGGTTCATCCATACATATTCATTCTTGTATTCTGATAATGTCTCAGATGTATTCCGAAGTCTGTGTATGTTCTTGGCTAATTGTCTTTGATTTTGGAAGAAACTCACACTAAATCCATTTGGAGGGATAATGTACATATCTAAGAAGTTTTCTTGCAGAGATGTACCATATAAACAGCTATCAATTAGAGGCTGTGATCGAGTATTTCATAGCTGAAAGTACTTGCACTTGGTCTGAGATCAGAACACCGTAATCTCTAGATATTATGTTGCTGGCTGGGTGCTATACTTAGACCCAATAGAGCCATGCATAGCTGATAAACATAGACGGAATAGATTTGGGATGTTTGGCGTTACAGCCTTGGGTCTAGTTTTATATTTCACATCATAAAGACACTTTATCAATCATTGAGTGGCTACAGCAAGATCACTAAGGCTGGAAAGCATCTGGAATGAACAGTGCAGATCTGAGGTGTATTTTGGTAGCAGCTTAGGTGGATCTTATAAGGTTAACTACTGCTGCAAGAGTTTCTCATGAAGAGTGCATTCTGGAGCATGTATTGGTACTATTGAGCATGTTGAACTAGGCTTTTAGTTTCTTATATGTTCCCTTGAACATCATAATTCTTCCATGATTGGCTGCATCTTATTTGCTGCTGCTTTGAAGCATACATAAATAACAGATGTCTCTGCACCATCACGAATGACATCCTTTCTAGTTTCTACTGGTACTTGAGAAGCAGTATTCTTTAGGACTGATAGTACATATGAGCACACCGTTCCTAATGCTTGAGACTGAAATTGTCATAACTTTACAAGGTAAAATCCAGACTCTGCATATTGTGGATTGTTTGCAACATATGAAATATATTCATCAAGCCGTTTCAGCAAAGGAATAATGACCACTTCCAACACTCATATTTGGTGAATAGAATCGTGTGGCAATTGTCTCCAACATCATAAATGGAGGCCCTCATTTTTGCCAAAAAATTTAGGTCCCATTAGGGTGAAGGAAATCAACTTTTAACATGAGTAAATAACTTAAAAATGGGGTTCTCTGGGAGCATTGGATGTGAATTGAAAGTAATTTTTAGGCGAGGAAATGAAGCATGGGTGGATCCATTGCACGGTTCTGATGTACAAGTATGGATTTTGGGATTTTGGCATATGGAGTATGGCTGAAAACTTTTTGGACAGAGAATGGATACATGCAGTTAAGCTCAAAATATGTGCTTATATGGTGGAAAAACCCAAAAACGGGCACGGACAGCAAGCTTGATGCGTGGAAAATGCATAGCAAATGGGCAGCATAACATATACTTATAATGATATATTATGTTTTCATCACAAGCAAGTGTGCAAGCAACCACCATCATGAGTTTAAGTCACATGAGAATGATATAACAAGTGCAGATGAAGTGCATGCAAGTGTGAAGGTGGGCTGTTAGGATGCAAAAGCATGTTGCAAAATGAGCTTGCTTTCCTTGGTAGTTTCATGTAAGAGGTTTTTAATCCTGACTGCATATGCAAGCAAGATGAGCACTTGCATTTACAACTTGGAGAATTTAGATGGAAAAGATAGAAGGAGCATGTCATATACATTATGAAAATCTGAAAATAGAAATGAAATGACATGCATAAACATAAGAACAAATAAATACAACAAAACCCTATGAAATTGGCAAAGAATCTTACCTTTTTTCCTCAAGAACCAAAGGAAGAATCTCTGTAGTGTTTAATGCAAAATCTGAAAATGAATTTGATGAGATTTTTGGATTTAGAAAGATTGCATGAATGAGAGTTAAATAGATTTCAAATCTTGACTCAATCCTTGCAAAACAAATGCATTCTTGAGTCAAAATTCGTACTTTGCCAAGTGTGTTAAGTTTGTAACTATGATAAACTACAGGTCTGAATGTGCGGACTGCACTTAATCTTCTCCATCTTAAATATCATATGAATGGCATTAAGTATATTCCTATACGCCTCTTGTGATAGGCGGCGACTTCTAAAGATTGATTGATATTTTATGCTAACTTAACAATTGTGTTAGTTACTGATTGTGTTAACAATTCTTGCAAATTGCCGACTTCTGGGAGAGGGTATTTGTGCTGACTTAGGAAGGGTCATGTCCCTTTGAGGGACATGCCCTTTAGTCATGATATTTAGGGAGGGTATTGTTGTAGTTTTGAGGACACACAAAAATACATTAAGTCTGCTCCCTCAAGCAACAATATTTGGTCGATTTATTGTAGAGATAAAACTACTTTTAGATCAAAATAAAAGTTGACAAGTACTCTATACTTCAGAATTTTAAGAAGTTCATATTCTAGTAATAAAGGATAGATTACAAGTCTGATTAAAGGCATAGAATTTGCAGAAACTTTACATGGTATCAGAGCTCTGGTAGTCGAACGTAGGCTTTGCAAAATTCAGTAATCAGACTTTATATATATATATATCTAGCAACTATCTCCTATCTTCAATGGCATACACAATTAGACCCGAGGACAGGTTTGATGGGAAAGAACATTTTGATGCTTGGAAATTCAGAATCATGATGATTCTTGAGGAAAATGATGTAAAACAATTTGTTGATAAACATCCAAACAACCTCCAGTTGAACCTCATAAATCTATCTGGAGCAAAAATAGATAAGCCATTCAGATCATATTAGATGGAATAAAGAATGACATTGTACCTATGCTAACTAAACATTGTTTACCGTTTATTGCATAGATCAATGGATTAATGCACACAGACAATGAACAAGAACAGCAACAAACATCAGACAACATTTGATATGATGGATGCATTACTAAATGCATATGACGTCAATAATGCAACAAGGGTTCTTGCACTGAAAAGGCAACTAAATCACATTCAAATAAAGAAAGGAGAATCAATGAATTCTTATTTCCTAAGGGTTGCTGGCATTAGAGATGAATTGTCAAGTATAGGAACCATTATTAGTGACATGGAACTAACATTGATGGCTATAAATGGATTGCTAGATTCGTGTTAAACTTTTGCACAAGGAATAAGTGCCAGAGACAAACTCCTTGACTTCAATAGACTTGAGGGGGATTGTCTTCAAGAAGAATTCAAAAAATTAAAGAAGGGAGGGAAACTGAAAATAGAAAATGAAGAACTTCATGTTCTTAATACAAACTCGTATAAGGGTAAGAAGAAGCATTTCAAGAAGAAAAAGGGAAATCAAAAGAATGACAAACCCAAGAAAGATCTATCCAAGATAAAATTTTTCAGTTGTGAAAAGTATGAAGTTCTTAATACAAACTTGTATAAGGGTAAGAAGAAGCATTTCAAGAAGAAAAAGGGAAATCAAAAGAATGACAAACCCAAGAAAGATCTATCCAAGATAAAATTTTTCAGTTGTGAAAAGTTTGGACACTACAGTTCTAATTGTCCTGAGAATGCTAAACAACAAACAAACTATACAAATATTACTAGGGAAGAAAATACCTATGATCCTCAGAATTGTGTATTGTATTCATCACTATCAAATGAAATCTCAAGTAAAGCATGGGTAATTGATAGTGGGTCTTCCAGACATATAACAGGATACAAAGAAGCACTAGACTCTATATCAGAAAAAGTTAATGACGAAGTTACCATCGGTGATAATTCAGCACATTCCGTTGAAGAAATTGGAAACTGTACCTTGAAACTAAAATAAGGAAATTCTCTTCTCAAAGGTGTACTCTACGTGCCAGGAATTAAAAGAAATCTAATCTCAATTACAACACTTGAAGATGTTGGGCATAATGTTGCGTTCGTGGATGACAAAGTAATAACTTGGGCAAAGAACTCCTCAATCAAGAAAGTGAAGTTGATTGGTCAGAGAAAATGATATTTGAATGAATTGAATTCAGAATCTAGTCGACCCATTCAAGCCTTAATTCATGAAGTTGCGGACATATATGAAATATGGCACAAAAGATTAGGGCATCTAAATTTCAAAACCTTATCAACTATGGAGAAGATGGTTATTGGGTTACCTAAACTAAATAAAGACCACTCAAGCATATGCAAAGGGTGCGCTTTGGGTAAGAACACCAAAAGTCTATTTCATGATAGCACTAGAAAAACAAATAATGTTTTGGAATTAATTCGTTCAGATCCATGTGGACCTATGTCTATTCCTTCTCATGGAGGATTTTGTTATTATATTTTGTTTATAGATGACTTCTCTAGGAAAACATGGATTTACTTCTTAAAATGTAAGGAATCAAAAGAAATCCTAAAGAGATTTAAAGAATTCAAAATATTAACTGAGAATTTATCAGGACATAAAATTAAAACTCTGAGAATTGATAACGAAGGGGAATACACCTCAGATTTGTTTAAAAGGTTTTGTAAAGAATCAGGAATTAAGAGGGAGTACACCATTCCTTATAATCCAGAACAAAATGGGGTAGCAAAAAAAAAGAATAGAACAATTATAGAAGCTGCTAGAGCTATGATTTTTAATCAAAATCTAGAATATTATCTTTGGGCAGAAGCCCCTTATATTGCTGTCTATATCCAAAATCGAAGCCCTCACTCTTACTTTAGAGATAAAATTCCTAAAGAAGTCTTTACTAAGGTTAAACTCAATATAAGTCATCTTAGGATTTTTGGGTGCCCTATATATTTCTATGTTCCAAAAGAAAAAATGACCAAGTTAGAACCCTCTGGGAGGAAAGGTATTTTTGTAGGGTATAGTGAAACATCTAAGGCATATAGGATTTTCATACTTGGGCAAAAAAGTATTGAACTTAGTAGGGATGTAATTTTTGAAGAAGATCTAGCATTCAAAAGAGCCCTAAGTTCTGAAGGACCTTGTCCTTTACCTAGTTTCGAAAGAAATAGCGAGTCTCAGTCTCAGAGGGAGAAGATAGATGAAATTCAAAATCGAAATCTTGAAGAAACTCAAATTTCAAAGAAAAGACCACTTTGGGCCATTGAAAAAGTTGAGGAAGATCAAGACTTTGCTGCACCTTTTGGAACAGTCAGAGAAGGCAAAAGACCTAAAAGATTTTCTAGTTATACAAAAAACATGAATGATTTGTCCAAAATAGAACCTACCAATCCTTCAGATGCTATTAATTATTTAGCTTGGAAAGAAGCTATGATAGAAGAATACCAGTCTATTATGAAGAATGATATTTGGGAAATTGTTCCAAGACGTAAAGGAAAATCTTTTGTTTCTTCCAAATGGATTTTCAAAATAAAGCATGCTATTGACGGTAGCATTGAGAAGCATAAAGCTAAATTTGTAGCTAGAGGATTTTCTCAGAAAGAAGGGATTGATAATAAAGAATCATTTACTCCTGTTGCCAGATATACCTCCGTAAGAGCAGTCCTAGCAATTGCCGAATCGAAGGGATGGAAAGTACATCAGATGGATGTAAAAACAACATTCCTAAATGGAAAGATTACAAAAGAAGTATATCTGGAGCAACCTGAAGGATTTGAAACTCATGATCCTAATATTTTTGTTTGCAGGCTTAAGAAAGCTCTCTATGGGCTTAAGTAGGCTCCAAGGGCTTGGTATGAAAGAATTGATAAGTATCTCACTGGCTTAGGATTCTCCAAGAATGATGCCAATCCAAATTTATATTATAAAAGAGATAAAGATGATATGGTAATTCTGATACTGCATGTTGATGATTTACTAATAACAGGTGAAGATCATCTTACAGATCAATTCAAGAAAGATCTAACTAGAGAATTTGAGATGAAAGACTTGGGACTCCTTCATTACTTCCTAGGATTGGAAGTACAACAGAATTCTGACAGTATCATACTTAATCAAAGGAAGTATACATTAGACATTTTGAAGAGATTTGGAATGTGGAATTGCAAGTCTATCTCTTCTCCAATGGAGACTAATCTCTGTAAACTTAAAGAAGCAGCAACAGAATCAACTTCCATAGATTCTACTCTTTACAAACAGATGATTGGGTCCCTTATGTACTTAGTAAATACAAGATTGGATATTTGCTATGCTGTTAATGCCTTCAGCCAGTTTATGTGTGAGCCAAAGGAGATTCACCTAGTTGCAATTAACCACATTATGAGATACTCACAAGGCACTCTTAATTTTGGACTCAAATACAAGAAGGTTGGCTTAGATTTACATGGATTCATTGACTTAGATTGGGGTGGAAGTGTTAAAGACAGGAAAAGTACTTCAGGATGCTGTTTCAATTTAGGATCAGCTACGATATCTTGGATATGCAGAAAGCAGTCTTTAGTAGCTCAAAGCTCCACAGAAGCCGAATACATTGCAGCAACAATGGCCTCTCGAGAAGTAGTTTGGCTAAGGAAGTTACTTGTGGGATTATTTGGGCAAGCCATGAATCCTACGATTATTCATTGTGATAATTAGAGTTCCATCAAGCTTTCAGTTAATTTAGTTTTCATGACAGGTCTTGATGGAACCTAAATTTATAGCTTCATATGTAAAATTATGCTAATGAAATGATAATCAGGAAATTACGGTATCCAGTATTGGAATAAAGGATACTAGATTAAAGGCATCCAAATGTACAAATGATTTGTAAATTTTATAATAGAGGTTATGTTGGGTATAGGGCAGTCATGAGACATAATTTGAAACATTCATGAAGGCCATTCATCTGATCAATTTGGTGGTGGACTTTGACAGGACTCATGGGAAATTTGAGGATTTTATTATAACATATGTGAGCCGACTAATTAGGTACAAATTTCCAGATTTTCCAGATTTCTTGAGGCAGAAATTTTGAGGGGTGTTTTAAGGGGATCGGAGGCCTTTTGGTCAAGATTGAGGAGGCCAAACACAACCTGTAAAATATAGAGATGCTTAAGATATTTAAAAAAAACATATTTATAAGGAAATATGCAGGTTGTTTATATGTTACTATGGGTGGATTTCTGGTTAGAACCAGTTTTCTGAAGGTCCAGTTACATACTTGCAGCAGATGAAAAGAAAATAGAGCCATATGTTAGAATAATATACTCAGAAAACAATTAAACATGTGGGACAGGAACAAGCTTTCGTTGCATATAAGATGGAGGAACATCAGATTTTGAAGACGGGAATAAGTGTTTTAATTCACAAACACTTAAATATAAGGAATTTAGATAGATCTATAACTGCAAGAGGAGGTTGAAAGGCTTCATTGGTATTTGAATGAAGGTGACATAATTATGGATTTTTGTTGTGGAACTAATGACTTCATGAGGTTAATGAAAGCAAAGCTTGACTAAACTAGGAAAAGTGCCTTTTTAAGAATTTTGACATGATTCAGACTAAGGATGATTTTGAGATTATGAAACGAGATTGGATGACTATGATATAAAAGATCATTGATAACAGGTACAAGATTGATAATGGGATTGAATCCTCCATTTGATGTCTATGCCACCCTTGCGAATAAATTTATCGACATGACTTTGGAGTTCCTTCCAAAATTAGTCATGCTTCTTGTTCCGAAGGAAACAAATAGACTAGGTGAGGAATCAAAAAGATATGATCTTGTTTGGGAGGATCCAGAGTTATTGGGAGATGAGTCATTTTACCTGTTGGGTTCTGTAGATGTTGATGACAATCAACTAAGCTAATGGAATACCATTGCACCACCACTTTATCTCTGAAGCCAACTTGATTGGACATTAGTACACAAGGAATTTGTAGTAAAGCAAGGACATTTAATAAATCACTGATAACTCGTACGGGTGTTGGTTGAATAGAGTTTGTTCTTTTCAACATTAGCGACTTCTGTAGGACCCTTTGGTAGGTCTTTCCCATAAAACTATTACTTGTATTCTTTTTTATAGTGCTCTGTGTGTTTGATGTAGGGAATGGACGGATTGAATAGCCACTTACAGCGATGTATGCAAAGGAATGATGGAGTCGAGAATGTGAGTGGACGAGTCTGCATCGTGTCTCCCGAAAATTGAATTGTGCTTATCAAAAAGGGCCACAATGGCGATCCTATATTGGGAGGAGATTGCCAGTTGTATTTTTTCAAGTTTCCTCATGATTGGAAATCGAAATACTTGAGCATACGAGCATTGAACGTTTATGTTAGCGGCTATATTGGAAAGAGCAGTTTCTTGGATCTTGGTTGGAATGGATATGCATAGGCATAAAACGTTCGCTTTTTCCAAGGAATCACGTTTGAGTCAGGTAGAAGAGGAAATTTAGAGGTATAAAATGCGTATCAAAGCCTTGGATGCTAGGAATGTAAACACACGTTGATGGAAAAGGAAAAGCAACGATAATAAAACTGCCGGTTGTGTTTGGAGTTAATTAAAATATATTAATACTTAAAAATGGTCAGTTATTAATTTTAAAGAGATGCAACGTGTGGGGTGGTCACCAATACTATTTGGTCCTCTATAAATATGTGTAACAAAAAATCAAATGACTACCATTCATATTGCTCCAAAAAAGAACTCTGCATATTCTGGCATATATATGTAATTAAATATTTTCCTAAGGAAAGATTGAAGTTTGAACCAAGCCGGTGGATATTGAGATTATTGGGCATAAACTTTGATATTGTTTGAGATCAAGTTGTGTTGAATAGAGCATCAGCATCTAAGTGTCTTCAATACAAATTCTTCTACAATATAATCAATAAGAGTTTTATTTGTTCTAGAGTTAAAATCTATATATTTCATCCTTTGTGATCATTTCCTTCTTTATTTATAATTCATTATTACGATAGGTGGATCAAATTGTTTGCTGCTATTTAAATTTGATAAATACAAATATCGTAAAATATTATTGTTTTATTTATTTGTATCCATTTTTTCCATATAAGGGTTAAAACATCATAGATTGGTTTAAATACGCATAAAAGTGAAACAATTTGAGGCATTGTGATAACTGAATTGTCTATGGATACAGTATACCTAATATCATAAAGTGGTATGAGAGAACATATATTTTTGACTCTATTGGCCATTTAAACTTTGGCACTAATCATTAATTTGCTTATAATTCTCAATCCATATGCTGGCAATAATCTAGTCCCTTTCCTTTAAGAGTTTGATACTTAGTTTTTTAGTAATTCGTTTTAAATTTTTCTTTCAGCAATTCTCAACTCTACTAAATTTATCAAAATTTGAAGATTAATATTCACCATTTGTAATTTAAAAGCTTTCCTTAAAATCTTGCCACTTAAGGAAATTATATTTGCATTATATCTATTCGCTATAAAACATCTTGGATCCAAGTTTTGTTGTCCAGGATCAGGTGTACAGGCCTTGGTTTTGCAAAGCCAAAAGCGCGGAGGATTTAAATCAAATTGATTGATCCTGTCAAGTTGGCCAAAACCGATTAGATATCCCAACATCGAGTAGGCAAGGCTCGTAGGTTTCTAATCAATAGTTTTGATAACCAACAGGTCCAAGCATATTGAAGTTCCTTACCATTATGTAAGAGATATGGTAGACAGGAATTCTGTAAAATTAGAATATATTTGCACTGCAGATTAGACAACAAACATTCTCACCAAACCTCTATCTAGAGTGAACATAGACCACTTCAGGAGAAGACTTGGTATGGTTGAATTGTAATCCATTTGTATTCTTTAAATTATTAATAAAATAATTTTATTTGTTAGGCTATTGACTGTTATGGGCTCCACCATTTGTATTTATTATTTAAGAGGTGACCATCTCTGAGATAATGAACACTTGTATAAAAGACATTATGAGAGATGACGATCTCTTAGGTAATTTGCTAAATAGTAGTGTTCTACTATGAGATCTAGATAAGTTCGAGATTATATTGTGATGTAGACATTGCTATGTCTATAAGTCGCAATTTGGATAAATGAAGAATTTTATTATTCTTCGGGGTTTATCCTATGTTTTGGTAGATCTTAACTCAGGATCATGTTGTGATATAGGAATACCAGTATCTATGAATCACAACTTGGATAAATGAAGAACTTAAATTATTCTTCAGATTTATCCTGTATATTATCACTAGTAGTAGTGATTTGTCATATCACAGGTTTAGTAATATGACATTGTATTATGTATTCTATGATACCACATTCTAAGAAGATTCAGATAGATATAGAGTATCAATTCTTACTTGTTCATCTTTATTGATGTTGCTAGATATGATATCTCTCTGTATGATTATCAAGTTAAGAGGGAGTGTTAAGTTTGTAACTATGATAATCTATAGGTTTGAATGTGCAGACCATACTTAATCTTCTCCATCTTAAATATCATATGAATGGCATTAAGTATATTCCTATACACCTCTTGTGATTGGCGGCGACTTCTAAAGATTGATTGATATTTTATGCTGACTTAACAATTGTGTTAGTTGCTGATTAAGTGTTAACAATTCTTGCAAATCGCCGACTTCTAGGAGAGGGTATTTGTGCCGACTCAGGAAGGGTCATGTCCCTTTGAGGTACATGCCTTTTAGTATTGATATTTAGGGAGGGTATTGTTGTAGTTTTGAGGATACACAAAAATACATTAAGTCTGCTCCCTCAAGCAACAATATCCAGTCAATTTACTGCAGAGATAAAACTACTTTTAGATCAGAATAAAAGTTGACAACTACTCCATACTTCAAAATTTTAAGAAGTTCATTTTTCAGTAATAAAGGATAGATTAAAACTTTGATCAGAGGCACAGAATTTGCAGAAACTTTACAAAGTGAAGGAAGTTGGAGATTAAAAGTGCACAATACTAGCAACCATTTTGACCAAGCAATATGCAATGCATATTAAAAATGGCGTCCGAGGCATCAAATGCAACTTGAAAAGAGTTGTAAACAAGCTGAAAATGAAAGGAAATACCTTAGAACTTACCTTGAAGCAACTCTTTGTAGATTTGATGGAGGAAAATGATCAAGCATGAGATGTTGTCGAGCAAAAAATGCCCTAAACAGTTTGTATTGTGAATACAAATGCCTCCAAATCTGCACTTTTGATGAGCCAAGAATGATCCTTGAGGGATTTAATCCAAAAACGACCCTATTGGAGGAGCAAATCTTGAAATTTTGGTGATGAATCTTGTGATATTTGCTCCAAAAATCCGTTTTTGCTGATAACACCCAAAATAAGTGGGCTTTTACAACTCAAAAACACATGTTTTTCACTTGGAAATCACCATCCAAGATAGTTTGATAAAAAATGCAGGAAGTAATCAGTAAAGACAAGCTTTTTCATGGCCAAAACATGTGCTTTGTACCCCCAAATGGCCACTCATGCTAACAAAGCATTCAAGGAAAGTAAAAACGAGTTTTTGGAAGAGAGAAGTATGTGATTTTCAATCTCAAATCACCACTTTATGTTCAAATGATTAGAAGCTCATTAAGGACACACATTTTGATGTCAAAAACACTTGTTATGTGCCTCAAAAGCACCACCTATAAGTATTTTAACTAGAAACGCCTCTATTATTAGTAAAGACGTGCTTTTTAGATGCAAAGCATGTGCTTTTTCTTTCAAAAAAACCATTTTAAGAGTTTCTAGTGTTAATGGAAGTAATGATGTGCTTTTAGAATAGAAAAGCATGTGCTTTCACTTCAAAAGTTCCACCATATGCATTAACATATCCAAATGCCTCTATCGGAGAAGTATAGACATATTTTTAAGATGCACAAACACTTGCTATTTAAAATACAAATGCTTTTGGGGTTAAATTCCTCACCATTATGTATTTAAATCATAACTCAAGTCAAAAAACACATTAATGAGCTTTTTCATGGCCAAAACACCTACTTTGCACCCCCAAATCGCTACTCATGCTAAAAATGCATACAAGGCAAGTAGAAAACAAGTTTTTGGAAGAGAAAAGCATGTGCTTTTCAATAAAATATCGCCACTTTATGTTTTAACGGTAAAAAGCTCATTAAAGACGCATTTTTTGATGACAAAAACACTTGTTATGTGCCTCAAAATCGCCACTCGTAAGCATTTTAGCTAGAAACACCTCTATTATGAGTAAAGATGTGCTTTTTAGATGCAAAAGCATGCTTTCAAAAATGTAATTTCAAGAGTTTGTAGTGTTAATGGAAGTAATGATGTGTTTTTAGAATAAAAAAGCCTGTTCTTTTCACTTCAAAAAATTCCACCATTTGCATTAACATATCCAAATGCCTCTATTGGAGAAGTATAGATGGATTTTTAAGATGCAAAAACACATGCTTTTGGGTTTAAATTCCCCACCATCATGTATTGAAATCATAACTCAAGTCAAAAAACACATTAACAAACTTTTAAAGTGCAATAACATGTGCTTTTGGGTTCCCCACTTATAAGCATTTAAGTGATATAAAGATGTGTTACGACATATAAAAAGTTCACCTATATGCTTTTAGGACATATTTTATTTGTAGTGGGTTTTTATAAGGTGATTTGCATGTTGATGATATGTAATGAGTGATAAAAACCCCACCTTTATGCATTTTAAATGTCTAATGCATTTAAATTTAATAAATAACTATAGTTTTCAATAAAGTAATATGAAAATAGACTTAAAAAGACTAATTTTCATAAAATATTAAAAAACTATGGTCAAGTCAACTCAGAATGAGCAAAAATTATTTTATTTTGTGCTATTGCCAATAAAAAGCCCACTTTTGAAGGTTTTTTAAAGAAAATGTGTTGTCACCTTGGAAATTCCCACCATTTCCTTTATAACTCAAGCTAGTCAACTCCATTTGAGGCCTAAGTTAGCTCGAAATGAGCGGAATTTCAAGGGCTATTAACCTACGGGAAAAACAAGACTAAAAACTACTAACAAGAAAGATAAAAATGAAGAAAAGACATGAAGTTTACCAACAATTAAAAGCTTGCAGTTAAAGAGGAAAAACTTTTGACTTACAAACATTTGGGGATTTAACTTAATAGAAACCTTCAAAAAGAATACACTAATAAAGTTACATCAAGTAAAATTCAGTGATGACAAATTGACCTCATGACAAAATTGAGATAATTACATAAGGTTGCCACCGTTGTGCGATGTTGAAATTGAGGACAACAAATATCCCATGTCTAGCGTTCATCACATGATGTTGTTGTTAACCTACTTCCCCATGGTCCTGCAGGCTAACTAGGACATTAAAGGGACTTAGAGTCGATTTGGCCTAGGCAATTTGAGTCACATGCCTTTTTGAGGTATTTAGAGGTAGTTTTGGGCACACTTTCTACTTAATAAGTCATTTTGGAATGATTGAACCTCTAGTGGTAGTGACATATTGATGGTAATTGTCAGAATTGACATATTGATTTGTTGTGCATTAACAAAGTTATTCTATAAAGTTCCCCTTTATTCTGTAAAAAGAAGTGTTTGGGAACTTGAAGGAAAATCTTGTTGCTTGGCATGAGAAATTAAAGAAAATAAAACCGTGGTAAATTAGGGGCGAAAAAAGTAGTTGGGAGAAAAAAGGGGCGAAAAAGCAAAATTCTTGAAAGAATAGGAAATGACAAAAAGATAATTTGGTTTATCTCACATTGACAAGGTGAGTGAATGAGCTCTTAGAAAGTGCTACAAAAGAGTTTGAAGAGCCCTTTGCTTGGAGAATAAAGCCTCATGAATAGCATGCTTCTTTGAAGGTTTCTGAGGACGTAAACCCTCATGAATAGCATTCTTCTCTCTGTTGAAAGATACAACCAGGAAGATTGTGGAGTATTTGAGCAGCAAGGTAAAGTTTGATTATTTACAATAGTTGCTCATTCATTTGGCATCAGTGTTCCACGTGGACGCGTCCCCTATGTTTTGGGGTCATACTTGTATCGGGGACGAAATGGGGACACGGGGAGGGATTTTTGCCTTCCTCTGAGTCGTCCCCTTTTTGGTAAATTTGGATTCGTCACAGAAACAACCAATTTTTTTTGGCAGGAAACTTGGGGATGGCTAGTACTGGGGACGGTTTTTCCGTCCCCTATCCGTCCCCGAAACTGCTGGCTGTCCTTTTTTTTCCAGCAATCTGGTAAAGGCAAAACATCCCCCAAAAATCATTTTAATTTTTTTTTGTTGTCTGGGCAGGCCCCTAGTCGTCTTAAAGAAATAATAAAAATATGCAAATCATATTTGGTCCATTAAAACACCAACTCTTCTACTCATTTTTATATTTGACATACTTGCTAAGAGGAAGAGAAAAACATAAGAGCAGTAGCAGCAGTGAAGAAAGATTGTGTTTAGTATTTACTAACTATTTTAGTTGGACCTCTTTATTTCATTCTGATTTCATGCGTGATACTTGGAGCCTTTAGGCATTTTGATTTTTTCTATATATGTATGCAATATTTTTACAATGGAAGTACTTAGTATTTGCCACCATTTGATAATATTCCATGTATTGATTTTCTAAAATGTGTATGGTAAATTGTTTATTAATGTTATGCATATTTGAGACATATTAAAAAATCCCCTATGTTTTTTATCACCATCCCCTAAGGTCCCGTCCCCTAAATTTTGGCTTCGACCCATACCCTTACCGGAAACACTTCCCCGTCCCCTAAAACGTCCCCGCCATAGAAACTCCGTGGAGCATAGTTTGGCATTGTTTCAAAAATCTAGGAAAGGTTCGAATTGAGTCTGAGATTTGAAGTGGGAGCTAGAGGACCTGATATATTATTGACAGGGGAACCAAGTCTCTATTCACAGCAGACTGAGGCTGCCATATATGCTGGATACTCTATCTAGGGTGCCATACCTGCTATAAGAGTGTCTTACAAATCAGAACTAGTCACACCAGCCACGTGAGCTTTATGCAGAGTCAGATCAATCAGGTTGTTGCCATACATCTTGAAAATACATGGGATGTGATGCTGTACAGGTCTGGGACTGATAAGAAGGGTACCATAAGGATTTATCAGAAAATATGGAGTGCTGCAGCTGCCTGCTGAGGCTGTACCGGGTCTGTTATGAGTGTGGGCAGCATACTGATATGCTTTATATTGTATTTACTGATTAATATCTACTTGTTCATTAAAGCATCATTGCTTCAAACCATAATTCAAATATAGTTATTGGCAACTTATCAGCAAGGGCAAAAAAAATAATATCGGCAAATATTGGAGATAAGTCGGGAACTTCTTCGGAAAATATGTGGAACTTAAAAAATTGCTTAATTTAATTAGAAATGCATTTTTTTAGCAAAACTCAATAAGGACATGCATCTAATGAGACAGTAAATGAGTAAACAAACCAAACAAGCTGATCTAGATATATATAAATGCAAGTAGGATAAAAATTGCATCCTCATGTGGAATTACTATGGCTCATAGACATAGCCTGATAGTCTGAACTCTAAAGCAAACTATAAATAGAAAATTGTCTTTCAAAAACTATAAGCAAATACAAGTCTCAAGTACAATATCAAAATTGTCTACATCTTCCTCTTCCCCTTCCCCTTCCCCGCAGCTCTAGTAAAAACTATTGGAATGGGAGGAGGTCTAGCCCTAGAGATCTTTTGTGGCTGTGACTGTTGCTGTCCTCCTAACCCTTTCTCTCCTCTCTAAATCTGCTCCTGCAAGCCAAAAAATGAATTTTTCCCTTTTGCTGGGCCACCACTGTCTAAATTGCAAGTGTGGGCGATATTTTATCAACTTATTGCGATAACTTGGAGATGTATCGTTGATAAGTGCCTCAAATATCTGCGGTATTTTTCAAACTTCTCTGCAAGTACAATCTGTGATAAGTATACAAGTTTTATTGCCGTCTTTAACTTATTGTGGTAAGTTGACTTATCTGCAATATCTCAGAGATATTTTGAACTATGCTTGAAACTATTGTTAGAAATAATTCGATATTGATATCAAAGGTTGAAGATGTAAATGAAAAAGATGACATTGTTATTTGACTTTTAGTCTAGATTTGCAATTGCCTATTTGCTGTTATAATTGCATTACAGGTATCTCGCCAATTGAGTTTATTACGTTCTATAACTGCTTAAAACAAAAACAAAAAGTGACACAAAGAGCCAGCCCCGTACACTTTCCTATGGATCCAAAACTTGGAAAAAGCTAGAGAGCTGTAGAAATGCACTAATTGATCTATATTTTCTAGCAAAAAACTTTTTTTTTGTTGCAGTATTTTTTTCTTATAAAACACGGGACAGTAGCATGAACATATATAGCAGTAAGGCTTAAGATGTGCACAGACATTGAAATTTTATCAATTGATTGAAAATATAGTCATCTCCAAGGACCCTTGTACTATGTTTTTAAGCTAAGTTATCATATTCTCTCCAGTAACCCTTAAAGTCTGGTTTGATTCTGTACAAAGTTTGGCCGTTGTCACATTCTCTCCAAATTCGCCTTCAAAGCTACAAATAATGTCAGAGGAATCCAGGCAGAATTTGCAGCGAATTTTGTAGAATTTTCTGCCCAGCAGCCAAACCTGGGCTGAATATGGTCTCAACAGTTTTTTAGACATTTTTTTGCATAATTTGGTCAATTCAGTCCTCCCAACCCTAAAGTGACTGCTAAAAAGACCAAACAAGATGGTTTATAAGATATGTCATTTATGTATTTGTGCATGTAGATATATTGACAATGGCTAACATCCAAATTGACAATTATAGAGGAATTTCTTTAAAAAAGATATGATATCTTTGAATCCAGGGCTTAAAATTTGAATCTCAACTTTTCATCTAGCCTGTTTAGAAATCCTATATCTAATACCAAATAAAAATTCAGATAACTGCACTTATCTTTTGACAACTCCTTTCATTCTCAAACTGCCCCCTTGGTATCAAAATATGTTCCATGCATGTGACCAAGCAAGTGTATCATGTTGTATGTATGGATAAAGGACGCAGTTAATATCCCATTGAACTGAAACAAATATATGGTGGTGTATTTTGCTATGTTGCTTTACTATTAGCATAGTGATGTATGGACTTATTTGTTGTTGCATATATATGCCCACACATACATATTTAAAAAATAACATATGTTTTTGTACAGATGAACCCAAAATAAATCTGAACCCATCCCCTAAAAAAATTGGACGAATTTAGAATCCAAATCTCGAGCCCGCATCCATACCGGAATCCAAACTGGCAAACTTAGTATCTAAGTATTGGCATTCCTCTCCCAGTCTTTGTCCACCATGTCTTAGGTGATTATGTTTTAAAATAACTTCATATGTTGTGATGATGATTATCAAAAATATCAATGTAATTAATCTTTTCTTACTTTGACATCTATTCAATACATAATTTGTATGTGTGAATATATACATATATATTATTTTAATCACTTTAGTATTTTACATTCTTTAAAGTTGCATATTCATCGTGTTTTTATTTATTTTATTTTCTAAAGTTAAAATATACAGAAATTTTTATTTCTATTTCGCTGTCTCTAAATACCCATCTCCAACATATTCTGAAAATGGCATACTAGTACCCATCTATGTCTCCCCCACCAGGACCCATCTGCATCGTCACTTCCTATCAACTGTGATGATGTATCATAAAATAGGCCAGGTTACTGACAGGCAGTCTTATGCACTCTATGCTTAGATGTGAACTCATTTTGCAGTATTATGCATGCATGTATCCAAATCTCTATGTTTACTATTTAGCGGCTGAGTTTCTTCTTGTTTCAAAAAAAATATTTTTTGTAGTTTACCATTTGATTTGTCAGAATTCTTTATTCACTTGCAGGCCTTTGTGAACCTTGTCTTAACACTTTGCGATCCAGGCGATTCAGTGGTTATGTTTGTACCATATTATTTTAATGCATATATGTCCTTCCAAATGACTGGAATCACAAACATCCTAACTGGTCCTTGCAATATTGAGACACTTCAGCCAGATGCAGGTATTGATTGTTTCTTTCCCCCCCTTTTTCCAAACATGCACGATATGAATGTCGCAATTGAGAATAACTCTATATAGTGAATTTTGTCCAAGGCCTTGGAGCATCTTAACACCAATTTCAAGATTCTGTTAAATATGTTTTGCCCTTTGAAGAGAATGCTATTATGCACCAAGCTGTTTCACAGTCTATAACTTTCAATACTGCAGGTGCTCATCAGGTTAGTGAAAGATTAAAAAATTATACATGATAAATAACTATGGTTGGACTGTTTATAACTTTATTCCTCTCTCTAAATCTTCGCATGGCTCAAACTCATATCTATGCAGTTCTATGGTCTATATCTTCATATTGCTTTGTTAGACTGTCATATTTTGGGATGATGTTGGTCTGAGAGCTTTTTAAAACATTGTGTACACTGATAATAAGGTAACTGGATTTCCTAATTTCAGTTAACTACTATGGTCTAGTCTATATTCTACATTCATTAATTTGGAGGTTACTATATTTCTTCAGGAGGGAAGATTGGTAACATTTTGGTCTAAAAGGTTTGACTAGGGTCTTATTCTAATGTAAGCTCTACAACCTTCATTCTAGGAATAACAAAATGCTTGGAAGTTGACAGCCTCAGGCTTGTGACTAGAAATGGATAGATTTGTTTAACCAAGAATAACCTAAACCGTTGGCTGGCTCTGATACCACAGAGTAGGTAAACTAGCGAAAGAGGCTGTTGGCCGAATGGATATGGCTTCTTTCCATTATAGGAAGGTTGTAGAACCTACATTAGAATATGACCCTAGTCAGACCCTTCATACCAAAATGTAACCAATATTCCCTCCTGAAGAAATAGAGTACATTAGGAGTTGAAGAGATTTCAACTTTGTCCATTCTGGTGCCATCCAAGTTACTATTGGGTCTCTGATTGCATAAAATATCAGACCTATTTGTTATTTGGCCTGTGACAAAAGACAGGTGGACTACCACCATGCTTGCCAATTATCTAGCCTTTCAGAATGACAAAAACGTCTGTGTGCTTCAGTTATTATCTGAACCCCACTCTCACTGCTAGAGATAAATCCAGTGCCAAAGTAAAATATGGATCCTTGAATTGCTGGGGTGTTTTCAGTTCTTTGTATGGTATAAATATGTTTGGTCCCTTCAAGTATGCCTCACTACAAATTCAGGTCCTATATAGCATGAAAAATACAAATAATCCTGCCGTAGTAGATAATTTGCCTTATGCAAGAACACTGAATAGAGAAGTTCAGCTACAAAAAGGCCATGTCAATATTATTGAAATACCTGTAGGATGGAGACTTAACTGGATGCAGCATGTAGCTCCTAGACTCTTAGAGGCCACTAAGAATGTTCATCATCTATCACAATTTTTTTTTGATATTCTACCTATCCCTCTCTTCCAGAACCTTTAATCCTTCTGTAGAACAATATCAAGATGCTCGCCCCTCTTTTAGCTCCTCTGGTAGTACCAAGAGTTGTAGAAAGGCTCATCTGGTAGTTGAACTGGAAGAGAAGTCACCCATTAATACTGGCCCTACTATCCCAGAACCAGTCCAAGCCACAAGAAAAGCCAAAGAAAGGGTTAAGGATCATCCTTTCTATCGTATGGTACATCCACTGCCCAGAGCAGAAACATTAACTTGGATCAAAGAACAAGAACATACATATTATCAGAATGGTATGGTCACCATTAAAAGAAGAATTTAAAACAAAACATGGTCTCCAAAAGCGATCAAATCCACGTCCTCAATCTCAGCAAATCATTTGCTATATCTGCCATAAACCTGGCCACAAAGCCCTTGATTGTTTCTGTCGTAACAAAGCTCTTAAAGCTGTTTATACTGATCCCACTGCAACTGTGTGGTGGGATGTAGTAGATGAAGAAGACGATTTCTACATGTATGATAATATATTTGAGCCTGTCATTGAAGAAGATGAAGTCTCTGAAAAAGATGATGCTCTTTTAGAGGATCTTGCAGGTACTCTACAGGATACAGAAAGACAGCTTGAGCAAGAAGATGATGAGGGTTTACCTACATTAATGATGAATTATACACACAGAGGAAGAGGGAGAAATAATTGGTAGAACTACAGAGGAAGAGGTAGACACTCTTTTGGTTACCTGCAGTCTTCTAGACCACCTGTGATGTCTTATTAGCCACCATTTCAGAAAGATCCATAATTTGAGGATTTTAAACAAGATTTTCAGGACTTTGGTATGTACTAGACTAGAGAGCCCCTAGACCAGGTATGCCAAAGACCATTTACTTTTACACCTATTTCTATTGAACAAAAGGAAGGAAAATTCTTTAAGAAAACCCAAGAAGATGCCCAAATTGATCCTACCTAAGTCACTTCGAATTTGAGTTTGCCGATCATAAAATTTGGAAGAAATTCGGCAAGGGTAAAAATTCGGAAAACAAAATGATATTAAATTGAACTTATATATATTTATCAATTTTTATATATGAGAGTTATATATCCACAAAATTGTCAACATAATTTGACATTACTAAATAATTAAACTAAATAACTTAATTTTTTTTAATGGTAAACTAAATAACTTAATATTATTTTCAAATAAAATAATCTTATTATAACTATCAATATTTTATTAAATATCATAAAATTCGAACAGGGTAAAATTTCGCAGAAATTCGAAGTTCATGGATGAAATTCGGCGAATCCTGTGACTTAGCATGCTGCGTCTAATTAGCACATTTATTCCGAGTCACCTCAATTTGTCAGATCTAAACCATCTGTCATAATCCACAAAACTCTTGAACCTTCTACTTCCTACTGTGGCTCAAGTCATAACCAATTTACAGTTAGAATCCAAGAAGAATACAGTTATGAAGAAGTCATGTCTCCTAGTGTGCCAGACCCTAACAATGTCAGAATGGTAATGTCTGTCCTACCTGACCCTACTCCTAAGCTAGAACCCCAGTATTTGGTCCATCTACTCAGTGGCACATTCTCTCAGTATATAAGTGGGATTATTAATGGCAAACAATATGATGCCCAGATAGATACTGAAGCATCTGTCTCTTTCTGTAAACAACAAGTATTAGACAACTGGGAACAATTGACACAGAAGACTATTTACACTGCTTGTGATGTACAAGGAAATGAATTTTGTTGTGACAAATACAGTCATCAGCAAGTAGTACAATGTCTTTTCCATGCCACAAATGCCAGTAGATATATTGCTTGGAAGAAACTTTACAGACAGATATACTCCATCTGGGTGTACAAAAAAGAGTATCATGTTCACACTCCTAGGAGAATTTTTTTGTACCCCTAGGCTTTTCTATGGCTCAGAGAAATTCCCAGCTATCAATAAGATACTGTTGAACCACTCACAGATTTAAACACTGCTATAATTCAAGATGTTTTCTCTAAAGACCCTCAAAAGTTTTGGGAAAAGGAGATGGCGGAAATGCAGATAAAACTGCAACCAAATGGCAAGGTGAAAAGCGGGAAGAAGATACCAATACCTGCTCATGACTAATGCCGATATGCAGGAAGCCATTGAAGAGCCTAACAAGGGGAAGTATATCGTCCATTCCCAATTTGACTTTAATTGTTATGTATAAATGGTAAATAAAGAATTTGAAAAGAAAAGAAAAAAGAAAACAATGGCTATGAGTTATAGACCATTAAATGCAATAACAGTACCTTTTCCATATCCTGTACTAGACAAATCTTATTTGTTAGGAAAGGTTGCTAATGCTAAAATCTTCTCATAGTTTGACTGCAAATCAGGATTTTACCAGACTCATGTATAAAAGGAAGATCAACACAAGACTGCACTTAGTTGTCCTTTTGGACACTATGAATGGACAGTTGTGCCATTTGGACTCATGAATGCTCCCCTGTACTTCCAAGAACGGATGGATAAAATCTTTTAGAGCTGTGAAGAATTTTTGCGTGTATACTTGGATGATATTCTTGTTTTTAGTAAAGATATTGATGAGCATAAGTCTCATCGAAAAACATTTAATAGTTTATGTTTGAATTCTGGGATTATTCTGTCACTATCTAAAAGTCAATGGTGTTCTGAGTCTTGTAAATTTCTAGGGATGATTGTAAATTATTGCAAACTTGAGATTCAGCCTCACATAAAGACCAACATCCTTGAATTTCAGTCTCCTCTTAATACGAAGGAGCTGCAAGGATTCCTAGGTATCTTTAGTTATGTAAATAATTTTTAACGAGATGTAGGTTTTGATAGAGAACCACTCCAACAACTCCTGACAAAAAAGAAAACCTCAGTGGATCTCTATTCATAATGAAGCTGTCAAGAAAATCCAGCAGGAAGTCCAAGATCTCCCTACTTTGTATCTTCCAACGACGCAAGATTTTAGCTTGTATATTGATGCTTCTGATAATGCTTGGGGAGGACATCTATGTTTTGTCAGAGAAGGAAAAAAGAAATTTCTGAATATGCCAACAGTGTGTTTCCTGAAGAAGTGAAAAGATGAATCTCCTCTGATAACGGGATCTGTGGCATCATTAAATGCTAAAACCATTTTGCTTCAGGATTGATACACCTTCCAACATTCATGATTCAGACAGACTGCACAAGATTCCTAACATTCAAAGAAAAAGACCATGACAGAAAAGATGATTGAGGTAAGTATGTTCACTGGCAAGAATAGTTGAACCAGTACAACTATCATAATGTTGTTGCTGATTATATGAGCCGAAAACTTCCCACTGTGTTTATGTAAAGTCCACTTAATCCTCCTCCTTGTACAGGATTCCATCTTTTTAAAGATTTTAATGTCTATTTCAGAAACTTCCATGAAATTGCTCAGAGAAGCTGTCTGATGAGTGGTGTCAACACAAGTTCCTACACAGTGCAAATTATGCAGTAGAAACACTCTCTAATTTGGGATGCATTATACATTATATAACCAGTGACTATCAATGATGCCTATGGAGAATTCACCATTCTTTGAATTTGGACAGATATCAATATTGTTTTCCACATCGTTAATCACATGTGCTGCCCTGCGAACTGGACAATTTTGGATTTCTTTAGATGTGGTGGCCCAGATAAAGTAAATCCCAATCATGACCTCAACTGAGAAGTCTGTGTATGTGCCATTACAAAGTTAAGGCTTAAGTGGGAATCTTACTTTTCCTCTGCACTTGATGTATGATGATGATTGACAAGATTGGAATATTTGCCATCAGTTTAATCTATTGGCTCAGTGGAGACCACTCACATGGGAAGACGTCTTTGATCATGGGGAATTGACACCTTTAGTCCCATCACCAGCGTCCAGCTCATCATCCACTAACACATAAGGCCATTAAAGGGGAATCTTTGTACAAGGTTGTCACTATCAATAATTGATATTGAATAAACCACCTATTGACCGGATCTACTGGGTATCCCTGTTCCAAGTCATTTCTTACTTGCTATGTAATTATAAATAAGCTCATGCAGAAGCATATTGGAATTAGGTTTTCATTTGAGTCCCAGAGTTTAAGCATTGAGTCCTAGAGGTTTATCATCTTGTGTATGCTCTCTGCATAAGTGCTTCGAGAAATCTTCCCTGCAGATCAAAAACTGAATGATTTAGGTTCTTAGTGAATCATATTGTAATCTTTTATTCCTATAATAGAAAGAAGTCGTATCCATTCAGCCAACAGCCTCTGTTGCTGGTTTTCCTACCCCACTGGGCTACGGGAACCCGATGATAAGCGAAGCCATACTCAACTGCCTATCACCTAAGAAGGGTTATTACACGATATGACATGACTTGACCATTGGGATGTTGGTTGATAGAGATAGTATTATTTATTGCCACATTGACATGAGCAATGCAATTGATTGATTGCCACGTTAGTGACAAATGGAAACATGTAAGAAAGCAAGGTGAATTAATATGGTAGTCTGGTATGCCACATTCCCTTGCTCAAAATGCCTAAGTTTTTATTTGAAGTTGCTAAGTGCGAACTGCACAACACTAGAATTAAAGAAGTTGATTGCAAGTCATTTGCTCGATGCTAATAGTGCAAAGATGGTTGTATTACATCAACATGACTTGACCATATGGATGATGCTGTACATTGATGGTACTGTTTGTTGTTGCATAGAATTCTAACTGTAATTCATCTAGGTTCCACGGTGTTTCAGGGATGAGGATGAGGGATGTGTTTTGGGGAGGGCAGTACGAGAGCTTTTTTCTAGGGATAGTGTGGGGACGACAATAAATATTGTTATCAATGTGTCAGAAAATCATGACAGTAGTAGTGTAAAAGCATAATAAATGTCAATAAAGTAAAACAGCAGTGCAACACTTAGTATACGTGTAAACATTAGTTTTGTATAACAGCAGTCTCTACTATAAACCAGCAAT
The DNA here is from genome assembly GCA_028749045.1 of Cupressus sempervirens. NCBI lineage: Eukaryota > Viridiplantae > Streptophyta > Pinopsida > Cupressales > Cupressaceae > Cupressus > Cupressus sempervirens. The sequence continues at coordinate 316,754,273 of CM053791.1, forward strand.
AAAATCAATGATGAGATCCGAAACGACAGTATTAACTATAAATTATTTTAGTCCTCATTCGGGTTGTCAATATCCAGAGATTCAAAACCATCTGTGTCTCTATCACTCTCTGCCTGAATTGGATCATCCAATGGTAGCCCATTAATTGGGCTACTGGAGAGATATTTGGAAAGAGCCAAGTTGGTGGATGAAGGAGGAACGAGTATGGTGGAGTCTTGGTTTGTTGCCTTGACCATCAGATTGAGGATACTTGAAGAGATACAGAATGAGATTACACAGCACACCCTGGGTGTTGACACTTCTATTTCAACCATGTTGGGCGATGTTGGGGTTGCACTTGATTTTGAAGATATCAAAGAGGAGAACGTGAATGAGACAGAGTTTGGGTCGAGATTCGATGAGTTGGGAAAGGTTTCCATCAAGAAGAAGCATTTGGGCACCCTTGCCTCCCTCAATGCCTTTATCGGATATGCGAAAGAATATGAGAAGGATCATGAGAAGACACTGCAAGTAGCGAGCAACATGATGAATTCAGCTGAGCTCAAGATGAAGCACATGCCTTGCCCTCCCATGAAGGAAATTAATGACAGGTTAGCCAAGCTCATTGCTTTGGCTAAAAAGATGAAAGAAAAGGGTAGAATTATATTAGAGGATCATTTGATGTAAGCCCAAGTGGCAAATTCTCTTTCTTTTTGGGTAGGATAGGTGTCTGATTTTGATTGGCTACCATTTTGGTGCCTTCTCATTGGCTGCCACTTTTCCTTTTTTTTCATTGGTCCATTGATGAGGTGGCGTCTTCTCATTGGCCTATGGGGTGGTAACCCTAATTAGGGTTTTTGGGATTCGATTTGGAGCATTGGTTTTGCCTCTTAATCTCTACCGTTGGTTGTAATTTTGGCCCCTATACATTTGCTCTCATTTGTAAAGGGTTGAAGAAAATTGCTACTTAAGATAATACCAAAATTGCTTTTCTATCTTTGTTGTGTTTTGCATGGTGATTAAGAACACTTGGTGTTATTGCATGGTTTCTACTTCCAATAGTTAAAGTTAAAGAGGGTTGAAGAAAATTGTTGCTTAAGATAATACCAAAATTGCTTCTTTATCATTTTTGTGTCTTGCATGGTGATTAAGAACACTTGGTGTAATTGCATGTTTTCTACTTCCAACAGTTAAAGTTAAAGAAGGTTGAAGAAAATTGTTGGTTAGATAATACCAAAATTGCTTCTCTTTATCATTGTTGTGACTTGCATGGTGATTAAGAACACTTGGCGTTATTGCATGGTTTCTACTTCCAACAGTTAGAGTTAAATTTCATTGAAGTTGTTAAAGTAGATTTTATTTCAAGAAAGTTGTTAAGAGTAAGAGTAGATGGGTAGTTGTATGGTGATATTAGTGGATGTTTGATAGGGCTCTATAAACTAGGCCACTAGCATCCTAGCGGTTGGTTAGGAAGCCTTGTGTGGTAATCTAGTATTTTTTCCCTTGAATCATTGCATCAATGGAGGTAGAGCCGCTGGTAAGCTTTCATCAGATTTGATCCCCGTCCATTTGCTAATCTTTTTATTCATAGGAGTAGAAGTAAAGTAGCGAGTAGTTCAATAGTTGGAGTTTATTTAAGAAAAAAGAAAAGGAGAAGCATCATTGGAAGACATACCCTCCATCATCATCACCATCAACATTATTGGGCACTTACATACTTTACAAAGCTAGACATCATCACCATTACAACGAGAGTTCGACAATCCTTGAATTAACAACGTAAGGCCACCTATGTGATTAACTAGCAAATGACATTAATATAACTAAGTTAGTATCCACAGGTGTAAGGAACATTGGAGTTTTTCTCATGTCTTCATGAGTATTTACTTTTCAAGAGAGGGTTGAGTGTTTGATATTCCGTATCAAGTATTTAATTCCTATATGTTATGTAGTGGTACAAAACTGACATCAACAACTAGTAGGCGGTAAGGATTTTTTAGTTACAATTTTTTACTCTATTGTTTTGTTTAAGAAAAAGATTTTATTAATATGTTTATAATTTATATGTTAAACTTTTTATACAAGTTTTTAAAGAATTCTGTTAACATGTTTATAACAATTTAAGTATTATGTTTTATAAAATACATAGTATTTTTAATTTTACAATAATAACATTCATTGTTTATTACTATGTATTATAAAATCTATATTGTAATTGTTGTATTTAATATACAGTAGTTAAAATTTAACACTATGATTAAAATTCATAGGTTTTAAAGAATATTTTAATAAATTGTATATTTTCAAATGTTCGATAAAAGTGTTGATTTATTGTTGATTTTTTCGCCAAGTTTTCAAAATTTTTGGGCGGGCCGAGATATTGCCAATACTGAGTTTTTAAACTACTCTTGAGCTTATTTAGATCAATAATTTGCTGCAAAGTCAACCTGCAGTAGTCCATATTCATTATATCCAACTTTATGTGCATGTCAATCCAGATGTCTTCTATTCGATAAACATGAGTAAATGCTCTCTTAATTTTTGAATTCATCTCTCTGTAATCAAAATCATATCTGACTTTGAACTTCTTCAGTGTAATCAACTAAAGTTCTGCTTCCATGGCTTTTGCTTTGTGTACATAAATGATCAGATAATGATTGATCGCCAAGGGTTTGGCAGAGGAAATACCAAAACCTGGTCTACGCATAGGATGTTGATCAGATTGAACCTCCACGAGTTGTTTGGCCATATCCATTAGAATGATCTTGTTAGTAGCATACTTAGGTAAGGTATACGGTACTTCTTTGAAATACCCAACTCTCAAATAGGTAAAAGTTGGAAACAGAATAAAGATGCAACCATATTGATTAACCTTATCCCAAGCCTCATCAAACACTCTTTTGACAGACAATTGCTTATGAAACAAGCACCGAAAAATGTCCAAAGAACGCATCTTGAACTCTCCTACAGTGATACTTACTATTTGTCAAAGTAATCTGATCATAATACTCCCAAACTGGAACTTGAAGATGGTCTCCTTTAGTTGAAAGTCCTGAAAACGATCCCATAGCAATAGTAGTATAGACAAGATAAGAATTCATGTAGAATGGTGCTGATGTTCCTACATTGAGTAGTTGCTCACAAAGCATAGTGCTGATAAGCTCTCCCCAAAAGATATGTTCCTTATTACTGATGATTTGAAAAATGAACTTGTACATCCATGGCCCAAAATCACTTGAATCCTTGAGACCGCATATTTTGTTGAGAAGAGTAATCAAATCTTTATATTCTGGCTTGAAACTGGATTTATGAATGGTTTTAGTCCATCTTGAGAAATTGTTTCTCATGGAATCCAACCAATATAAATTAACATATTTTTGATAATTTTCCTTGTTTTCATTCCATATTTCCAAAGATGCTTCTTTTGTCAAATCCACACATTTTGCACTCTGTGGTACTTTGAAAATTTGTTCAATGAGCTCAGGATAAAGACTAATAATGACATTACCTTCTGCATCCTTGATTGTTTTAGAGTTTGGATTGAAACGCTTTGCACATCCTAGAACAAATTCCAGTTCTAGGGCAGCCATACGAAATGTGGACACCAAATTAATATTACTCCTTTTGATGCATTTCATTTCATGATTTGCAGGAGCTTCTATTCTTCACGAGAAATCAACAATATCCACATGTCCAATCTCTGTATCTAACACACTATCAAGAATAGATGTGACATGAGATGGAGTTGTATGAGCCAATTCTTTATCATATTGATATTCCATTTTTACTTTCAATTTTGTGGAGAAGGGCATTTCTTGTGCTTTTGCTGCAATATGAAAATTTCAAAATGTGAACACATCATCAGAGGATATCATTTTCATAAAAACGTTGATTCTTGATCAGCAACAAAGTTCTGGAGTATGGATTAGACACTTCAAAGATCTAGTGTGATGATCTTGAAAGGAGATAACATGCATACACAAGAGCTGAAATATGGCTTGAGAAAATGGAAACATGAGGTAAAAGTGAGCATTTATGGATATTCTTTAAGGGATGAAAGTTGAATGCATGGGAATGCGTGTAAATGAATTTTTTTGACTTTTAAAGAGTGACTTTAAGTCAAAAAATGGTTTTCAAGATGTCATTACACGAAAAGTGATTTACTTCTATATGTGACATGCGATTGGGAACGAAAAGTGAGATTGTATGTCAATCTGGATGAAGTGTAATTGCATATGAAATGAATGGATGCAATATGCCTTGGCATGTGATGGCGAATATGAAATGAAAAGATGCACTTGAATGAGATGATGGAAGGTGGAGTGAAGTGAAATGTGCTCAAGCTCTTGGGAAAGGACTTGCAACTTCTTCCAAATGAATAAAAACTAAAAAGCAAGCAAACAAACAACGAAAACAAACACAAAAGAAACACGTACCTTTCGTATTAGTTTCAAACATGTCAACAAGCAAGATACTTCATCATGCAAACTCGAATTTGGAATTTGGGAAAAAACCAAACGTATAAAAATGAGACTTTTCATCATTTTAAAAGAGAAAATGTAATTTTTATGGCATCTACATCAACAAGTGTGTAACATCAAGCTAAAACATGCATCAAATCAGCAAGATATGCATGAACTAATTAGCAAAATGGAAAATGTCTACTTGAAGATTAATATGCCAAGAATGAAGGGGAAGAAGTTACAACTTTGAAAAATTCTCAAACCTTTTGGGAAAAAGGAAAAAGTATGAAAATGAGACTTTTCATCATTTAAAAGAGAAAATGCACTTTTTATGGCATCTACATCAACAAGTGTGTAACATCAAGCTAAAACATGCATCAAATCAGCAAGATAAACATGAATTAATTAGCAAATGGAAAATGTTTACTTACTTGAAGATTAATATGCCAAGAATGAAGGGGAAGAAGTTCCAACTTTGAAAAATTATCAAACAAACTTGGACCTCTTCAACCTTGCAATGATGAATTCGAAAAAAACATCCAATGAGGCATTTTTGGGTAAGAATGCTCAAAATGTGCCCTATGATCCCTCAAAGCTTCAACATTTCCAATGAATGCAAGCTCATGGTTTTATCAAAAATGTGGGCTCAATCTGCCATTACATAGATCAGTTTTGGCATTCAATGTCAAAAATATGACTTCCAATAGCAATGGGATGCATCAATACCACAAAACGCCATCCATATATGCAAAAACGTGATCCCAAAATGCCCAAATCTGGGTTTTTTTACCAAAACGTGCCCTCAAATGGAATGCAAAATGACGTTTATTGCATGGAGATTCAACGTTTAATGCATGGAAATGCAAAAATGACCCTAGGTAGAAGATTTCCTTAGCTTGGAATGAAGAAATTTGGAGATCTTAAGCAAAACCGTGTTCTTGGAGGGCAAGTGCATGAAAGTTTCTCTTCAATATTCAAAATTGGGTTTCTTGAAGACAAATGCATGCTCTTGGGAACAAATCACACTTTTTGGGTGACATTACATGTTTGAATCTTCAAAAATGACTCCCTATCAAAATCGCACCTTTTGGGTGCAACTACATGTTTAAAAAACACATGAAAGAGAGTATATAGGCAAAATCACACCTTTTCGATGCAATTACATGTTTTAAATTTTGCTTAAAAATGACCTTTAGTGCATAATCGTACTTTTTGGAGGTCACTGCATGTTTTGAAAACATCCAAATATGCATGTCTTGCCTTTTGGGAGTCATTGCATATTTTGATGAAAATGTGCTGAAGACATGTTATGCACAACTTTAATGATGAATTAAGTACATGTCAATTTAATCTTTGAAGAAATATTTATTCAAATGGGTCATAACTAATATTTATACTATATAATTAATATACTATGTGCAAATATCATCTTAATAGTAATATTTATTAAGATGTTTTGATTTAAAACTCAAAAGTTAAATTAAACTATATAGTTAATATAGTCACGTAAGTGAAAAATTAAAAAAAACTCAACTTAAAAATATAACATAAAGTGCACTATAGTTACTTTAAGTGAAAAATTGAAATGATAAAGTAATTAAAAAAATAACATAAAATGAATTTATGTTATATTTTTCAAAAAGTGAATGACAACTTCAAAATATAACATGATAGTTTTAATTTGTGTAGGTGCACCTAAAATGTCCACTTTTTGGGCACTAAAATTGTCGTATTTTTTGATTGCCAACTCCGATTGAGCCCTAAGATATATCAAATCATAGGGAAAATTGAAAGCAATAACTTGAGCAAAATCTAAGGACCAAAAACCAACAAACTACTCAAACATGAGGAAAAGGATGTTGAATGCTTCAAAAATCAAGCATAGGCTCAACAAATAGAAAAACTAAAAAGACTTGATGAAAGCCTTTAGTAAAAGGATTCATTATATCAATTGGAATTGATTGGTTGATTAATACTAACCAATTAAATAAAAAACTAAACTCAAAGAAATGCGAAACTAAGCTGAAAATGTTTCGTACTATTACCTGCATTTTGTGGTGACAAAATGCAGGACAACACAACTTACAATTTTATTAGGTATATCAGATGGATGTTAAGTCTACATTCTTGAATGGTGAGTTAGAGGAATATTGAACAACCTGGTGGATTTTCCCTAACTGATGAAGGAGATATGATTTGTAACTTATAAAAAGCTTTGTATAAATTTAAGCAAGCTTCTAGAGCTTGGAATGATAGATTGGATTCAATAAAGGCATTGTTGATAGTAACTTATACTATTGTTGATAGTAACTCATACTTGAAAGTGATTAATGATAATATCTTGATTGCTGAAGTTTTTGTTGATGATATCATATTTGGTGGTGACGATAATTTGAGTGAAGGTTTTTCAGATGAAATGCAAAAAGAATTTGAGATGTCTATGATAGGAGAGATGAAATTCTTTTTTGGATTGCAAATTACACACTTGGACAAAGAAATTTTTATTACACAATCTAAATATGTTAGACAATCGTTGAAGGAATTTGGTATGAAAAATTCAAAGCATATTAATACTCCTATGGTAACTTGTTGCAAATTGACTAAAGATGATGAATTCCCTTGTTCAAATCAAACTAAATAAAAATTAATGATCAGTGGATTACTTTACTCGACTCCGGCTGGACTAAATATTACAAATGTTGTTGGTATTGTGGCTAGATTTCAAGCTAATATGAAGAAATCACATGTTATTTCTACTAAGAAGATATTCAAAAACTTGAAAGGAACAATTGATTATGAATTATGGTTCGGTAAGGACAACGATGTCACACTTTGTGCTTATACTGATGCTGATTGGGGAGGAAATGTGGATGACAAAAGAAGTACTAGTGGTGGCGCAATCTTTTTGGGTAAGAGAGTAATCTCTTAGACAACTAAGAAACATGATTGTGTTTCTCAGTCTATAGTTGAAGATGAATATGTTGTTACTGCTAACAATTCTACACAAGTTGTTTGGATGAAGCAAATGTTGAAAGACATGAGGATAGACATTTTTGAACCTATTACTATTCACTGTGATAACCCTAGTGCTCTAAATGTTTTGAAGAACCTTGTGCAACATTCAAGGACAAAGCATATTTCTAAGTATCATTTCTTGAGGGATAAAGTCAGTGATAAAGAAGTAAGACTAGAATATGTGCCGACTCAGGAAAAGATTGTAGATATTTTTATGAAGTCTTTATCAAAGGATACATTTGAGTATTTGAGAGACAAGCTTGGGGTTATTTCTCTCCTAATTATAGGTATAGATGTTAAGGATGGTATCAATTCAGTACATTAATCAAAATGTCATTCCCTAGATTGATGTATTGGGGACTTCTCCTTAGGGGGAGTAGTCGTATTTGGTTCTCTTGGAGATCCTTAATTAGCCTTTTGAGGTGAGTTTAGATTTTTGATATCTTTGATCCATTTCCATTGATTTCAAATGGGGAGAGGTGTAAAAAACAATGCTATGGAAATATATCTAAGGGGGAGAGATGTATGTTAGAAAGAGATATATTTTTGATTTTGTTAAGCTAGATATTTAGAGGGATCATATGGATATATTAAGACTTTGTCCATTGGTTGTTTTTTCACTTCATATGTTAGAGATTGCTGATGCATGCTATAACATCCCCTTTTTCCGGGCCTTAGCTAACAGCTAGCATAACATAAAAAATGTAGATACTACTTCACATTCATGAGAAGATAGTTATAAAAGTTATGTTCATGCGAAAGAAATTAACGGTTATACTCAGCTTTATTGAAATATCATAACAAAGAAGGCATCATCAATAAACCTAGATAGAGGATTTAAACTTTCCATACCCTAAATTCCAAAACCGAAATCTGCCTAGGGAAGCATCTACAAAACCCAGGTTAGTCCACATATTCCACTCAGGGTACAAATATTTATACCATTGTATTGTAATGATAGATATCATTTAGGGCATCAAATACCACTGAATCATAATGACAAATACTACTTAAGCATCAAATACCACTATATCATCCTTTTTTCTTCTATTGCTAAGTGTGGCAATAACATATAGTTAAAAGATATGTTCATATTCATTATTCAAATTTCACATAAATGAAAGATAGATATAACAATCGTCTGGTAAGCCTATCTCATGCATATAGATACATTTCATGTTCACTTGGAAAATCAACTGACTTGAATATATTAAGAGGAATTGATTTCCAAAATTAATCAATCTAACATATCTTTAACTTGTAATTTCAAATTCAAGAAAGTAAAATACTTGTTACTAGAAGATAATTAAATTCATAACTTATCTTTGTCTTATGCATGTCTTGGCATCTGGTGGAGAGGAGAAGTATTGTTAGGGGCTTGACTTCCCAACCATAGACCCTTAAATATCCCCACACAATCTCAACTGAGAAAGGCCCTCCCTACCCTGCGAATTGGCCTGGGACACCACAATCCAATCATTGAGCAACCTGGAGCTAGAGTAAAAAACCATTGCTCAACTTGACAACAAGAATCATTACAAGGATTTCCATGAGCTATCATTATATTTGATTTAGATGTTAAATTGGTTATGTTCTTTCTATCTTTGCAGGAATTCTTCCCACTCTTTCCTCCCTTAGCTCGACCCTGTTGGTCCTTAATACTTGGAGGAAAATCTCAGGATTTCATGATTTTTTACTCCTTTTTTGTGCATCATGCCTTCATTGGCATATGGCATCATAAGCTAGTATTCTTTATTTTTGTTTTATCATATCAAAAGAGGGATCCCTCCATCTCAAGGACATATCGATTATGCCCCTATATGGTGCTCCTATACTTAGATCATATGGTTAAAGAAGATCATGACACAATGTCAAACTAACAGAGTGTAGCAAAGAAAACAACAAGAAAATTGAGATCATCATAGATAATATAAGTTCGGCTCAGAACTCTTGCCAATGATTAGTATGCAAAATAACAGAGCAGGTAAAAGAAAACCATATCATATACGATAGTTAATGACACAATCATTCCAAAAGGATTCAGAAGTCATGACCTGATGTCTGATATTGACCTGAAGCAATGGAAATTGCAAATTATTTTCGGCACCAAGACCTCTGTACGGGTCGATAATAAATTGCGGATCAGAGCTCACGAGCTTCGGCTCTAGAAATGCATTTGAATCAGCCAATTCAATGTGGCTTTCGTATACCATGGACTGTGTAAAACAACTTCAATATGCTCGGAAGTATTTGCAGAGAAAGAGAGATGGTTCAGAAGGATGATAATAACAGCATCGAGAGCTTCTCCACAAGACTATGGTATAAATAATCAAATATCGGCCAAGATTCTTATGGCCTCCCATGTGGGTTCAGTTATGCAAGAAAGAAAAGGTGGTAGAGAGTTTCAAAGGAAACAATGGAGCCATCGACTATTACTTGGCAACATTTAATAAAGAAAAAAAATAGAGGGGTCATCTGCACAAATATTTAAAATGGCCATCTCAAATTATAGGGTCTAAAATAATATAGAAATATGAAAGGTTTCCACCCATGAAATAACATCAAACTGTAGCCAAGGTGAAAGAAATAATAATATTGTCATAATATATAACATGGTACCTATAGATACCTATTTATGTATGTATGTATATACGTGTACATGCATAAACCTTGACCATATATTTCTTACATATACACCAAATATCAAGCATGCATATACATCCTTATATATATAAATTGGTTTATGTATATACACATATATGTATAAATATTTAGGTATCATGATGTTGATATGTTAGGACATGCTGATACACCAGGAGGCTCCAACCAACAACACAATTATAAAGGTACCAACTTGTTGATAGTTAATTTATGATATTATTAAGTGACAGATTTAACTAGTTAGCTCATGGTCGTCCAACATACACTCTTGCTTGTCTAGCCATAGTGGTTCATGACTTGTACCTATTTTCCTAGTGATGGTGGTGTTCCTCCTGCTTGATTCCTTTTTGACAATGCTTCCCCCCTTCAACGTGCTCATGCAAAAAAGAAATTTTCCATGAGAGTATCATATTTCTCAATATAATCACAATTACTATAGCAAATTATTATTATCAAAGTAACGAGAATCGAAATTGGCAAGGCCGAATCGAATCGTGAATTGGCCATGAATCACTCATGAATCGGCTATGGATTGGCAAATTAAAAAAACCCCTTTAAATTTAGAGATTTTAACAATTTAAAACTTATTTTAGGCACCCTTTATTGAATATAACTTAAACACACTATAACATCATCAAATAGAAGTTTACATAAACATGGAACATAAATGATAAATCCATCACATACGTAACCATGTTACATGTAAAATCTAAATTGTAGGCTGTATCTGAAGTAAATAGAAATCGTATGATCATAATGATTCAAATCATAGAATGTATGTAAGATGAAGATCCATGAAATGTATGTCTATCAATATTTGTAAACAAAACGAAAAAACAAGGCTCCAGCTCAAGCCTCATCATCATCCTCAAGCTCGGTCACAACCTTAGCCTCAACCTCAACCTCTGAGTATCTAGTCTGCCTACTAGAAAGGCATCTAAGGTAGGTCCTAGAGGGCTGCCGAGCTATATCCCTCACATGTAAGATGGGCTCATGAACAACATCACTACGACCTGTTTTTGTGCGTGCACATGTGCGTCTACTAGTGCTTGAACGTGCTCTAGCTGCCTCCTATACCATGGCCAGAACCTCACCCTCTCTATCCACCTCGTCAACCCACTCATGTTCTTCCTCAGTGAAAACTAGATCTATAGCCTCAGTGAGCCACTCTGATTCTGGATCAATCTCCTCCAGAATGATCAGAGAGGAGTCAACGCCCAAAATTTGTCTGATCCTAAGACGAAGGTTGTAATGAACAAAGACAAGATCATTCAACTTTTGCACAGTCAACCTATTTCTCCTCTTCGAGTGGATGTGCTCGAACATGGACCAACTGCGCTCACATCCAGAAGCACTACTTGGTTGACTCAGAATACAAATGGCAATTTTTTGAAGTTGTGGTGCTGTGGACCCAAACATTTGCCACCATCTATCTGAAATAAGGGAAAACAAAAACAATTAATCTCATCTACAACTTTAAAATTACATAATCAACAATTAAAATGCACCACTTATAGGTCATAAACTTTAGATTCATGAACATATTATTTATTTTTTACCTAGTTGTATTTATTAAGATAATATCTTATACTTCCTATAATAGTCAACTACTTGTCTGTAGTCCGTCTTTCAGTCTAGATAGGAATGTTTCCTATCCCGTCTCTTTTTTCTTCAGTCCAAATAGGAATGTTTCCTATCCTGTCTCTAGTTTTGTTTCTAATTCCGTCTTCAGTCTACGTTGTTTCTTTTAGAAACAACGTCCTTGTAATTCTTTATAAGGAACACATTTGTTCCTCTATTAATCAATGAATCATCCGGAAATCCGTTAATCTGCCAACTCTTCTTGAATCGTGTAACATTGAAATTTTTTATAAATGTTTCCTATCCTGTCTGTAGTTTTGTTTCTAATTCCGTCTTCAGTCTACGTTGTTTCTTTTAGAAACAACGTCCTTGTAATTCTTTATAAGGAACACATTTGTTCCTCTATTAATCAATGAATCATCCGGAAATCCGTTAATCTGCCAACTCTTCTTGAATCTTGTAACATGGTATCAGAGCTATTACTTAAATTTTTTTGAAAAAATTTATAATTTCTTCGTGAAATTATTTGTTTAAATTTTTTCAAAATTATTTCTGTTGAATTTCTCTAAAACCCGCTTAGGGTTTTCGGCCTAGAGAAATTCCCGAACTTGGGTTTGCCTGTGTTTGTTCAGCACACTCTAGCCCCATTCGTCCATGCACATCGATCCTTGAAGAAAAATCTGCCATTTTTTATCAAGAAATCTGAAGTTTTTTCAAGCTTTTTTTCAGCTAGGGCCGTTTTTTTTCGAAACCCTAATTTTTGGGGTCGAAAAAATATTTTTTTTGCAGATTCTTGGTGGGTTTTTCGAGAGCTCAACTGGGTTGTCCGTTTTTTCTGGGTGCCTTGATTTTCGAGCCAGCGGATCCAAAAAAGACAGAAGGTTCTTTCTAGGTTTTTCGAGCTCTCTTTTGGGTCATTCTCTGATTCTTCTGGGTCTTTCGTATTTTTGCCTCGAAGAACGTGCCTTCAGAGATTTTCACAGTTTTTCATTGAAAACCGTGCCATGGCATCTCTGACAAATATTTTGCTCGAACATAATTCCAAATTCAATGGTTGCAATTATGGAACCTAGAAGCAGCGCATCATCGCAATCTTCGAATATCGAAACACCGATCAACTTGTTCTAGGTGTTACGCAACGTCCGACTTCTCCAGGTCCTGATCAAGGCGTAGCTGCATTTTTCGCCTTCTGAATTTGTTTCTGTTTTTAATGGGTTTGTTGATTTTCTCCTCAAAAATCATTTCAAGTTGTCTGTAATACACAAGGTTGCGTGAGATTCTGGGTTTGTTGATTTTCTCCTCAAAAATCATTTCAAGTTGTCTGTAATACGCAAGGTTGCGTGAGATTCTGGGTTTGTTGATTTTATCCTCAAAAATCATTTCAAGTTGTCTGTAATACGCAAGGTTGTGTGAGATTTTGGGTTTTACCGTTTTTTCCACAAAAACGTGAAGTTTTGTAATTGCAACTTATTTTGAGTCATAGCACTCTTCTGGCAAAACTTCTTGGTTTCAGCATTCTGTAGATCCAGGGAGGGTCTCAGTTATCACAGAATGTTCCGACATCCGTACGTTGACCATTAAGGGAGGGTATTAAGATAATATCTTATACTTTCTATAATAGTCAACTACTTGTCTGTAGTCCGTCTTTTAGTCTAGATAGGAATGTTTCCTATCCCGTCTCTTTTTTCTTCAGTCCAGATAGGAATGTTTCCTATCCTGTCTCTAGTTTTGTTTCTAATTCCGTCTTTAGTCTACGTTGTTTCTTTTAGAAACAACGTCCTTGTAATTCTTTATAAGGAACACATTTGTTCCTCTATTAATCAATGAATCATCCGGAAATCCGTTAATCTGCCAACTCTTCTTGAATCTTGTAACAGTATTATTGTCCAAGCATGTATGGCCATCCTGCCAGAGAAAAGTGGCCCTTCTTTATTATTGAACTTGTCGAGCTCAATGGTTGTAGTTGCGCTATCCTCATCACTACTCAATGTAACATCCGGTTTCCTTGGGTCTAAATTAACATCTAACATACTCAAAGAATACAGTTATTACTTTGTTTCATAGGAAGATAGTTATATCATTCGTGTTCATGTGAATAAGATTTACTGTTAAAAACAGGTAGACAAAATTTCTTAACTAAAAACTTGAAATACCATCAAATGAAATTACTACAGAAATTGAAAACCACATACCTTGGAAAACTAAGATCGAAATCAAACTAGGGATGCTTCTGCAACCACCCGGGTTAGTTCACAAATTCACTATAACAATTTCACATGACGGCTATCATCTAAAAACTGCTATCTCAAAATCAAATGATGATCACTATATTTAAAATTAGGGCATCACATACCACTGTATAATTAGGGCATTGTTTACCATCGGTTCATTTTGGGCTTTTGATACCACTATATCACATAGGGCTTCCGCTACCACGGATTCAATTAGGGCTTCCGCTACCACTGATTCAAATAGGACTTCCAATACCATTGATTCAAATAGGGCTTTCGATACCACTGATTCGAATAGGGCTTCCAATTCCATAGATTCAATTAGGGCTTTTGATATCACTGTATCATTTAGAATTCCAGCTATCACTCAATCAATTAGGGCTTCCAATTACTTAATTGTTGCGGGAATTCAAGATACCACTGTATCATTTAGAATTCCAGCTATCACTCAATCAATTAGGGCTTCCAATTACTTAATTGCTGCAGGAATTCAAGATTAGAAATATGCTTTTATCCGATATTCATATAAATGAAAACAACCCATAATTCTATCTATTGCATCTAGGTGTAATAATGAAATAAACTCAATTAATCTTACCTTCTTGCATATTAATCATAAAAGTGATAATACATGTTTTCGACAACCAATTGAATGTATGACTTATCTTTGTCTGATGTGCGTCTGGTAACTTGTGAAGAGATGAAACATTGTCAGGGGCTTAACCACCCACCCTCGGACCAAATCTTATCCCCACACGATCTCTAGCGAGAAAGGCCCTCCTTACCTAGAATAGATAGGGGTCATCTTGCCATCCACTGGGCATCCTGGTATTTAACTCACGATACGACTTGGTAGCAGGAGATTACATTAACAAGATTATGCATGAGCTATTAATTAATTCATATTAAAATGATAAACATTGAATTGTCATAACTGATTATTGTTTCATGTTATTACAGAGTCCTCTTTTTCACCTTGTCACCCTTTTTCTTGGCTACACAGCCAGGTGAGTCCCAGGTGTAAGGAATTCTTAGAACAACCGGTTCTGTCAACTATTCAAGAAGATTACATGCATCCGGCATCTCACAATCTGTGATTAAAAGATTTTAGAATTTGATTGTTTATTTCTAATCTCTATCGGTAAAAAGATTATGGATTCATACTATGTTTTTCTTGACTTCTCTTGCCATACACAGGGCTGAATTAAAGAGATTTAATTTGTAAATTCAACAAGACATCAAACTAGATATCATCATGTTAAATGCTAAAACTTATTGCAAACTACTTATGCACAGAATTCACTAATTGGGATACTTATCATAATTGTGGCCATAAAGATCACGATCATTCTATTTATTTTTATACCTCTTCACCTTTCAGGGCTTCTTTGCCAATGATTTCCTTGGTGTTCAGACTTTATGAAATTATTATCATTTCAGCATGATTGAGAAAAGAAAAGATTTTGAAAAACATTCGAGCAAATTCAAAGGCTTTCATTTTTAATTCATCTTCCAAATGCTTGACTGAGATTATTTATCTTTAGTGAAACAGCAGGTGGCTTAATGACTAGACCCCATGGATTTCATTTAAAATAGAGCTATGATAAAGTGTCTATCAACATACTGGATTCAGACTGAGATTGTTTTTGTACATTATTAACTTTTAACGAAAAGGGATATTGAAACACCGACTGTGCTAACATTAAGGAGTACAAGAATTAATAATTCAGAATATTTTTGGTTATCTTATGTGACCTTGCACTTAGTTCCTTCTTCTGCGGCTGGTGGTACTTGAATCACACTATCTAACAAAGGTTCCACAGCTGGTTGTTGTCATGGAAATGGAAGGGAAACAAAAGATATCTTGGGCCGGTTCGATCTCAAAATTCCTTCTATCAAAGACGCATGAGCAAACGCAAAGAACAGATGGAGGAAAAGTTACAGCTTTCAGAGATATTAAAAGTTATATACATACAATCAAAGAGACTCTAATAAATGGAATAAAATGCCAGCTCACATACAAGCCGTCCAAACCCAGACATAGGACAAGAATGTAATGCAGTACTAAGAAGAGTTACAGGATTGCAAATAGAAGAAAAAGAAAGTTATATCAAAAACAATCAATGAGTTTCTTATTAAATGGCTGGCCTAGGCTCTATGACTTCCTTCGGTTATCAAGATGGCCATACGAATGCATCACAAACACAAAATATATGGGAAAGAAATAAAGAGGGAAAAGAATAAGAAGTTGAAGAGAAGTTGGAAACACAATTCGAATTGCCAAATATTAATCGATTAATCATGCCAAATGTTAATCAATTTAAAAGCAAGAATATTAAAAAGAAAGAATAAAGTTGGAAGATTATAATTCGAAGATTATAATAATTCAAATATTATTATAATTCGAAAATTATTATAATCTTATATGTACATATAAACATCACTCTATTAAATTATTAATTTGCAATGGTGCCAAATCATTTTTATATTATATTAATATGCACGTATATAAATACTTATTAAAATAATATGATGAAAGATAAATTAAAATCCTTTGAGATATATTTTATATTTTAACTCAATTGTTTTAATTAATTAATTATTTAAATAACTCATGCAGTTCCACAGATGTATCTTGTTTCAAGTCGTTAGATCCTCTACCTATCTGCCCAGTGATGGTGATGCTCTTGTTTAATTCTTTTTTGACAATGCTTCCACCCCCATCGGCATGTTTCTTGCAAGAAAATTCCCCATAGTTAAATTATATTATCATAATGAATTATTTAATCTTAATTAATCATAACAGTTAACCATCTTCTCAATTCTATGAATTCGTGATTAACGATCAACTAACATGTTATCTTCACTTGAAATCATAACGACTAACTATCTTACCATTTCGCCAGATTATAACAAATTAAACTGCCAACTGACTTCATGTGACCTCAACGGCTATATTTCAAATTAGGGCAAAATTTGGGATGTAACACTCAACCTCTAGATCACTATATGTAAGTTGGTGAGAACCTCCTCATTTGCCTTGAAGTCAAGACGAAAACGAAATGTCGGATTCAAAAAGTAAGCTGCTACATGGATGGATCGGTGGAGCTGACTTTGCCATCTCCTATCAATGATATCCCAAATAGGGGCATACTTTGCCTGTACTTTTGCATACTGGGCTTTAATGGTCTCCTTGGCCCTATCCATGCCCTCATATATGTAGCCCATAGAGGGCTTCTCCCCATCAGCAGTTCGTAGCTGAGATACAAGGGGCTCAGTGAGTTGCATATAAAGTAAAAAATATATTTGAGTCAAAACTTAAATATAAAATAATATAACTTAAAGTAAAACTAAATCATTAAACAATTAAATATTTAATATTAAATATTAAATAGTAAAATACTAAATGTTAAATTGCAATAAATTTACCGTAAGGATTTATTTAGCAAGTTTAGAAAAACCATGATCATCAAAGATGCAATTCACCACATCTACCTCTACAGTGGTCATAGCATAGGAAAATGAAATCCACTCCCGCCCAACAAACATGCTCCTCAAATCGTCCCTTGATGTCAACAAGGACTGCAGTGTGATGAAACTCGAGGCAAACTTTGTGATGCCTAGATGAGCTAACTCCTTGCCTCTTGTGTACTTCCTCATTGTGCTAAGGACGAATGAATGATTATAAATAAACTTGCGTACATTTTTTACCTTTTCAACACATGATTTGACCCACTCAAGCTTGCAATTTTCCTCCAACATGAGGTCAATGCAGTGTGCCACACAAGGAGACCAAAATATGGTGGGGTGCCTCTCCATCAAAAGTTTACCTACAACAATTTTAAGTTAATTAGAAATTCAAATATGTTAGAACTAAAGAAACTTAGAATTAGAAAAAGTTCAAAATTCAAATAAATTTATTTTCAAAATTTGAAAAGTTAAAAGTTTACTTGCAACAACATAACTTACTGTGTTATCCGTCACCACCTGCACCACATGTTCTCCCACCTCTACTATGACTTCCTCAATAACCTCACATAAGTATGTGGCGTTTTTTATATGAGCAGAAGCATCAATGGATCGAGGAACATGGTATATCCTACAAAACAATGAATTATAATGGATCATCAAGAAATTAGCAATCAATAAATAAAATTTTGAAATATTCAATCACGATTCACAATTATGTATGCAGGAAAGTAGAATGATCAATCACCTCCACAGGAAACAAGAAAATTGAGGAGTGTTCTATTCTTCCTATCTGTCCAACCATAAGTCATGACGGCGCAACCTTTTTCGATCCACTCCGTTTGGTGCTCCTCAAGCTCAACCTTCATATCCTCTACCATTTCATCCAAGAGGTATCCACTCAACTCAGCGTCAATTGGGGCTTTAAACCCCGGATCACAAATAACAACTGCATCTATCATGTTTTGCCAATAAGGAGCCCTATCACAAATAGATTATGATTAGAAATCTAGATGTCAAATCATTATGTGAGCTTGTAAAGTGAATCTATGATTAATCAATGAATCATAAAACAAGTAGATATAATTAAAGTTTTACTTTAAGTTTAACCTTAAAGAAAACAAAGAAAAAAGAATCAATTACCTAGCTGCAACAAATAGAATGTTGCAAAAGTACCAAAATTTGCAAATCTCTTTTTTGGCAGCATCATGAATCTCGTTGTTCAAACCCCGATGCCGTCAAGTGTAGGTTGTGAGTTAGAAGTAGTGTAGGGCACAAAGCAACTACCCATTTTGTCTTTCCGCACTCTAGGCCGCAATAGGTTGGAGTTGGACTCAATCTCAGTATAAGACCGACTAGCACTAGCACTTGCATGAGCGCTAGAACTAGGACGAAAAGGAGGCTTGGAAGAACCCTCTCCAACACAACCTACAGATGTGGAAGCTGATGCAGATACAGATGCGGCTATGGGAGCATAGGAGCCAACATCCCTTAACCCTTTAAGTTGCATTTTCTTATTCAATTGCTCTTGTTCATATTTTTCTAATGCCACTAAACAAGTGTGTTTTGCCTCAACAGTTTGGTGAGTGCAAATTGTAATATCATGTTTAGGTATAGCAGCAATGTGGTATTTGACTCTATAAATACCACCAGAATTTATTTCTTTATATAACATACATTTTGTTTGAAATTTGTTTCTTCCAGGAAACTCTTCGGTATATTTCCAACATTCATCATTTTTACCCATTGTAGAAAATGAAAGCAAAGGGCTGCGGCAATGAGAAAATTCAAGTAAAACATCAAAGTTTGAAACTAATAAACAAAAGCTACAAAACAACAAACTCTAGTTTGCAATTTAGTAAAACTAAAAATCATTCAAGAGTTGCAAATGAAAACAAAAAAAAATTTAACAAAAAATGCATAATACACTAACATGCAAAAAAAAAAATTAGCACTTACCTCTTGCAAATGAGTTGAGTGTTGCTATTGACTTCTTAATGCTTCCAATGCAATTTATGGCCTCCCCAGATGGACTTCTGATCTCTTTAGTGCTCTTCCTTCTTGCTGGTTGGAAACTTGTGGTTTTTCTTTTATCTTCTTCTCTCTCACTTTTCCTATCTTCTACTCATGCTTAACAACTAGAAGGCCCTTTAAAGTTAAAACAAAGAGGAAAGGCCAAAAAGAAAACAAAAAAAATGTGTTTTATTAAAAAAATAAGTCCACTTTATGTCCTGCCGTGCAGCCAATTTAGGTATTTTTTCCATGAATCACATGAATTGGCATGAATTGGCGATTCAGGTGATTCATGAGAAAAAATCGGCTAATTTGGTTCATTACTCATGAAAAATCGCCCAAGCTGAATCAAATTGCCAAACCGGCGATTTAGGCGATTTCATGGCGATTCTCGGAACTCTGATTATTATACATAAATTATCACAACGGCTAACCACCATATTACTTCATCTTTACAAGTTTTCAAGATAATAATAATAACAATTACCTAACAAGTCATCTTCATATGAAATTATAACGATGAACCAAATTCCCATTTCACATGATCATAACTAATATTACCTGTCAACTGACTTCACATGAAATCTCAATGGCTATATAAATATTTTTAAATTGAGCCAAAAATTGGGATGTAACATACCCTCCCCCTTGTGTTTCATTGTCCTCGATGAACTTTGTAATTCTAATGAACACTATAAAGGACATTTAAACTAGGGCCAAAATTTGGGATCTAACGTGCTAAAATTAATGGTTTGTCTTTGATGTCAACATACTTTTTCTATTGTAGACAATGAATTTTGTTTGTTCAGAATATTTTCAGATGATTAGATGATTCATTGAAGATCTAATGTTGTGAGTGTAGATAGAGTTTTTGATATGTCTATAGTTGATTCTTGTCAACTTACAAAGGTTCACATGACTATTTGAGATAGCTATGACAAGTTTGCTGATTATTGGTATTATAGTGTTCTCGTGATTAGCGGTTGAGTATTTGCTCCAGTATGGATCAGATTTGATGTTTCAGAGGTTGTGAAGTTGGTGTTTGCATTGGGACTTATCATTGTTGCCTTAGCTAGTGTTTTTCATGATTTTGAGACAACAAGCTATATTTAGATATGACAGAGTACGGTATATCGATGTTCTTGTTGGTCAGTGTAGAGATGAGGTTGGATTTCAAGTTAGAGATGATGCGAAGGTTTTGGATAGTACTCATGCTGGTTGTTGTTGTCCTTGGACTGTGTTATTGGTTCATATTGATTGAGGTGATCAGATTTGCTATTTTGGTAGTGCGTTGGCATTTCTTCATTTGTGTCCTAACTGAATTGTTGAAGTAACGTGTCATGATTCTTTGGGCTACTTTGGCAGTGGTGTTAATGTGTTTGAGGTTTATGATTTGGGTCCTATCGAAGTCTTGATTGACTTAATTTGGATTGATTTGGAGATTGAACATAATGTTTATATCTTTTATGGTGTCAGGTCAGCTCCTACACCTAGTTGATATTATGTATATAAATGAGAGATAATCTTATGATTATGAATATGTACATGGATGAGATATGTAGGAGTGGATGATGCGAGAGTTGCTAGTATTCTACACTTGAGGCACAAGTTGTACTTCATTGGAAGTGTATTAGCATTGGAGATGTTTTTCAGTTCGGTTGTAATGGACTGCATGTCCACTCTATTGTAATCGAAGATTTAATTGGTAAACTTGATTGTGCGCCAGATCTGTGTTGTATTGTGAGCAGTGAGCTCTTGGTAGTGTGCCTGCTAATTAGACTGCATCCTTTTGTCCTCCACTTTGCTCTTAACCTTGCAGTACTTTTAGCACAGTACATTCAGCTTGTGGGTTTGACTCCCACCAGTGCTTCCTCAAGAACAAATACAGTGTTATGTGTTATATGTTGTGGATCTTGCATTATTGTTTATCATTCAGATTTGTGATTGGTTTAATTGGGTTAATGTTCTAATTGATTGCTCACAATTGATTCACCCCCTCCCCCTCTCAGTTGTTCTTGTCATCTATTGGGCCTAACATGGACAAGTAGCAAATCCATTTGAATGCCCTCCAAAGTCTTGAAAAAATATGCAAAGGACTCTCTGAACAATAAAAAGCCTCTATTCCAACTTGTGACAGTTGTAGATATCAAAAATAAAAAAAATTAAAGGGGAGTAAGGTGTGGTTGTGTCACAGTTGTAAGACAAATAATAGAGGAAACTGTGCAAGAGTATGATCTCATTTCTTGAGCCTTACGTGATGTGGAGTTAAAGTTTGTCTAAAAAATAATGAAGGACGAGAAGTTAGAGGCTTATGGATTGCACATGGAGATGGAAATGAGGTCTCAGGTTGTGAATGTATTGACACAATCTTTTGTAAGTGTACAATTAGCTATGCCCATGACATTCATGATTGGAAGTGCTATTAGTGATATTGCCACAAGAGGAAAGAGTAAAATAAGTGGCGATGAAAGACTAGGAACAATTGTAAGTATGTTTAATGCTTAGGCAATGGATGCAAAAGAGTCTTCCATTGCCAAATTCTTTTATGCTGTCACATTTTATGTGGCGTGTTCCTCTTATTTCAAAAAAGTGATCGAAGATGTAGCCTTTATTAGTCCCTCTTTTGTACCTCTTGAAGATCATACACTTTGCACTACTCTTCTAGATAAAGTATATTCTAAGGTTAATTTGTTAATGGAGGATGTGAGACAAACATGGATTAGGACAAGTTTTATTGTGATAGATGGGTGGATTGATATTACCTATTGGCCACTCATTAATATCATAGTCACATGCCCTACTGGCTCATATTTTCTTATAGTCATGGTTTGTTCAAGGATGCACATGGATGCAAACTTCTAGTTTAGCATTTTGACAGAGGCCGTAGAGGAGGTT
Source organism: Cupressus sempervirens (assembly GCA_028749045.1). Classification (NCBI taxonomy): domain Eukaryota; kingdom Viridiplantae; phylum Streptophyta; class Pinopsida; order Cupressales; family Cupressaceae; genus Cupressus; species Cupressus sempervirens. The sequence continues at coordinate 316,776,579 of CM053791.1, forward strand.
GGGCTTCTAATGTTGTACAGCTGGTCATCAATCCACACATGTATGCAAATCAGCTGGTATGATGGTGGAGGGTGCTTATAGGCACAACTTTTAGACCCTATGTGCACTCGTCCATTGAAGAATGCATTGAAAGACATGCAAAATGGGATGGGTGAAGCAAGTTGTGAAAAACGGCTTGAGATATTCAAATATTCATTTACAACCACCACACCTCACTTGCTCTATTTAGGAAATTTTTAAAGGGGTTCTCGCACCTATTAAAATGAGATATGCCAAATACTTCATTTTGTTAGAGAGGATACTTGAGGTGCATGAGCCTCTATAGTTGATGATGGTGAATTTAGATTGGAGTTGATGACCTAATTCAAGCTCTGTTGAAGAGAGTGCCATCAAACAATCCTTGATGATGATTTATAGTCCATTGTGATGTAAGATATTTTCTGATTTATTATTACATTGCTGATTTAAACAAATTCAAATATTAAATTACTAATTTTTATATTTTAATGTTATCGTTCATTGTTTTAATTTTTAGCTTGTCAATTACTTCTTTGGATTTATTTATTTGCATATTGCAGATATGTTTTCTCTTTCATCACTTGTTGTAGATGTTATTAGATATGCCACCATAAACTCTCCTATCCTGGAGAGATGTATGAGACATTTGACAACATGCTTAGAAATATAAAGAAAACAATTTTGGTTTAGAATCTTACGATGGGATTATATGAGCAGAACTTTAAGCCCTTTTGGGATGCAAATGTGGCACACAATGAACACCCCACATCATATGACAACCTTTGTTCTAAATTAGTATGCACCAAAGGCTTGAAGGTTGCTTCCATGTGATGATGCAAAGGTGAAACAAGGGCTAATGAAGGTTTTTCCAAAGATGTATTCAAATGAGGTGTGGTAGTTGTAAATGAATATGGATAGTAGCTTGCCTTGACACATAGTACATAGTAGCTTGCCTTGACAAATCTTCATGGTCAAACATGTACTAAACTAGAGGGGAAGAGGGATAGAGCTACATTAACTCAAATTGATCCTATTGTGAAACATCCTTGATGAATTACAAGTACTCTAAAAGATTTGAACAAAGAGTTTACTCGGTTAAATTCAAATTGTAACATGAGTGCAATCACACTGACAATCGTAGACCAAATACATAACGAAGGTATAGTCATTTGAACACTAATTCGCAAACTATATGGACAATCCACAGCGAATTGCACCTAATCTTGCAATGGATGAAACGATTGATGTTTGATTTGCGTTGGAAGTCACAGATTATTACTTTTTGTTTTTTTTGGATTGAGGGGAATTCCACAAGGATGGAACTAAATTGATCACCATGCTTAGGCAATCTACAATATTCACTCACCACTTGTTGTTGCTCAATTAGTCAATGAATCTATGCTCCACTACTGAATAGTCTTCTTGTGTTGAAAGGTTACCCCTTGCAATAGAGGGTTTGTCAATTAGGTCATTGATTGCTTTCTGGATGTTCTCGCAGCTACAAATTCTAATGATTATGGTCCACCTTTTGAGATTCTAGATATTTTACTGAGGGTGTTAGTGTCCATCACCTTGTGTTTCTGATGTGTGGCTCACTGCTTTAGAATATGTTGTTGCATTGACTGTGTATGATATCTGTAGGTCTTAGATAGTCCCGCACCTGCTATATCCCCAATGTGTTAGTTGCTTTTGCTCAAATTTTCCATGGCGATGTCGAGTGATGCAAGTATACAGATTGGATCCTTAATTCTACTTGCTTCGACGACAAAGTAATTGCCTGATAATTTAAATTATCTCCTTGTAAACTGGTGTTCTCTGATGCCAATATTGGCGCTTCCTTGATAGAGGTCTAGAGCAAGAAATGATACACTTCTACCACTTTGATATTTTGCTTGGTCCAACTGCAACTACACTACCATATCCAATGATAAAGGAATTTACAGCTGTTTAGTTCCTGAATCATGTAGCAATCCAGTCTCATTATGCTTGATGATCATTATACTCTGCATTAGCATCATGATGACTTTAGGATGTTTGTACCATCAAAATCATGAAGCTGCAACATTGCTCTATCTTGTCTTGGATGACCTATAGCCGTGAAAGATTAGTAAATGCAGTCTTTGCTATTCAGAGAGATCAGATTTCCACAATCCATTAAAATTGTTTTCCACAATCCATTAAAATTGTTGGCAATTGCTTCTGGATTAGATTTTGTTGAAATTTTTACCATCAACTTCAAATCACACTACATGATTGATCATCAGGATGAGAGAGCAAGAGTTGCAAAACAAAGTAAGTTGCAGATTAAGACTAATTCCAAAGATATAGGGGACTGCAGAGAGAAAAAGCACACAAACCAAGGGTACCTTAAATGTAAAAATAAAAATGAAAATGAATAAATAAATGAATAACAAAAAGAATAAGACATAAATTAAAGTAAAAAAATAATAATAAATAAAGACATAAATAAGACAAAAGAGCAAACTGAACAAAATGCCCACTCCAAGAAGCCTAAGAAGTGATACACACACACACACACACATTCCAAGAAGCCCAAGAAGTGATATATATATATATATATATATATTGGGCGTTTTGTTCTGTTTGCTCATTTGTCTTATTTATGTCTTTATCTCACTTCTTGGGTTCTTGGAGTGGGTGTTTTGTTCGGTTTTCTCTTTTGTCTTATTTATGTCTTTATTTATTATTTTATTTTTACTTTAAATTATGTCTTATTCTTTTTGTTATTCATTTATTTATTCATTTTCACACACACACACACACACACACACACCTCACTTCTTGGGCTTCCTGGAGTGAGTTTTGTTCGGTTTGCTCTTTTGTCTTATTTATGTCTTTATTTATTATTTTATTTTTACTTTAATTTATGTCTTATTCTTTTTGTTATTCATTTATTTATTCATTTTCATTTTTATTTTTACATTTAAGGTACCCTTGGTTTGTATGCATTTTTTCCTTGCAGTCCTCTATATCTTTGGAATTAGTCCCAATCTGCAACTTGCTTTGTTTTGCAACTCTTTCTCTCTCATCCTGATGATGAATCACGTAGTGTGATTCGACGCTGATGGTAAAAATTTCAACACAATCTAATCCAGAAGCAATTGCCAACAGTCTTTGCTATTGTTCAACTTCTAAGTGATATTCCACACAATCTGAAAGGAATCGTTGTTAGCTTTTGTGTCCTGGTGATTCAGATTGTTGTATAGGACTTGTATATCATGTGCTCTATCCACAACAAATTACAATCTGCCCATAGTTTGGTTTCAGGATATCACAACAGACTTCGATGAGGACGGGAGACTCTGAGAGGAAATCAAATAGCTCCTTACGTAGGCCCGGCTAGATTGAAATACATATCATTGTTGTGTAGGATTTGGCAGTTTCATGCCCTTACGATTCTATCTTACAATAGGTAGTTCACGTTATTAAAGATAGACAATTATACCAGATTATATCAGTAGAGTAGTCTGATTTACTGTTGAAAGATGCAGATTAGAGGCGGCAGTGTACTTTATTATTCATTTGTTTATTTCCATATTGTATTTGACAATAAAACTTGTAACCTTTGTGCATTTTGTTGGAACTTGTAATTCAAATGATAGTTTCTAATATTGTGTGCATATTGACAATAAATTTTGAAAGCAATTTTAATTATGGTTTGAGTTTTGCTATTTGTTTTGACTTTGACTCACATGTCAGCTCTCAATTTAACACAAATGTTTATATATTAAGGATCTATAATATGTATATATGTATATTTTATCAATGTTATCATCTGAGGGTTTAAAATTTTCCTTGTATATTTTAAAGTCTTCCATTTTTAAAAATAGATGCTCCCATTGTCATCCCCTGTTGTCCCCAAAAATGATCCGAAAAATAGGGGACTCCTAAATGCATCCCACCATCCCGTCATCCCTGTCCTGAAAACTCTAAGCATCAGGTTGTGTTTTTTATCTTAAAAACAGTTAGGACATTTCCTTTACATTTTGCAAGTCAGGGGAGTAGGGGAATGTTTTGGAGGTGCTTCTGCACCCTTGGAATGGGCACATCTGTCAAAAGGAAGGGGACAGCTCCTTTTTACTCTCGAACCCTTGCTTTTCCCTTCAATTTGACTTGTTACATTTTCTGATCATGCTGATCAGCCCTGTTTACATTTTAGGCATTATAACCAACTTCAAAAGGTGAAAAATAACGTATTTTTAAATTTCATGCCTGGTTATGAATGCTTGCCACTAATGCCACTTAAATTCCTATCTTTAATTGGATTTGGTAAACTTAAAATGGCAACTCTGTTGTGATCTCTGAGCACTGCCAACTTAAAGGGCAACTTCCACTTGGTCTGGACCTTTCAACTCATTGTGCATTACAGTCACTCTTGCCAGTATGGTCGTGCCTCTTACCTGGTTAAAGTACCCTTATATTGTGCAATGAGTTAGTTCCTCTTTCCTTTAGTTATTGCTCATTTCATCCATTGTTGCTACCCTAGTCACACTTTCTCCTTGGCATAGCCACTCAATGTGTGAAATTACTACTGGGAACTCTTTTATATTGGCTGCAGTCTTTTGCCATCATTGCCACCTGAATTGCCATTTAGCCTTTGTTTTATATATCATCTTTAATTTCTTCCTGTAGTCTTTGACTGCTGGAAGCTTGAATCACCATACTTTCTTTATGTGGGAATGGCCCTGCTCACATGTTTAGTGAACACCATAGACAGGATTTTGATAACTTGACAGATTGGTAAAATCATTGTCTTTTAACACTGGCCACTCATCCAGAATTTTGACTGTACATTTAGACATACAATTTAAAGTCTTCTACAGTTACAAACTTTGGTACTAATGTAATGCAATCTTCAGGAACCAATGATTGCTGCAACTATTTCTAGACAATAGTATTCATTTTTTTCTTTTTTACCGATGCAGGTATTCTGTTAAAGTTATTACATACCCCAGTCACACATTCTCCTTGGCATAGCCACTCAATGTGTGAAATTACTACTGGGAACTCTTTTACATTGGCTGCAGTCTTTTGCCATCATTGCCTTCTGAATTGCCATTTAGCCTTTGTTAGAGATATCGTCTTCAATTTCTTCCTGTAGTCTTTGACTACTGAAAGCTTGAATCACCATACTTTCTTTATGTGGGAATGGCCCTGCACCCATGTTTAGTGAACGACATAGACGGGGAATTGATAACTTGACAGATTGGTAAGAGCACTGCCTTTAAACGCTGTCCACTCATCAAGAATTTTGACTGTACATTTAGACATACAATTTAAAGTTTTGTAGGGGTACAATTTTTTTAGGAACCAATGGTTGGTGCTACTAATTCTAGACAGTAGTCTTCATATGTTTCTTTTCTACCGGTGTAGGTATTCTGTTAAAGTTTTTACTTAATCTGTTTTTCTTATATGACATTCATTGTATAGGAATCAGGTAGAATCCATGAATTCCTCTATCTGATGTATTGAAATGGATGCTTTTTCTTTGAGTAGTTCCAAGTCATTAAAAAAGAGGCACTTTGTCCGTTTCTTGAATCAAATGCACATGGTGCAATTCTCCTGTTCTTCCGACTGATTGAAGTCAGGCTGGGACAATAGTATATCTTTTTGTTAAATCATTTTGCAGGTGCTGCATTTTTGGGTTTTAATTAACCTCAATGATAATGTTCTTTCTCTATTTATAATACACTTCATCTCCAAGATCTTACACCTTATGTTTATTGTAATATTTGTCAGTACATATCTTAAGTATATCATTGATTATCTTTGTTCATATGGACTCAAGAACTAGACACTTTTAACATTTTAATTTATTTCCTTTTAATTTTGGGAAAAGATGGACTTATTATTATGGTGTGGTGCATATTATTGTGTACTTCATATGCAATTTTTCTTTTCCCATACACAACTGAATAAAAAAGAACTAAGAATTCAAAACATTACAATTTGGTCAGTTGTAGCTGTGACTTCTAATAGCCTATTATGGCTAATATTTTTTTTTTGATGTAAAGAACTCTCATCTCATCCAGGAACTTTTGTGTATTTCCTATACAGATTGGTTGGAGGAGAAACTTTCAAGGAGAGGAAATGACTCGATACCAAAACTTGTGACAATTGTGAATCCTGGCAACCCTTCTGGGTCTTATGTTCCAGACCCTCTTCTGCGAGTTTGTACCAACCTTATCTGTATATCTATTGCTTCTAGTCTACATTGAATGTTAACCATGCTTATTTGATATATAATAAACTGAGCATTATTTTAACTACTCTTTTACTCATATCTGTTCAGAGAATATCTGAGCTTTGTAAAAATGCAGGGTCTTGGCTGGTAGTGGATAATACTTACGAGTAAGTTCAACGTATTATCATAAAGTTGTCTTGAATACATAATTCAAATTTGGCTTGCATTAAATAATGCTGTTAATCATTACTTGTGTAAACGAGAAGTTGCCACATTGTTGATTGTTACAAGCACAGCATTAACTAGAAAATAGAAATATTCTTCTGCGTGCCTACTGTTTTGCTTGGGCCATCACATGGTTCAATCAAGGTCATTTCGATTTTGAGTATTGGGATACAAGTTTTCAAGTTAGAATGTGTTGATAAAAGTGGTCTACACTTGATAAATGGTATGATATGCTTGATGTGTCAAATGCACGTGCAGGTATTTCATGTATGATGGGCTGAGGCATACATGTGTAGAGGGTCCTCATGTTATCAATGTATTCTCATTTTCTAAAGCCTATGGAATGATGGGTTGGCGCATTGGTTATGTAAGTCAGCCCTCAAGTAAAAGAAAGATGCAAGATTATGATATATGTTGCAGGATTAAAGTTAACGTTTGATCTTTTCTACTCTCTACAGATAGCATATCCATCTGAAGTTGACGGCCTTGGAGCCCAGCTACTCAAAGTGCAAGATAACATCCCAATATGTGCTTCAATTATTGGCCAGAAGCTTGCTTTGTATTCACTAGAGGCTGGGTCTGAATGGGTTAGAGAAAGAGTACAGAATTTGACAAGAAACAGAGAAATACTTTTGGATGCTTTGTCACCTCTTGGTTCAGAGGCAATTAAGGGTGGTCAAGGAGCAATTTATTTCTGGGCAAAGTTACCAGACAATTCTGACGATTATTTGGTTGTTCGCTGGCTTGTGGAGAGACATGGAGTGCTTGTTGTCCCTGGCAGTGCTAGTGGAGGACATGGATATATTCGTGTTTCTTTTGGAGGCCTTGTTGAAGATGACTGCAAAATTGCGGCAGCAAGGCTCAAAAAGGGCTTAGAGGACCTTGTTAACAATGGAATGGTTTCTAGTTAATTTTCAGGGGAGATGATTTGCCTGTACTGCTTTGATTAGGAGAACATAAATTATTCCAGGTGATTATTTGGCAATATGTCTGAACTTCGATGCTGGCTGCTATCAATTCCTAGATATCTTTAAATTTGACTTTGCCATCATGCATGATTGCAACTGATGAAAACAATGATTCCAAGGATCAACTTTCATAGGCATGAAAGTAATCATACTAATATTTCAGTCAAAATAATCTTCATTGGTATGGTTGATATTTAGCATTTCTTTATGTAGGATATACATTTTTTTATCCTGTTCTGATCCAAAATAATAATAATGTATCCTTTGCAAGAGAGCTGATGTATAGCGGTCTTTGCAGGAATAAAAAATAACTATTGAACCTATTCGTCAGACCTTTGACTTTAATATAAAGAAAGTAGTTTACTTGGAATATGACTTGCTTAAGGGTTATCAGAAGTGAAATGTTAGATTTTATAAATATACCGAGGCAATTGTTTCATTGTCTCAATGCTGACAAATGATTCCAGATGCAGACCTTTTGAGCTTGTAGACTCGTGGAGTGAGCCTAAAAATGGAAAAATAAAGCCCCATTTAACATTTTACAATATGCTTTCAAGTTCAAGGAGTGAACCTAAAAATGCAAAATAAAGGTAACTACAAAGACCTATTCAAGTTCCTCAGGGAGGACTGGAGCCATGTGCTCTACCAGTCAGAGTGTGATATTAAATCTGCTTTCCATGTTTAATTTCAGGCTGGTTATGGTTTTTAACACTTTTTGCCCCTATAGGGTTTCCAGGAAAACTTTCTAGTTGATTTGTTATGTTAATCTGGACTCTGGCTCCAGAAGGAACTCTTCTCTTGTTGATAGTTGTCTGTTTTACTTCTTCTAGTTTTAGCCTTTTAGGTTTTATACGACTTTCTTATTACATACAATGAGCTGAAATTTAGAGTTGTGCACATGCTGGTTGACCATGCTATTCGCAGTAGCTTATACTTGGGTTGTTTCTTTAGGTGGTTTGTGATGTTCATCTTCTGTTAGTGTGTTGTTTATCTTTACACCCTTGGACTGGTTTTAAAAGGATGAGCACTCCTGTTTTGTTGCTGATTAATGTCAAAAGCATTTTACAATATTCATTTGCACATGCCATCAGTAAATTAAAGTATTGTTCTGATAAATAAATCATCTATTTCAAAATTAACCTTTATAGACAACAAATCACGATTTTTCTGGAGCTCGCTATAGCATATTAACTTCCATTTATTTGATTTTGCAAAACATGCACAATTGCCACTAATGAGAATGTTGAGGATCAACTTTCATAGGCACGAAATTGATCTACTAAAATTATACTTGATAATTATGGGTTTGTTTGACATCAAAATTATTTTTTGTACTATGGACATTTTTCTGATCCTATTATCATGCAAAATAGGAAGAATCGTGCAAGGAAATTAATGTGTAAAAGTATATAAGCTATTCATCAGGCCTTTGAGATTGACTTCCTTGAAGGTCTGATTTCAGTGATCAAGCTTCTTTTTGAGTTTCCTCATAGGATGGTGGTGTTTGACTTGTGAGAGGTAGAGCGCAGCTGCAAGAGGTGATTTATAAGGGATGAATTGGACCAAAACATATTATTGTGCAGTTCACTAGTTCTCTTCATATATTGCATGTCGATTATTATTGATAAAGTAATGCAAGTTTGAGTCATGACCTGAGTACTGGGAAAATATCAACTGTACTACAATTAGCATTGTACTTCCACTTATGACACTCGCACGCAATGCAGGGACCACAATAATTGTGCACAAGAGAACTTAACATTCAACAAGGCACATAAGAGGGATATATTGTTCAGCATAGCTACAGTCATTTACAAATGCCTCATTAAGTATTAAAACACCCTAAATACCTAATATGCATTAATACGTCATAATATGCATTATGACCTAGTCACCTTAAAGACAACCTGAATAAAATTAAATTGATGAGTTTGTGTAGTGATAGATGTTCAAAATATGCAGTGTAATTGAATATGAATATGGAGCAGACAATTGACAATGTATGTAGAATTGCCTGAAGAAAGATGCATAATGTTAGTTATGTACAGTATTTGTGAGAACAAATATATGAAGTCCATGTGTTGTATCTCCCATTTGAATTTTTTTAACTGCAAAGTGTAACAGTGCATGTTTTCATAAATAAAGGAAGACAATTGTTGATTGGTCCAACTCATTTCATATCCTCATTTACAACTATCACAACCACTGATGACATCCTTACTTGTAGTACCATGGAACTCTAACTAGGATGAGTGTTTCAGAATTTGGTAGTCCAACATGGCAAGGAAATTTTTTGAACCACAATGTTGCCAATCAATAACTAAGATTTGTGGCATGATTGAATGACACAAATCCTCTTTGTTCAACCAACTCTTGAAGAGCATACACTAATGGAGTGTAGCTGTGGCAAAAGATTTGCAAACCAACAATTTCCTTACCTTTGTTACTTCAGCAGTTATAAACTTATAATAAATATGAACATGAAAGCACAAAACCATCAACACAATGAACACCGGAATTTATATGGAAACCCAAGACGAGAAAAACCACAAAGAAACTAATTATCATGAAAAGAACATCGGTCAAGGCGTTTTTTACAAGGGCTAGCTGTCAGTTTTCTTACTACATGTAGGCTTACTGCCAGTCAGTTGAGCTAACTATCCAGAAAATGGTAAGGTTCACTGCTAGCACAAATAGGCTCACTGCCAAAATAATTTTTTAAAAATAGAATCCACCATTGAAGCCACTGTCACTAATACTCATGAACACAAGAGTAATATAACAATCTGCTACTAGTTGCACCAACTCACATATACATCAATACACATATCTTCCCTTGTTAGATTCACAACCACTTTGTATATTGCTTGCATACTAGCATACTTTTATAACATAACAAATAAAATCGTCGTTCTCTAATATCAACCCATGCCAACAACTAGGTTGGCCAAATGCAATTTGAAATAAGTCACATAAAGGATTTTCACAATGGTAAGGAGTGAAATGTGGACCACTCACCACAACATGCCTATCATTAGGATACTAGGAACCACAGACATGGATGAAAGCACAATGACCACATCCAAGATAGGTTTGGGCCCAAACAAATGAACTATACTATGCTGCAAGATAAATGGGGCGAACACTGACATGTAAGTTAAATCTTTATGACACATCATTTAGAGCACACTCTACTATATAACTAAAATATCCAATCCACATTTATGCATAGGATATGTTGACATCAAGGACAACAACAATGATATCATCAACATTGCATTCTAGCACAAACAAATTGACAACTAACAATTTTTTGTTCTTGGGAAGACAATTGACCTATTTTAATGATATGAATACGACGCGTTCATTTGACATTGATGTCAACATCTTGATCCAATTATATGAGAATGTTTCTTTTGATGGACTTGTGCTAATCGAACAATCTTTGCAACATTTGAAGTATCCAATAGAGTTGGAAAATAAGGGCACAAGAGTTTGACATTGAAGACTCATTGCGACACAACATAAGAAGGAAGATTTAGCTCAAAAACCTTAAGTTCCTTGCTTGGTGATGGTGTATGGCCTAAATTTCTAGCTTCTTGTAGGTTCATGTTAGTCTTTCCTTTTGAAAGTGTAGATAGACTTGATCATTGATTAGGAGTGTGTGTGTTGCTTGATGCTTGTCGTAACATTGCTTATATTTTGCATTAGTTGCTTTCAGAATGGTCTACACTACATGTACAATGTGCTCAATACATTGAACTTTGTTAACTTCCTCCAAAGTTGAAGGAGTTGCTCTCTTTGTTGGCAAAACATGATAAGCTATGCCAATAGGTGCAATGGGTTATAGATCCATGAATATTTACCACTTATATATCCATCCATTCGTTTGTAAATATGTAGTAGACTTGCAATTTTATACACCACAATTGTAAAACTCAAATTTGGCAAAACTTAGTACATCTAAAACTTTTAAAAACTTGGAATTTTGAGAAAAACTTAGCAATTTATTGAACATTCAAAATTATATAAAGTTTAAAAATGTTCTTAAAAATCATGCATATCAAATTTTTGTGACATCCCTTGTAAAGATGATTTTGGATTCCCATAATTTCTCTAATTTAGAAGAGACTTATTTCTTTCTATTCTTTTACTTGTAATCAATGTATGTGCTAATGGTAACATACAAATAGATATAATAACAATATCTTCGTACAAAGTGTTGGCCATCTCAATATCATCCGATCATACTTTGATTCACACTCTATCCTGTTACTCGTTCCATGTCTTCATATATTAGTTAGACTTAATTATAGTTCAATTATAATATTCTTCCTTGTGCTTGCATTGGTATCTCCTTAATAGAATTGGATTGCAATATATTAATTATTATTTTATGCTCACTAGTGATACATAGGAATCTCCCTCCCTCCCCCCCTACTTCCTCCCTCCCTCCCTCCCTCCCTCTCCTTCTCCCTCTTCCTCTCTCTCCCTCCCTCTCTCCATTATTGTTAAGACATTGTTCCATGACTTCCTATGATGTTAAAATAAACTCTCCTCATAAATTCCCTTTCTACATGTAATGTATTTTCTATTATAATTATAATTATAAATATGGATTATTCCTTGAGACAAGTCAATGCCTATCAATGATTGGAGATCTTTTTAAACTATTACTAATAGCAGACAAACACTTAAAAAAGGAGCAACAAAAACAAGATTTAATATACCAAAGATGGAAACTAAAAATTTATGAATTTATTAACAAAAACTTGTGATTTTTGTTGATTGTTTGCAATTGAGAGGAATGCTCTTATCATAGAGCTTATACAAATTTGTAGAGAGTTCTTGAGAAGTTGAAGAAGGAAGCATTCTAGAGAATATTTTGTACTTCTAATTTACATATTCTACCTAGATACAATACCAATTGTGTATTCAACATCTTGTCTAGTTATATTAAAATAAACAATATTTTCGATAAGTTGCCTATACAATTTTTCATCCACCTTTTGAGTAGAGTTAGCACTTAATTTTAATCCAACTTCACATGGTGTATTAGATGGTTTATAATCACACTTGTTAAATTTCTTTAGTCCAACAAGATCATATTCGTTTGAGATAGTATGATCCTTCTTCTTGTCATACTTGCATACCCAAAATATAGTGCATTAACCCTAAATCTGTTATTTCAAAAACTTGTTTGTGTTGATCCTTAGTTATCTCAATGTTATGTGTGTGATCTTCTATAATAATCAAGTCATCCACATACAATACAATGCTAACAACTTTATCATCTCTATATTTTACACACAAATCAGGATCATCTATATTTCTTTTAAATCCAACATCTAGAAAGTACTTGTTTATTTTTTAGTAGCATGCCCTTGGTGCTTGCTTAAGACCATATATTGACTTTCTTAATTTTACACACCAAATTTTCTTCCCCATATTTTATAAATCTTGGTGGTTGTTGCATGCCAATTTCTTCCTTTAAGTCACCATGCAAGAGTCGACTTCTTACATCCATTTAACATTTTTTCTAGCCAAACTTTGTGGCTAAAACAAGTATTGTATGAATGGAAGTCATTTTAGCTACTGGAGCAAAGGTTTCAATATAGTCTATACATTCTCTTTTTGAGAAACCTTTAGCCACTAACCTTTCTTTTTATTTTTCAATAGTTCCATATGATGTGAACTTGGTTCTATAGGTCCACTTGCAACCAATCACATTTTTTCCTTCTGGAAGTGTTGTTAGTTCCCATGTTCCATTTATTATTATCAAATGGTTGTATTTTTATTTAATAGATTCTTCCCATTCATCTTTTCCTTTTGCTTCTTTATATGTGTTTGGGGTGTTAACCTGCATCACCTTAGCTATAAGAGCATAGTTAGTAAAAATATTTCTAGGACCTTCTTGATCAATTTCTTGGATGCTTCTAGTTTTTTGTGGATTTTTATTATCACTTTCAGTTGATTTTTGAGCTCGTGTCTCTTCTCTTGTAGAAGATTGTACACCTTGACTTTGACCATTGGTAGTAGTAGACTTTTCTTCTTCAATCAAAATTGGATAGAAAGATAAATATTGGGAAAATGTTCTTCTTAACATCTTCATCAAACCATGCATTTCTTTTAAAATGACTTTCATTTGTTTTATGATAGTATAACCTATATCCTTTTGATTCCTCACTATATTCAACCATTATGCACTTCTGAGTTTTCCTTGCAATTTTTCTTCTTCTCTCATTAGGAATGTGAGCATGTGCATTACAACCAAAAATTCTAAAATGAGATATTGTAGGCTTTCTTCCGCTCCATGCCTCTTCTAGTACTATATTCAAAACTAGCTTAGCAGGTGTTCTATTCAAGATATATACGACATCATCTACTACTTCAGCCCAAAATGTAGCTTCTAGATTTCTATAATGAAGAATAAACCTATCCATTTGTGTTATAGTTTTACTTTTTCTTAGCAACCTCATTTTGTCCGGCTGAGTAAGAGACGACTGATTGTTTCTTTATGTAATTTTATTTATGAAAATCTGAATAGGCTTTATTCATGTATCCAATCCCTCTATCAATTCTTATTATTTTAAAACATTTTCCACTTTGTCTTTCAGTCAAAGCTTTAAACTCCTAAAACTTTTACACTTAAACTTTTTCTTCTTAAAATTACACTCAAATTCTTCTACTGTAATCATCGATAGTGAGAACATACCTTGATCCTTCAATTGAAAGGACCCATAACATCACTATGAACTAAATGTACATGAGTTTTTGCCCTCCATGATTTACCTCGTGGGAAACTCAACACACATTGTTTCTCATTGCACATCCCTCACATACCTTTACACTTGGTGATATCTTTAGAAGTCCATGCGCCGTTCATAATTGTTGATTTTCATGGATTGATGTAAATGTACTAAGCACTATTAGATTTTTTGGTATGTGTTTTCCAACTAGCAACAATCACTTATTTATATTTAGATTATATCAAGAGGAGACATGTTCTTTCATGAAACATGTCTTCATTAAAATAACAATATATATATGTATGTATGTATGTACATGTACACACACATATGTGTGTATATACATACACACACATGTGTGTGTATATACATACACACACATGTGTGTGTGTGTGTGTGTGTGTGTATGTCTATACACACACACACATGTATATATGTATACATAAGAATAGGGATACACACACACAGTTGGAAACTACAATTTGAACAATTATTGTGTTATCATTGATGTCAAACCTTCTTGGTAAGATAATTTTCTATTTGATTTAAGTGTCATATCTATATGATTGATGTAGAGGATTTGAGAAGTTAGTCATAACAATAGCACTTAGAAGAAATGTTGAGTTATGAGAAGAAACTACAATGGGAATTTGATTAGTTAGAGTTTGACAAGGTAAAGTGATTGTTTAAATCATGCTACAAGTGAAGAAATAGTTGTACTGAAGCTTTGAAGAAGTGTTCAAAGAATGACTAAATGCATAGGCTTGATCGAGCAACATAGCAGAAGATTAAGGAACTTAAAGTATATGTCAAGTGATGATAGTGTCAATTGAGTGTTAGTATGTGTTGAGCAGAAGTAATGTTGACCGAACATTAGTATTGACTAAGTGTTAGTATATGTGTTGAATAGAAAATTTAGTAGCGACCGAGTAACCTAATGATGACCGAGTGTCATAATAAAATGTTGGCTAAGGGACAACATTTTAACAGATTATGAGAAAGTCATGGTTCCTAGTCCACAGAGTTGATTTCTTGGAATATGTAAAGCATGTTAAAGATAATGATGGATGACTTGGAACATTTAAATCAAGGAAAACTATGTTTGTGCATTTCTATGGAAGGATTCAAGGAGAAGTTTCTAGAAGTTTCTAGAAAAGTAAAGAAGAAATGAAATGTTAGAAGGATTTGATGAATCTAACCAAACCCTAATATCTATGGTGGTGAAAGCTATTAGATTTCCACAATCCATGAAAGTTCTATTTTCTTTCTGGGAAAGATTGTGTAAGCTTTTTTCTCATCAACATTTCAAATCACACTACATACTTTATCATCAATTCTTTTGTTCCTTGAATCTCTTCCATCTTGATGATGGATCATGTAGTGTGATCCGAAATGTTAACGAGAAAAAGACTTACACAATCTTTTCTAGAAAACAAATAGAATCTATGGTGGTGTTAAAGGAGAAAAAGATCATAATTACCTATTTAACTAGTAATGTTGGAGTAGTTGTTGATGCTATTGATTGGCGAACTTAAGCAAGAGACTGTGAAGAGTTGTGAAGAGGTGAAGAGTGATTGCTTGAAGGGTTGCCAAGCGAATCAGAGACACAAATTACAATGAAGGTCACTCAGTGGATCAACATGTGAGCCGAACTATGATAAGTATTTACAAAGTGAGTTATATTTGTTAGATCAAAACCTGATGTTACTTTTTGACCATTGTATTAGTATTGAAATCATTTAATCAAGGTTGACCTACTAGTCATATGTAAATCCTTTAATCAAGGTGGCATTCTGATGAAATGTTCTCAAGTCCTCTAACAAGGCCACTCCTAATATGGTGATTATATCATTTAACAAGGTCACACTTAACAATGTGTTTTGTAACCTTTAACAAAATTTTCTCCCAGCATAGCTCACTTTAGAAGAATAAATTGGTAACATGTTATGGTGGTTTTTCCCAAATTGAATTTCCACATTAAATCCTAGCATCAAACTTATGTGGAGGTTATTTGTGATGATTTATTGTTAAAGTTTTACATTTTGCATGTCTATTTTATTAGGATAGTGGACTTCTAGTTGATGTTATTGATAATTTGCAATAGAGGCTGAGCTAATTGATGTTAATATCTCAAGTAGTTGAAGTGTTTGTTTGTTCAATTGGTACATCTAGACCTTGGATAACTGATTCACCCCACCCCCCTCTCAGTTATTTTAAAAATTCTAACAATTGGTATTAGAGCATTGGTGCTTGTAGAGAAAATTTTGAAGCTACTTGAAGCTAAAGATCAAGATGTACAAAAATGAGGTGTCAAGGTTGAACAAAGAGAACTTCCTTGTACGGAAAAGTTTGATGAGGCTACATCTAGCAAGAATTGGAGATTGTACAATACATTTTGTGGATAATGCATATGTGCTGATAACAATTCTTCCTCTAATAGCTCAACAACTAAAGAAGAAGAAAGAACACAACCAAGCTATGTTGGAGATTTCATGAGCCCTAATCTATGCCAAGTTTGATGACATTAAAAATTGCAAAAATTCCAAGGAAATGTGGGATACACTGCAGACCATCTATGGAGGAGACAAAAATGTCTTGAGGGAAAAATCAAAAAGCTTGAGAGGTAAGTTTTATGAAATGAGAATGATGGAAGGTGAGAATATTGTCCAGTATTCTAGAAGAATCAAAGAGGTTGTTAATGTTATAAGAGGAGAAAATGGAAAGATTGATGATGAGACCGTGATCAACAATGTATTGAGAACTTTACTTCCTATTTATGCCATTAGGGTCTCTGCAATACAAGAATTGAGATGTACTCCTGGTAGTAACCTAACCTTAGAAGGTGTTAATGGTAGATTTACCACTTTTGAAATGTCAAATTTTGATAATTTTACTCCTACCACTATTGAATTTGCTTTTAAATCACAATTAGTTATTAGTAAGAAAGGAAAAGGAAAATGTGTAAAAAGTGATAGTGATGTTTCTGTAATGTCCCTTCTCGTATCTTGAGCATTTGATAATATCTATAAAAAATGTTAGTAGATGGAGAAGACAACATAAACATATATGAGTATACAAAAATATTAGAAATTAACGAGATGAATATTATTAAATAATCTAAGTAATAATTCCCTTACTAAACCCACCTAATCCTTTAAAAGAGGATCTACTTAGATTTACCTAACTCTCTAATGAGAATAACTCTTAGTTAGGAAACCATCATGCTAAGAGCACCTTCTAAGGCCTTTGGGATCTCTATTAACGAGCGAACTCATTAACAATACATGCTTGTTAGAGATCCCACCTCTAACCAAGCTTCTTGTTTCTAACATATGCATATGATTAACCACTACAATATATATTTTCTCTAAGAGACTATCTACAAATCTCTCTTTGGGTTCCAATTTGCAATCCCAACATTCAATCAAGAATGTCCTCTAATATTTGAGTTGTCTTAAAAGAAACTTGATATTCTAATTAATTGCCTCTACCAAGTTCTTACTTAATCTTTACGAGAACTATAAAGTTCTCATCTCAATCCTTGATCTCCATAATTTTATCTATCAAATAATTCATATTTATTTGTGAAATAAACATATCAAATGAACACACCTCTGGTTCCTTTTAGTTTTTCATTTTATAATCCTTCATAGAATATATATTATTTCAATTCCCAACATTCAATATTTATTAGTTTAGTTTCCTCACTTTCTCTATTCTAATGTAGTTCTGTAAGAATTTGATATAGCTCTGATACAATGTAAGAATTTACCTTGGAGAAAAATTCACCCAAGATCAAGGAACTCAAACACAAGCACAATAGTAGATCAATAAGGTATGATCAGAATAACAATACCCACAATTGATTTATTGCTATCCAATTCAATGTGAAAGTACACTAAGAGTGCATATATATAAAGGCCTCTAGAATGCTTCTAGAATGCCTAAGAATCAACAACATGATAAGTTATACAACTAGGCACATGTCCACTAGGTGTGGGTTATCCTCCATTAAGAACATGAGTAAGTGCAATGATGAGAGGATAATCCTACAAAGGTGTAGCACATAGATTTATGTTGTAGACACCATGTGCTAAAATAGGAGTATGAATAACTATGTTGTCTACATGAAAACTCAGTTAATTATACAAACTCCAGTGTTGTAGACACCTAGTGCTGAATTAGAGTTGCTTACTTTTGTGTTGTCAACATGACAACTCATAAAAGTACGCAAACTCCTAAGTGTCTCACCAAATAAATAATAAAATAATACATCAACCAAAGTAAACTTAAGTAAAGTGTAAATAGTAAATATGTATTTACACCAACACCCCCCTTAAGTGCAATGTAGGAGAATGCCCTTAAGTTTACAAAAACTAGAATGAAATGCAAGATGGGTCATGGCTACTAGGCCATGTTAGGTACCCATGTACATAATGAAATGCAATATCTCACAAAGCAGAGAAAGAGGGAAAACCTCACAGGAAAAACCCTCCCCCAAAAAGAGAGATAAAAAAATAAGATGCATGGAGGGATGAAGTAATCAAGACCCCCCCATTACGACATACATCAAGTATATACAAAAGAGAAGAATGAGAAGGACAAAACCCCATAAGAGGAAAAAATCCCCTCCCATAAAAGAGAAGAAGACCACTATGTATGACTCCAAGTCTGCTATGTATGACTCCATAAACAAACCTGAAATGTTTGTCAAGAAGTCATCTACAGAAGTTGGTGCTAGAAGACAAAGTGTACCTTGTTGTGTTGAAGGACATGAATCAATCACTGTGGCAATGGATGAAGTATTTGCCTTAGCAAAGAGAAGACAAATATCATTGATGATGTCTCCTACATCGCCAATGTGAGACTCCACAAACAACCTTGCAATGTATGGAAGGAAGTCGTCCCATGAAGCTGAAGTAGGAAGACATGGTGTTTCCTGCTACACTGAATCGAAAGCATCTATGGATGGAACTGGATTAGTAGTAGCAACAAGAGCATCAGGAGGTGTGATCTCATCTGGAGAGGATGCAGTTGCAACTGGAGGTAAAAGATCTTTTGGGAATGGAGGAATGTGTGGATCTCCATACAGCTCCCAAAGATAAATCCAAAAATCATATGGATCAGTTGACTTAATGTCATCAAGTGAATCCATAACCTCCATATCCATAAATAGAAAGAGATTACGAAAAATAATGGAAAAAGTGTCACCATCGTATGAAAGACCTTTCACATATGGTAATGCATTATGCTGACTAAGATAGATGATAACCAACTGACTCCATTGCTGATAGTTTTCTGGTGTCAAGATAATTAAATCTTCCCCTTCCATGATGAACTAATCAATGTACCCCCCAAAATCCAATAGCCAATTTAGGGCCTATTTTTGAAAGCAATATTTTAGTCCATAGAACCTATAATGTAATTGTAGATCTAGAAAATAGACAAAAAAATGCACTTTAAAAAAAAGTGGAACTTGAAAATGTGTCCAGGTGAGCCCGTACTAAGCATTTAAGGTTGCAAAAATTGAGATTTGCGAGTTGCAAAAAAATTTAGGAATAGAGATCTCAAACCACCTACACCAATGTGTAGATCACAAAATTCTACCCCCCCAAAAAAAAATTGCTTGCAAAAAGGAGTCCGTATGAGGGAGATATCACTGTTTGAAAATCACTGCTGTAATTATTTTCCCTGAATCGTTGCCTTCATGCCTCAAAAAATCAATGGATTTAGATTTTTCCTCAGATATCCAATTTGGATGAAGCAAAATCCAATTTGGGGTTTTTTTGACCTTTTGAATGTGATGCAAATATTTGATTTGCACCAGCAAGTTTCAATCTTCACCTACAAAAAATCTTCCCTATAGGGCTGATGGCCAATTTTTTTGGAAAAAATAATATAGATCCAAATTATTTTTTATAGAGATGCAGATAAAAAAAATGTAGATCTAAAAATTAAATGTACAGATTTGAAATGATCATACCAATTTCACAAATCAGGCCTTTGGGTTGCAAGTTTGCAAAAAATTGTTGCCTCAATTTTGACTATGGCCTAACATAGGCAAATTTATACTCAATTCATCGAATCAATGTTCTAGATGCAATAGAAAGGTCTACTTTGGCTCTAGACACTCCTAATGACTGTGATACTCTAGATCTAGGTCGAGGTGCTGAAGCAAGAATGGTCTCGAACGACTATGTGGAGAATCTCCCTGAGCTCTGATACCATGTAAGAATTTTGTATAGCTCTGATACCATGTAAGAATTTTCCTTAGGAAAAAATTCACCCAAGATCAAGGAACTCAAACACAAGCACAACAATAGACCAATAAGGTATGATCAGAATAACAATATCCACAATGATTTATTGCTATTCAATTCAATGTGAAAGTACACTAGGAGTGCCTGTATATAAAGGCCTCTGGAATGCTTCTAGAATGCCTAGGAATCAACAACATGATAAGTCATACAACCAGACACATGTCCACCAGGTGTGGGTTATCCTCCATTAAGCACAAGAGTAAGTGCGATGATGAGAGGATAAACCTACAAAGGTGTAGCATGCAGATTTATGTTGTAGACACCGTGTGCTAAAATAGGAGTGCGAATAACTATGTTGTCTACATGAAAATTCAGTTAATTATGGTAACTCCAGTGTTGTAGATACCATGTGCTGAATTAGAGTTGCTTACTTCTGTGTTGTCAACATGACAACTCATAAAAGTACGCAAACTCCTAAGTGTCTCACCAAATAAATAATAAAATAATGCAATATAATAAAATAAGGCATTAACCTAAGTAAACTTAAGTAAATTGTAAATAGGAAATACATATTTACACCATCAAGTTCAACTCTCTCATGCATAATTATTTTTTAATCGTCTCATATTTTATTTATCATTCATGTCCTTTTCAAAGAGTTGGAGACCTTCATAATCACAATCCTTTGGAAAAGTCATAACACTTCATAATCAAAGTCCTTTGAAAACTCATAACACTTCATAATCACAATACTACCAAAAAGTTACAACACTTCATAATCATAATGCTACCAAAAAATTATAACACTTCATAATCACAATACTATCAAAAAGTCACAACCTTTCATAATCAGAACCCTTTTGAAAAGTCACAACTCTTCATAGCTAAAATATTTTTCAAGAGTCACAACCATTCATAATTAAAACCCTTTCAAAGAGTCACATCATTTCATCATTGAAAATATTTGAAAAAGAATCACTTGTTTTCTTCTCATTCCTCTTCTAATAATCCTTATTTAACTCTTCTCTCCTCCTCCTCTTCCTTCTTTTTTAAAATGAACTCTCCTCCCTTTTATACCTTAATTTTTAAAAATCACATCTTTTCATTTCATCTCTTGACTTTTTATTAGATTTAGTTAATTTTTATTATATTATTTATTTACTTGTCTATTTTATATTTATTATCATTTATTATTAAATCTTATTTAGAAAGATAACATATTTTCTACAATATTATCTTGTATTTAATTTAATTTTTTAATTTATCCATTGTACAATTATTATTATTTAATTATTATGAATATTATACTAAATATTATTTTATTAATAACATATTATATATGTAATTTTTATTTCTTATTTCTATATATATTAAAATGAGGACATGAAAATCCACTCTTCCTCAAACTGTTTGTCCTCAAGTAATTAGATAGTTTCTTCTATTGATTTGAAAGATGAATGTCCTTTATTCTAAATTTTTAGGTTGCTTTCATTGACATGATTGATTTTATTCCAATTTTCATTCTCTTTCTATATTATTCTTTCATATGAGTTATTTTCCTCCTTTTTTACCATACACGATGGAAAGATCATGCTTTGATACCACTGTAATGTCCCCTCTTCCTAATTAGGGTCGAATGTTGTAACCTGCGACCTTTTGTCAATACAAGATAGAAAAAATAAATTAAAATAAATTAGAAAGATTGAACTAAATAAATATTAGTCTAAATACTACCCTCGCTACCCTTCCTAATCCTTTGAAAGAGACCCTTCTCAAATCACCATACCCTCTAGTGAGAATTATATTTCAATTAGGTAATCATCATATAAAGAGAATCTTCCTTAGGCCTCTTTGGGATCTCTGATAACACAACTTGGTAGAGATTATACCTCTAACCAAGTCTCTAATTTGTGACATATGCATATGTTTGACCACTACAATATGTATTGTCTCTAAGAGATTCCCTACAAATCTCTCTTTGGGTTTCGATTTGGAACCCTGACATTGAATCAAGAATGCCCTCTAGTCTCTAAGTTCTCCTTTAGAGAAACTTGCAATTCAAGGTGAATGTTAGTCTCTGAATTCTCACAGTGAGAAGTTTGACATTAGATTATGAATATCCTCTACCAAATCTTCACGATCTGTATAAGAACTATAAATTCTCATTCCAATAACATTTAGATATCTCTATATTAATATTGATATATCCCTCTAGTTATTCTTGATCTCGTATTATTTATATCTTCTTAGAGTTATATATAATCAATTCTTATTTTTCTCTTCACTTATTTAATTTCTCTTTTCTCTTCTTGATTTATGCCTCCTTTCCTTTAGAATCTATATATATGGACCTTATTATTTATTTGTTTCATGTTATTGACCTCTAGTTTGGTCTTTTCAATAATCTACCCTCCACCTTTGTGTATAACTTTCTTTAATGATCTTCTTTCTTCTTTGCTATACTAACTTCACAGACACTATATTCATTCTTTTATGCACTTAGTTCTCATTTATTTGCAACAAACATTGAATGTAGGTCTGTGAACTTCCAGCCGACATATACTAGTTACTTCTTGGTTTCTAGAATTATCTTTGTATTACATCCTCTCTTATAACTAATTTCTTCATTTGCATGTTTAGTAGAGTTGATCTAGCACACTCCACTCATTCTCCTCTAGGTGAGCTAGTGACTCTACCATTCTCTTTGATTTCTTCTATCCCATGTTTTCTCTCTATTCTTCCTCACTTATGCTTAGTGAAATCAATGAAGTCTTTCTATCTATGCATCCCACCTTACATTTTTTTCTCATGATGTTGGTCCTTGTCTATGATGTTAACGAAATCACCACATATCATTAATAATTTTTTATTATTTGTTTGTTTCAGAACCTTTTATCATTATCTCATATCCTTATTGTCATTGTTAGCTTATTATTTACCATTTTTCAAGTTATTTTTGGTCTCACATCTTCCTTCCATATATTCATAGTTTTGAATTTTGTGCATATATATAATTTTTGAATCACTTCAATTGCTTAGTGGGGAGTTTGGTCTTTCTCTTACAATTGGCAGAGATGGTAATCTAATGTCAAATAATCATTGTTCAATGGAACTTCTTATAAACTCTTTGCTTCATGTCATGATTTATTCTTTATCTCTCTATTGATCTATGCATTGTATTCAGGTGGATTGTTTCATTATTCTAACATATTTTTTTGGTCCGATGGCATTTCTAAGAAATCATGGCCTTAGGAAATACTTCCCTTGAAACATATATTTTCTCTTTTTCTTTCCTCAGATGTTCCATGTCTCCCCCTTCGATCCTTATCTTATATGAGTGCATTTTCAATGGTCACTAACCAATGCCATGCCCTTTGATTGTGCCTTTGGTCAAGTGACCAATATCCTTATTAAATTTTCATCACTATTTATAATTACTAATTTATTACATTATTCAAATATATTAATATTGAAATTTATTGTATTATATTATTGGATTATATTCGTATTGATTACATTTCTAGAATAGATATTAATAAAATTTAATAAATAGAGTATATTTATTCATTGTTATTATATAATTGTCTTATTTTATGAATTCAATGATTAGGTATCTATTATATATATTAGATTTCATTACTAGGAGGGCATATTATAGTTTTTGATGATGAGCTTGAAGCACTGATGGCTAGAAGACTTCCAAGAGGCAAAGGAAAATACAAAGGTAAACTTGCTATAATATTTTTTTCATGTAACAAAGTTGGTCATATTTTTGCAAGATGTCTTGATAGAGAAGATAAGGATGACAAGAGGGACATAAAATACAAAGGAAGAAGAGATGATCGAGTCAATAGGAGAAACAAAGACAAAGGAAAGAAATCTTGTTACATTGCTAAAGAAGAAATTGACAATGAATTCAAAAGTAATGATGAAGAAGTTGTCTATGTTGCTATGAAAGAAGATTTTGATGAAAATGAGAAAACTACATTAATCTCATATGTAAGTAAAGGTGATAGGTGGATAATTGATAGTGGTTGTTCAAATCACATGACTGGTAATAAAAGTGAATTTGAAACTATGGGACCATACAAGGGTAGTTGTGTTAAGTTTGGTAATGATGAACCATGTCTTGTGAAAGATAAAAGATCAATACAATTGACTCATAAGATCAAGTGTTACAATGTTTATTGGGTTGAAGGACTTAACTATAACTTGTTGTGTGTTTCATAGTTCAAAAAATCAAGATACATGGTTGAATTCCATCACAAAAGGCAAAGATATTTGGTGTTGATGGTGAACTAATTGGAAGTACTGATCAAACAAGAGGTAACTTGATTTTTTTGGATTTATATGATGAGACATGTATGTTTTCACAATATGAAGACAAATGGTTATGGCATAAGAGGTTATGTCATATGAACTTTGACAATTTGGTAAGCATTACTAAGATGACAAGAGTAAGAGGTTTGTCAAAACTAAAGAAACTTGATAATGATATGTGTAAACAATGTCAGTTGGGAAAAAAGACAAAGTTTAGTTCTAAGAGCAAGACATATTTATATAATGATATTTTGGAACTAGTTCATACCAATCTTTGTGGACCTATTGGTATTCAAATCTATTGTGGAGACAAACACTTCATTCTATTTGTTAATGACTATTCTAGGATGATGAATGTGATGCTTCTTAAAGAAAAATTTGATGCTTTTCAGTTGTTTAAGTGGTATTTGGCCAGAATTGAAAAGGAAACAGGTAAAAGTTTGAAGTGGTTGAGATCTGACAGGGGTGGATAATTCATCTCTAATGAATTCAATATATTCTGCAATGATAGTGGAATCAGAAGGTAGATGTTAGCACCTTGGACCCCTCCCAAAAATGAAATAGCTAAAAGGAGAAATAGATCAATCATGGATTGTGCTAGAACATTGACGATGGAAAATAATGTAATACATAAATATTGGAGAGAAGTTGTAAGTACAATAGTTTATACTTTGAATAGAGTACAAGTAAAGAAAGGTACAAATGTTACACCCTTTGAATTGTGATATGGATATGCACCTAATGTGAAGTATTTTAAAGTTTTTGGAAGAAAATGTTATATACTGAATGATAATAGAAATGGAAAAATTGATACTAAAAGTGATGATGGGATATTTCTAGGATATTCCACTAAGAGAAAAGCTTATAAGTGTTTGAAATCTGACACTAACAAAGTTGTGGAAAGTGCAAATGTGTAAGTTGAAGAATATGCAAAAAAATAATGAAATTTAATGCAAGACAAAACTTGAAGATTAAAACTCATTTATATATGTGAATGAAGGTGCTCCTTGCACTCTATCTGAGAAAGATAACAAAGCTACAAATTAGAAACAAAGTGTGAATGTCAAGTTGCAACAACCAGTTGTTGAATTACAGACTATGGTTGCTAAAAAACAACAAAATGATGCTAAGGAACACATAGAAGGTGCCAAACATCATGAAGACAATGCCGAGAAAGAAAATATTGAACTAGAACCTGAACTAGAGAGCCAAAATGAACTTGAAATAATTTTTCAAGATGAACCTATAGAAGAATAAAGAAGGAAAAAACATGTAATAGAAAAATATGTGAGAAGACATCATGCACCTTAGAAAATCATTTGTGATAAAGAATCTAGAGTTATGAGAAGGAAAATAATCAGAAGTGAGACATGTCTACTTTGTGTATTTGAATCTAAATTAGTAAAATATGCTTTGGAGAATGAGGATTGGATTCAAGCAATGAATGATGAAATTGACCAGATAGAGATGAACAAAATATGGACACTAGTACCTAGACCTAAGGATAAGAATGTTATTGGAACAAAGTGGGTATTCAGGAACAAGCTAAATGAAAAAGGTGAAGTCACAAGGAACAATGCAAGATTGGTATGCAAAGGATATGCACAAAAAGATGGAATTGATTACGAGGAAACATTTTCCCCAGTTACAAATTAGGAGTTAGAACACTATTTTCATATTCTTCTTATAAATGAACGCATACCAAATGGATGTCAAATATACATTTATGAATGAAATACTTGAAAAAGAAGTTTACATTGAACAACTAGAAGGATCTATTGACCTGAATAAGAAGAACATGGTATGTAAACTGGAGAAGGTTGTATATGGTTTGAAACAAGCTCCTAGAGCATGGTATGTGAGATTGCACAGTTATTTGGTGAAGATTGGATTTGCAAGAACTAATGATAACTTCAATTTATACTTGAAGACTAGTAGTAACAATGAGGTATTGTTATCTGAAATCTTTGTTGATGATTTCATATTTGGAGGAAAGGAAGCATTATCAAAATCTTTTGCAGATGAGATGAGGAAGGAATTTGAAATTTTTATGTTTGGTGAGATCAAATTCTTTGTTGGTTCACAAGTATATCAAATGAAGCAACGTATTTTTATTTCTCAATACAAATACATCAAAGAGATAGTAATTTTTTTTGGAATGGAAGATTCAAGACTAGTTATGACACCTACGACCACATGACATAAGTTATCTAAGAATCATGATTCAACTGATGTAAACCAGACATTATATAGATCAATAATTGGGAAACTACAATATGTTGTTCACAACAGACATGATATTGCATTAACAATTGCGATAGTTGCAATATTTTTTGTAAGTCCTAAGGAGAATCACATGATGACAATGAAAAGGATAATGAGCTATCTAAAAGGAACCAAAGACTATGGATTGTATTACAAGAAGAATGATATGTTTGAATTGAAAGTGTTCACTGATCCAAATTGGGCAAGAAATGTTAATGATAGAAAGAGTAATAGTGGAAGAGCTTTATTTCGAGGAAAGAGACTAATTTTATGGACAAGCAAGAAGCATAACTACATTTCTCAATCAATAGGTGAAGTTGAATATGTGGTAGCAATAGTGAATTGTTCAAACATCATATGGATCAAGAAATTGTTGAAATGAATGAAGGAAGATATCAATCATCCACTTGTTATCTATTATGATGAAACTAGTGCTAGAAACATATCAAAGAATCATGTGATGCACACAAAGACTAAGGATATTTCTATCAAGTATCATTACTTGAGAGAGTTAGTTCAAGACAAAGAAGTGGGATTGGAGTATGTGAACACTAAGGAGCAAATAATTGAGATTTTTTACTAAGACATTACCTAAGGATTCTCATGAATATCTAAGAGGTAAATTAGGGGCAATTCCCCTAGACAAGGATACTTAAGCTAAGATGGAGCTCTACATCAAATGTGTTGATCAAAATATCTTACAAATTGATGCAGATAGTCCTACTTTAGGAGCTTCCTAAAGTAGTAAAGGAAGGAGGACAAAATGTTGTATCATTCATAGATAAGATGATAGATGATGAATTCTTTATTGACATGTAGATATCTACATGATCAAGATACATGAGATAGATGAAGTATCTTTGGAATTGTTGTCAAAGAGGGAGATATTGTGAATTAGTTACCTATGAAATAACAAGAAAAAAGAGAGATAATGTTAGCTACCATGGAGAAGAGAGTGTAAGTAAGAGAGATTATGAAGATGGATTTATTCAGTAAGAGATGTTGCAAAGAGGGAGAATGTATGCAAGGTGTTACCAAGAATCATGATCTATGATAAAGTGAGCTTATGTGTTGCATATCAGAGTTGCATGTATGAGAATTAGAATGAAACTGAGAGATAGAAGATTGTTGGACACAGATGAGAATCAAAATGAAACAAAGGATATTAATGAAGATTTGATACTAAACACAGAGGGAAATTTCTCAAAGTAGTACATGTTTTGGATTGTATAATAACTAGAGCTGGTGCCACCAATGCCAGAGAGGGAGATTGTTGTAAACTACAATCGAAACAATTATTATGTTGTCATTGATGTCAAACCTTATTGATAAGATATTTTTTGTATGATTTAAGTGTCATATCTAGATGATTGACAAAGATGATTTGAGAAGTTAGTCATAACAATAACACCTAGAGGAAAGGTTGAGTTATGAGAAGAAACTACAATGGGCACTTGATTAGTTAGACTTTGACTAGATAAAGTTATTTTTTAAATCATGCTACAAGTGAATAAGGAAATTGCATTGAAGCCTTGAAGAAGTGATCAAAGAATGACTCAATGTATAGGCTTGATCGAGCAACTGATCAAAATATTAAGGAACTTAAAGTATATGTCGAGTGATGCTAGTGTCGACTAAGTACCAGTATGTGCTGAAAAAAAGAAGTGTCAACCAAGCATCATTATTGATTGAAAATCAATATATGTGCTGAACATAAAATTTATTAGTGACTAAGTAACCCAGTGATTACTGAGCATTAGAATATAGTTTTCGCCAAGGGACAACATTTTAAAAGATTATGAGAAAATCATGATTCCTATCTGTCAGAATTGATTTCTTAGAATATGTAAAGCATGTTGAAGATAAGGATGGATGACCTAGAACATTTAAATCAAGGGAAACCATGTTTGTGCATTTATATGCAAGGATTTAAGGAGAAGTTTGGAGAATTTTATAGAACAATAAAGATGAATTAAAATGTTGGAAGGATTTGATGAATCTAACCTAACCCTAATATCTATGGTCATGTTTAAGTCAGAAAAGATCAAAATTATCTATTTATGGAGGTATAAGGGATAACATAGTAAGGTTGGAGCATTTGTTGGTGCTATTGATTGATGAACTTAAGCATGAGGCTGATAAGAGTTGTGAAGAGGTGAAGAACTCAATTGCTTGAAGGGTTGCCAAGAAAATCAGAGACAAAGATGACAATGAAGGCCATTCCATGGATCAACATGTGATTCAAACTGTGATCTGTATTAACAAAGTGAGTTGTATTTGTTTGATCAAAACATGTTGTTACTTTATAACCATTGTATCAATATTGAAATCCTTTTATCAAGGTTGACCTAATAGTCATATGTAAATCCTTTAATCAAGGTGGAATTCTAATAGAATGTTCTCAAGTCCTGTAACAAGACCACTACTAATAGGGTGATTAAATCCTTTAACAAGGTCAAATTTAATAGTGTGTTTTGTAAACTTTAACAGGGTTGGCTCCTAATGATACTCACCTCCTAATGATACTCACTTTGTAAGAGTGAAGATTGGTGACATGTTACTAGTAGTTTTTCCCAAATTAAGTTTCCATGTTAAATCCTAGTGTCAAACTTGAGTGGATGTTATTTGTGATGATTTATTGTTAAAGTTTTACATTCTACAAGTCTTTTTTATTAGGGCAGTGGAGTGCTAGTTGATGTTATTGATAATTTGCAATAGAACCGAACTAATGGATGTTAAGATATGGGTAGTTGAAGTGTTTGTTTATTCAATTGGTACATTTGGACCTTGGATAATTGATTTATTAGCCCCCCTTAGTTTTTTTAAACAATATAATTATATATATGTATATATATGCATATATATATATATGTATGTATATATATGTATCTATATATATGTATGTATATATACATATATACGATCTTTAGTCTCATAGATTTATTTGAAAAAAGCTACCAAAAATCAACACTCCCTCTAAGCTAGGGAGGATAAACACAAGATATATATTACACCATTGGTAATATTAGGAATGAAAAACTTTAAGGATATCTTTGATCCGAAGATATCCACCATTTTGATTTCACATTTGATATCATGAGTATTGGTCTCCCAGAATATCAACACATGATATTCACCAAGTACTCAAAAGGTTTGATATCACAACTGATATCATGAGTATTGGTCTCCCAGAATATCAACACATAATATTCACCAAGTACTCAAAAGGTTTGATATCACATTTGATATCATGAGTATTGGTCTCCCAAAATATCAATGATATTTATCAAATACTCTTTGAGTAATGGCCTTCTAGAATGTTGAGATGCAAGATATTCACCAAGTATTGTGAGGAATGACCTTCCACAAACTCAATCACCATTACCGCTTTGCATCCCATTACCACTCAGATTTGAATTTTGAATTTGTTCATGGCAGACCCTAGGCCTCTGGATCCTCCACCCTGTCTGGATCTACAAATGGTGCTAGCATTGCATAGGGATTTGGAGGACACAACGGGTGGAGGTGGGTGAAGTTGGGATGACTTTTTTCAACATTGTGGTTTTGGATAGTAGGAGACTTGTTAGTTCTCCACTAGAAGGTGGTCAGAAGGTCACAATTGGGACACTAAGAGGTTGGAAGAACACACTAGTGGGTTCTTTAGTGGCTAATGTTTCAATGGAGGATCTCAAGATTGCTCATGGCATAGATGGGCTAGTGATATCCCTCCTTGATACTTTGGGGGATAACATTACCTCTCTCCTTAAACTTTATGTTATGGGCAGATTCATTGCCTTCAGGCCTACAATTGAGATGGTTCGTAAATGGGTGAGTCAAAAATGGAAAATTAGGGGTAGTGTGGGTGTTTCAGCAATGCCAAGTGACCTCTTCTATTCTAAGTTCATGTTAGAGGAGGATATCAACCTCATACTCTCAGGAATTTGGTACTATGGGAAGCATTGTCTTGCCCTAACAAGGTGGCACCTAGGCTTTGATGCTAGTGCAGAGCTAAATAAGCTAGCTCCAGTCTGGGTAAGGCTACCTAGACTACCCCTTGAATTTTGGGATGAGAAGATCCTAAGGTGGGTGGGGAATTCTTTTGGATACTTTGTTACTATTGAAAAAGTAACCATGCAAAAATCATGACTAGTATATGCTAGATTCTGTGTGAACGTGGCATTGAATCGGGCCCTCTCGATTGTGGTCACACTCAAAACCAAATGGGAAGAGAAAGTTTAACCCATTGAATATGAGAATGTGGGCTTGTTCTGTCAGAAATGTGGTCAATTTGGAAGGGAAAAATAAAGGAAGGTTCCCTGGGAATCATAATGGAAGCTGTGGGGGAACCCTCAAAAGCCCCAAGATTGGAGGAGGAGACTGCTGATGTACAAAAAATGGAGGATAACTTGGTGCAGACCACCCCGAGAAAAGGACCAAGGGGGGATTTTTGATCTTGGGGAGGGGGAAGTTTTTGAGGATAAGAAGAAAATAGATGAATATCCCTTTAGATGTGAGCTAGAGGAATTATTGAGTTCACCAATGGGCGAACTTAAGGAAGGAGAAATGATGGAGGAAGTCAAAATAGTGATTAACCACCCTCTTCCTCACTCTCCAATAAAACATGGAGGAGAAAGCCTCTAAGAACTAATGGACATAGAAGGTGCTACCCAAGAGAAGGTATGTACTCCCATAAGGATGATAAAAGCCTCTCTAGTAGAGATAGCAACTAAAGTGATGATAAGCATTGAAAAGATTGAAAAAGAACTAAGCCCCATTTCACCATAGAAGGGGGATAATGGGGAATGGGAGGTTCAGAAAAGGAAGAGAAGAGGGGGAAAAAACTAGATGTAGGGGCATGTGGGATAGTTGGAAGACCAACTAGCAAAGTAACCTGGACCAAACAAGCAGCAAGGGACATGGCCAGTGGTAAGCAACTTACACTAGAGACTATAACTAGAGTTAAGAAATGAAATTGCTCTCTTGGAATCTAAGGGGGTTAAATAATCCCTAGAAGCAATATTCTCTAAAATAGTGCATATTTTAGGAAAAGGTTTATTGTGTGTTAATACAAGAAACTAAAATGTCTAGTGCTAATTTTGATAGAATTGCTAGTCATGTTTGGCTGGGTGCTGCTTACATGCGTATGGATGCTGAAGGAGCCTCGAGGGGAATTGATATCATGTGGAACCCATGCTTTATGATGGCGGTTGAAGTATGGAAGGATAGAAATTTTATAATAAGAGAATTCCAAACTAGTATTCAACATTGGGGGCTTATAAATATATATGCTTCTAATAATAAGGTAGGGAGAAAGGAAACATATGATAAGCTGGTAAGGATTCTAGAAAATATGAAAGATAAACAATTAATGTGTATGGGATATTTTAACACCCCGCTTTATCACCCAGAGAAATTAGGAGGAAATAGGGATTGCCCTAAAATTTTGCAAGATCTTAATGACTTTATGAGTAGAATGGATTTAATTGATGTGAAATTGAGAGGGAACCCATTTACTTGGACCAATAATAGAAAAGGGAGTGATATTATCCAAGTTAGACTAGATAGGCTGATGGTGATAGGGAACTGGAATCAAATTCCCTGCTGGAGAACCTTACTAGAACTGCTTTAGATTATTCCCCTTTAATCTTTCAGTGGTAGGTGGTTTAAAAGGTGCACCAAAACCTTTCAGGTATGAAATAATGTGCCCTGAATTCAAAGAAAGAATTTACAAATGGTGGAATATAAGGTTAGATGGCACTGCAATGTATAGGTTGACCCAAAAGCTTGATAATATAAGGAGAAATGTTAAGGGCTAGGCTAAGAGTTCCTTTGGAGACTTGTTCAAAATCAAAGGAGAAGTGGAGGAAAAACTTAAAAAGCTCCAAGATGAAATAACCTTGAAAATGCACCTCAGGAAGAAGAGGAATATAGAAAAAAATGGAAGGATATTATGTTGAGAGAGGAATTTTTTTGGAAACAAAGATCAAGAGTCCAATGGTTAACTGAGGGTGACAAAAACACTACCTTGTTTCATAGGTCAGCCTCCAATCGTAAAAGAAGAAACACAATCAATAGATTGGAAGGAGAAGGAGGAAGGGTTTATAAGGACCAGGAGGAGATGGGAAGACATGCAGTGGAATATTTTAGCAAGGCTTATATTAAGGATAACAATGCAGGAAATCAGGTTATTAGAAGAAGTCTAATTAATACGATCCAACAGGTGTTGGGTGCGGTGGAAAACAACCACATTTTAGGAAACATCACGGAGGAGGAAGTGAAATGTGCTATGTTTTCTATGAAAGAATATAAGGCCCTACGTCTGGACTATTTCCCTCTAGCTTTTTTCCAACACTTATGGAAGATTATTAAAAGTGAACTGGTTTGGGCTATTAGAGGCTTCTTTAAAACTAGGAAGATGCTAAAAAGGATTAATAAGACTTTTATTGCTTTAGTCCCCAAAACTCCGACACCCATTAGCCTAATGGATTCTAGGCCTATAAGTTTGTGCAATACAATATATAAGATCTTTGCCAAAATTTTAGTCAATAGGATAAAGCCATTTCTGGAAAAAAATATTGGTACTCCACAGAAGGGATTTGTTCTAGGAAGACAAATCCTAGATGCAATGATAACCACACATGAGATTATTCATTTAATGGAAAAAAATAAAAGACCTGGAATGACCTTAAAGTTGGATATCTCCAAGGCTTATGATAAGGTGAAGTGGGAATTCCTCTATGATGTGCTCAAAAGAGTGGGGTTCAATGACAAAGTCATAAATCTAATTAAGATGATGGTAGGCTCGGTTAAGTTTTTTGTTCTTTTAAATGGCTCCCTCTGGGGCAATTTTGGAGTGGAGAAAGGACTAAGACAAGGTGGCCCACTATTGTCCTACCTTTTTATTATGGTTGCTGAGGTCTTTCTCTAAACTTGTTAATATAGGATGTGTTAAAGGGATTAAGCCTGCTCTCATTGCTGATATTGAAGTACTGCAACAATTTATTGATGATACTTTCCTTTCTGGAGAATCCTTGGTTATGGAAGCTAAAGCTTGGAAGACTAGTTTCTGTAATTATGAAGAAAGTTCATTCCAACAAGTTAATTATTATAAAAGTAAGATCTATTTCTTTAATACTGATGCCTCATTACAAAGGAAGATAAGAAAAATTTTAGGTTGTTAGTCTGCCAACCTCCTAGATACTTATCTTGGCCTATCATTAACCACTAAGGAGGTGAATAATGACTTTTGGAATACAATAGTGGAAAGAATTCAAAGGAAGCTTATAGGATGGAAAGGGAAAATTTTAAGTAATGCTGGTAAATTACAATTGCTCTCAACGGCTCTATAGGACATTCCAATTTACTTCCTATCCCTTTTTAAAATCAACCAACATATGGCAGACAAAATTGAGAGAATATAGAGGAATTTCCTCTGGTCAAGGATGGAGGAGAAGAAAAATTGAGCCTAGTTAACTGGGATGAGGTTTGTAAGCCAAAGGTGAAAGGGGGGTTGGGAGTAGGAAAACTTCATGATCTAAATAGAGCCCTCCTTACCAAGATAATCTAGAGACTAGGAGAAGATAATAATAACTGGGGTAATATAATGAAAGCTAAATATTTGTCAAATTCCCTTTTCACTTGGAATCTCTTCAATAATGATCTCCCAAGAGGCTCCAAAATTTGGATGAATATTGTCAAGAGTAGAAGCCTACTAAGGGAAGGGACAAGGTGGATTGTGGGAAATGGGTGTAGTATTAGATTCTGGGAGGATAATTGGATGGGGGGGAAACCGTTGGTCTACAACAAGTTCAAAAGACTAATGGAGTTACTAAAGGAAGACATAGGAAGGAAGGTGGAGGACTATATTGACCAAGGGAGGAAGTGGAAGAAACTATGTAAAGATACTTACTCCTAGGAGGATATTCAACTTCTTAAGGAGTTGGAAATGCTATTAGGAGCACAAAGACCCACAATTTTGATCTAGGAGGATACTAGGGTTTGGGATTTAACTTCTAGTGGCCAATTTATAGTCAAATTGTCTCATGAACACCTCTTTAGTAAGGACTTCTGTCCACCATTATGGAGTAAATTTTGGATCAGTAATCTACTCCCTAAAATTAATTTTTTCTGGTGGATTGTTCAGCATAGTAAAATTTTAACTATAGAAAATTTAAAAAGAAGGTTTTTTATTATTATCACAAGCCAATGTTGTCTCTACAAAGAAAAGGAGGAGAGTATCTCTCACCTATTCCTTGAATGTCATTATGCCTTAAAGATTTGGGCTATAGTGTGGGAAAAATTTGGTCTAAATTGGGTTTTGAAGGACAAATTATGTCAATTTGTGGAGAATTGGAGCTGTCCCTTGACCACCCAAAATTTGTTTTTCTATGGAGAATTGTTCCACCATATATTTGTTGGCATATATGGAAAGAAAGAAACAAAAGAGAATTTTGGGAGGAGGAAAAACCCGTGGAGGTGGTTATGGGAATCATGGAGAAATTGTTGAAGGAAAATATAAGGGTAGCCAAATGTAAATTATCAAAGGAAGAACTAGGTAGGCAAGAAGGTTGCATCACTGAAAAATGGGGTTTTCAAGAGGACTTTTATCTCTTTGATAACTCAAAAGTGTTAAAGAGATGGAAAACGATATGGAAACCACCAACACTAACACAATTTAAACTAAACTTTGATGGTGCTACTAGAGGGGGTATAGGAGTGGCGGGTGGAGTGCTGAGAAATGGGAATGGTGATGCATTGTTAGTTTACTCTGGGAAGGTGAGGGTGGAAGTAATAATTTGGCTGAAGCTATGGCTCTACTTTGGGGTCTTTAGCTGATTAGTGAAATAAAAGTTAAGGAAATAAATATAGAAGGGGACTCCAAATTAGTTATTGATATGGTAAATGTAGTGTCTCAACCGAGGATGGAATGTTCAAACTATCATCACAGAGATTAGACATATTTTAGAAGGGATGGAAAGGGTCCACCTGCAACACATCTATAGAGAAGGAAATAAGGTGGCTGATGCGGTGACTACCATGGGGTTTGAATTAACAACAACCATGTGCTAGAGAAATATGAAAAATATAAACAAGGATATTATGTCTTTGATTCGCAAGGAAAGAGGTAGGAGTATTAATTAATTATGACTACAAAATTTAAGGCCGAGGCCAAATATGGTAATTTCTTCCTTAGAAAGTTGAAATTTGATAAATTTAATAAAAGTTTTATGGAAATGAGGAGAAGACATGACCATACAAATGGAAAAATAAATGAATGCAAATTAAGGAGAGTGTAAATGAATGCAAATTAAGGAGAGTGTCATTTCACCATTATGGTAACATACTGCAGAATTCAAATTACTTCCCCTTTGAAAGTACGAATAATATCATTATTTAGATTGTCAGAGATTTTAGGGGTGTAAAAATTATGATGTTAAATATGCATGATTCTCATAATGAATTCACATGGGATTTTGAAGTGTCTCAAAAATGGGCTTCTAAAACTATTCTACTCTTTGCAGAGAGATCCAAGGCCAATAGTATTAGCAGTGATATTGGAGATAAGGAGGTTCAAATGCGCATCACTAAGGTGGGGGAATTAGAAGAAGGCAGGAAAGATATGGGTGGAGACTTGAATAGGCTGGAGCCCACAAAAATTGAGAATTTTAAAGATAGGATGACTACCTGGTTCCTATTAAAGGAAGGGGGATTTCTGTCTTACATGCAGGCAATGATGGGGTATGATGAGAATTGTGCCCTCCAGTTCATTAATGGGTGAATGACCGCAAGGTAACCATAAATGGCATTACTTTTCAAGTAAATGAGGAAGTAATTGCCATGGCCACTATGCTATCTGTGAAGGGAAAAAATGGAGAAAGGTCACCAAAATGGCAGATGAGGCTAGTATGCATAGTTTTTTTGTGGAAAACAAAGAACCAGTGCGCTACAGAGGAGGATTTAAGAGGGATAGGTTGCCAGCTCCGTGGGACAACTTCTGCCTAGTGCACATGAAATATCTTACACTAGAGAGTAGGTTTGGTGTCTACTACTATTACCACTTTCCCCTTTTGAATCACTTTAGAATTAGGAATTTTATTTCTATCCCATTTTTTTGCTACATTCTTTGGAGGATATGGTTAGTGATGTAAGGGAGAAGAGGAACAAGGGGCATAACTTCACCATTATTCATCAATGCCTAATTTTTCACCTATCTTTCCCTTTGTCCCCCTAGGGTGGTGGTGGTTGACAACTAGTGCTACTGCCAGAGTTTTCCCCTGAGTACCAACACTGGTACTAGAATTCATACCCTGCGACCTTCCCCTAGCCATGAAAATAAGAAAAAGAAGAAACCTAAAGTGGTTGTGGAACAAAAGGGTAGTAAAAAGATTAAAGTGAAAAAACTAGTGGAGGTGGAAGAGGAGGATTCGAAGGAGGTGCGAGGTGGAAAGGGTAGGAGAAGGTTAGGAGAACTTGCCTAATCCTAGGCAAGACATAAGAAAAAATCTAATAGATTCAAGGTAGAAGAAGTGGAGGAGGAGAGCTCTAAGAACAATGAAAGGGAGAGGAAGGAGGAGAATAACTCTGACTCCAAGAGATGAAAAGGGAAAGAGGAGGTAGAAAAAAGTGATAATTCTATTGACAAATCTATTGATAATGCCCAGATGTTTGTTGGAAATACTTAGGTGTTAACTGGAAATCCCATCACTATAGAGACTACCCATGTTTTGGCCAACTTCACCTGACAACCCATTACCTTTTGTGAAGATAGTAGCAAAGTGGATACCTCCCCCATTACCATTTCCTCCCTGGTCAAGGAAAAATCTAAGGTTTTTACTAACTCAAAGGTGTTGCAAGATGATAACCAGGCGAAAAAAGATAAAGATGAAGTTCAAAAGGCGAGAACTAAAAACAAAGAGAAGGTCAAGGAGAAAAAGGCGGTGATTGCCCAATTGGATCAAAGGGTTAAAATTTTAGAGGAAGGATTCTCCACCTTATCTAAATTTTCCCTAAAGGTCACTCATGCTGGTTCCACCACCTTCCAATTGCTGGCACATGAGAAAGAAGAAATAGGGATGGACATGGAGGATCATAAGCTCCTCTTTAAGTTTCTTGCTGATGATTGGGATTGGGTTTTATTGGCTTTGAAGAGAAAGGAAAAAATTGAGAAATAAGTCTATAATTTTAATGAATCATTGGATCCTTGTTGTTTTATGTTATTATGTTGTTACTTGGTTTGCAGGTATCCAACTGTTACTAAAACTTGGGTTGGCTGGACCATGCCAACATTTTTTTATGAACTCCAGTAGTTTGGTAAACTGTATAGACTTCTACTATAGATTAGTTTTTTCTATTCATAGTAGTATGTTGGCTAGTAGTTTGGGTAGAAATGATGTGGTTAAGTAACCTCTTAGTTTGTTTTTGCTTCAGTAATGTTCTCTGTTGGTTTCTACTAGTGATGTGTTGGTTACCAGCCTTTTGGTTGTAAGGGAAAACCCCCTTGTTTTTGGTCACTTTTAATTTCAAAAACATCAAGTTGCATGATATTCACCAAATACTTTGTGTAATGGCCCTCTAGAATATAAACTTGCATAACATTCACCATGTACTCAAAAAATGTGTATAAGGTATGTGCATAGGCATTCTTATAATGCTTACCATACAAACGTCCAATATGCAAAGTATAATCTATCGTGATCTTTATAGACAACATAAGATATCCATCATAATAGAAAATTAAGTTATTGTAAGATTGTCACCTTTTGATAACTTTTGCAAATACAAGTGATGATCATTTGGAAGTTGTCACTTCCTCATAATCTACACAGGGGGGTAAGCTCATTAAATCATGTAGTCACACATGCATGATACCAAAAGTTTGCATATAGTCAAAAATTCCCCTGATTCTGACATGATCAAGATCTTCAAAAAATTAACTAAAACATATCCACAATCTGCTCCTTTAGATGGATGTGTCAAGATCCTTTTGAGCATCAATATTCTAAGATTCTTTACCTTTGAAGAAGTGACAAAATCCCTTCAAATATGATAATGATCATCCTTTTTTAACAAAAAAATTGTCAGAAAAGATTAAGGCAAATAGCTCTTATCGTGCGTATTGGAATACAAAAAATAAGAGAAAGACTGCAACAAATAGATAATTTTAATACTCAAGAAAAATAAATACTTATCTTGGACATTAAAATCCTTGATTGTCCATATCATCAGTGATGTGGTAATTATACACGCAACACTAAATTTCTTTCACCCTTCTTATAAGATATATTGATCTTTATCAAGTCTTTACCTGATGCCTCTACTTCCCTAAGACCCTCATCTATATTCTATATACACCATATGACTACAATTAATGCTGGTCTTAATTGGTTGGGACCTAATACTTCTATTTCATTATAACTTGATTTTACTTTCCTATGTATAAATCAACATCCTTTCCATTGAATGGTCCAAATGTTGGTGACTTTTATCATTTGGTCTATTCGATCTAGATGCTACTTTTATCACTAACTTATCCCACATTTATTACCACTGTAGTGACTCTCAGATGTGTGCATAGAGTATGACCATGCCTTATGGAGGCAACAAGATTGTAGTGGGTCCATTATTCCGTCAAAATATCATTTTCCAATTTTTTGTATTTTTCATTATCCTTGTCACCTTCTTGGGACAATGACTTTATAGGTGCAATCCAAAGTTTCACACTATGCATTCATCTTTTTTTGGCAATAATAACCATATGTTCATATTTGGTGCCTTCATATGTATTGTTCACATCTCTCATAATAGGCCCTTTACCAATCTATTGGTTCTTGTGAGAGGAGGCAATAAAAGGTGGAAACTCTTATTAACATGTCATAGGCATATGGTGGTGGGTTGTCCATTTATCATGATGAGATAGATATTTTGGTGCCCTCTAGGAGGTATCCACATTGATGAGCTAATGGTCATGTATAACACTCTCTTCTTCTAAGGTGTAGGGTTGATATCCCTATACATAGAATGATGATGATGACATTGTTAATTAATTCAATTCTTAGATTCTTGTAGTGTGTAAGATGTGATACACACATATATATCTTAATAGATAAATATATCATTCCAACCCAATTTAAGAGGGTGCGACTATTGTAGTGCAAGGCAGTAGAATCCCCAAAGGATATATCCTAGCCCCCAACAAATAATTACACAGTGGAAAAAGAACACAAGATACAATATATGATACCAAATAAAACTCTTTATTCATAAAATAAATATTTACATGCAACTATAAGGCTTTTCTAGTTTTGGCCAAATACAATAGAAATTAAAAAATATTTCTTCAAGATCCTTCCAGATCCAATCCCAACACTAGCTAGTCTAGATCCACACTAGTAGAAACCTCCAAGGAAGATCTAAACTTGTTCTCGCAAGCCCACCAAACAATCTCTTTGTTTCCCAAGCCTCAACTTACTAGCCACTCTCAAAATTCACAACTCCACCACAATCATGTTGTAAACTACCTCACATTCGGTGCTCTATCCACAAACTCATGAAAAATCACCCTTTAGCTACTCTCTAGTTCCCAATCTAAACTAAATCTAACTTGTTCCTCCAAATGAATTCTAAAGTAGTCATTGAGAAAACCCAAGAGGCTCTTGCATCAGACTCCCCAGGTAAATAGAAAAGTGTGTCCCACACTTTGATGCCCAAAGAAAGATCAACAACCATCTTCATCTTCAACAAAGGCTTCCACTCTAATAGGGACAAGAAAACCAATAAGAAAATCATCCACATTTGCATCCATCTATCAAACACCAAAATATCAACCATTGAATCATCATGCTCACTCCCAGGAACAAACTGAACATAATGCTTCATCAAAAAATCCCCATCCACAATCAACAACTAGTGAATCCACACCAGCAACAACAAACTCCACATCAAAAGAAATATGTAACCCCTTAGCAACATATGCCAAACTCTCAACACCAAGAATCTCATTGCTCACAAAAAGATGATCTGCAACATATAACTCATCACCGCTAATAAGCTAGTTCTCCATGATCAAGTACTTTGCAATTTCCATGTTAGAATCAACCCACTAATCATGAACTCCAATCTGCATCCCACCATAAAAAAGGTTAGGAAAATCCTCAGTAACAACCTCAAGTTTCTCTATAGGTTCTACTTTAGACTCTACAAACTGATCAACAAAACCAACATTTTCCACCTCGAACTTGCTATGGAATTTTCTCTCTTGAAAAAGTCTTTTAATTATCTAGAAAATTCTCTTCTAGATTGGTACACTCCAACTCCACAAACATCTAGGGAATGCCCTTCCCATCCCATCCTTAACTCAGTTAGAAAAACTAGCTTCAAACTGAGTAGACATCTCAAAAAACCTCTTCTCCACCACATCTCAGAGATTCACAATCATATTAGGGTCCAATCTTCTCAGATACATCTTCCAAGATCTTCAAAAAACCTCTACAAAAAATCACAAATAGATCAATCTTCCCCAACAAGATCAACCTTCCACCTTTGCATCCATCGATCCATCTGAAAGTCCTTTATAATTGCAAGTCAAAACTACAATTTCCCATCTCACAACCAAGATGTCTAGGACTCTACAAAGAAAAATACACCACTAGATCAAAATCTTCTTAGGTAAACTTCTCACAACCCAAGGTCCTGGTGCAATTGCCTCAACTATGGCGATCTTTCTACATGCTTAGGAATAATTGTGCTTTGATACCATTTGATCTAGCACAAGGTAGGAGAATCCCTAAAGGAGATGTCCTAGCCCCCAAAAAATAATCATACAATGGAAATATAAAACAAGATACAAGACTTGACACCAAATGTAACTCTTTATTCATAAAATAACTATTTACATGCAATGTGCCCGACTATAAGGCCTTCTGGGTTTTGGCCCAACACAATAGAAACTAAAAAAAAGTTCTTCAAGATCCCACAAGATCCAATCCCAACACTAAATAGTACTCTAAATGCACACTGGTAGAAACCTCCAAGGAAGATTTAAACTTTTTCTCACAATCCCACTAAGAAATCTTCTTGTTTCCCAAGGCTTAGCTACTAGCCCTTCTCAAAATTCACAACTCCACCACAATCCTACTGTAAACTACCTTACATTTGACACTCTATCCAAAAAATCAAGAAAAATCACCCTTTAGCTACTCTCCAGTTCCCACTTTAAACTGAATCTGACTCCCTCCTTTGAATGAATTCCAAAGTAGCCACTTAGAAAACCCAAGATTCTCTTGCATCAGTGATGAGGGTAATGTGGGGTCAAGCATTGACATGTTGTTAGAATTCTTTAGAATAACTGAGAGGGGGGGGTGAATCAGTTATCCAAGGTCTAAATGCCCTAATAATAATTTTTCTCAAATTATAGTGAGCACATAAACTTTTCATCCATCCAAGCTTAAATCAATCATCTTAGCAAGTTACAAAAAATCAACATGCAAGGATAAACATGCAAGATCAACACATGACACAGTGATTTATGTGGAAACCTAATTTGGGAAAAACCACCAGTAACATGCTACTTAATTCTCACTCTTCTAAAGTGATGCCCTGTTAAAAGCCTGCCCTGTTAAAGGCTTACAACACACTATTAAATGTGAACCTATTAGAGAATTTCACCATACTGTTAGGAATGAGCCTAGTCAAAGGACTTTAGAACATTCTCTTGGAATGTCACCTTGTTAAAGGATTTACAACATGGCTATTAAACCAACCTAAGTCCATAGGATTTAAACTAACTGTTACAATTGCTAGAGAGTAACAATAATAGCTTTTTGATCTG
Organism: Cupressus sempervirens; assembly: GCA_028749045.1. Taxonomy (NCBI): domain Eukaryota; kingdom Viridiplantae; phylum Streptophyta; class Pinopsida; order Cupressales; family Cupressaceae; genus Cupressus; species Cupressus sempervirens. The sequence goes on from CM053791.1 coordinate 316,819,415, forward strand.
ATACAACTTACAAGATATTTTGCAAATTTTAGATCACACTTCAGTTCAATCCTTTGCTTGGCTTTTAATCACTTTAGCTCCGACAGCTTGTCATCTCAAGCTTCGTCTCCTTGAGTCTTCTTACTCATCATACCAATGCAACCATATCTGTGGTCATCTATTGAAGTAGAGTAACTGTGCTCTCTTACTCCTTAGTACCTCTTTTAACACTTTATGCTTTCATGCTTGACCTACTCCTCTCTTTTCTTCATAGCCTTATGACTCCTTAAATAGAAATATAGATTGCCTTACCCGCTCGATTCTCCCTCTCCAACTTTAGGGTTTCAAATAGATTAGGTAGGATACAATGTATCCACCCCATATCTTGCTCTTATCTAGAGACTTCGTCTAAAGTCCAGTTGTATTCTCCAAAAACATTTTACATGGTGTTCTGTGCCACCAGCTCATTACTCTTATCTTCTATTTGATTCACAGAATTCTAGATAACAACCTTGTTGGCTCAGATCTGGCGAATCTTCAATCTTTGAAATAATGTAGCAACTTGACATTATTGGTTTATTGATGCTTGACACCTTCTATGTTACTCGGCACTTGAATCTTGCTCGACACCTGATCTTCACACAACATCTGATCTTTACTCAACACTTGATATCTTGACTCTGCACTTGTTTCTTTACTCGGCACTTGATATTCACTCGGCACATACTAAAGTTGAACTTGCTCGGCTTCAACTAAGAATCTGTTCGGCACTAACTAGCTTGCTTGGCTCTCTCTCTAATGAACTTAGTTAGACTTTACAAATGACTTAGCTAAAACCTTACATCTTTGGTCTGTTTTAGTGTGCCCATTCTCTGTGTCTTAAAGTATATCATCAATACACTGTTTCATCAATGGCTTAGCTGATCTTTGTAATTCATTGTAACATCATAACTTCAACCTTTCTCTAGGTGTTCTAGTTACATCTTATTGATTGACTCCTTCTTGTTAATAAACAAATTGATAGTATTTGGATCACTAAAGCAATTGTCATTCCTGCAAGTAGCAAGTTTGACATCAATTACAAAACAATGATTGAGAACATTCTTTACCAGTTCCATTACTTTTTATGTATGATCTCTTCAATCATTTCCAACAATCTCCCTCATGATCTTTTCAATCATTTCCAACACATGTTTCCCTTGTCACTCCCTCTTGTCCCTTCTATCCCAATTATCTTAACCCTTTCTTGGATTTGTAGGCCTTTGTTGACTACTAGTCACAATTTCATGTAACAATTTTGAAGAGTTAGAGTGATTTCAATATGAGATATCCAATCATTGTATTTTTTCCATTTAATTTATCTGTAGGAAGAGTAACACTAAGTGATTCCATTGTAAAGTTCTCTCCTTTTGGATTAGAATGAAAGAGTTTTAAGAAGAAAATTAATGCCGAAATTGAGATTAAAACATTTTCACCAAGTTTAAAAAAAAAAATATTTTCCTTGCTATAGTATTCTCTTTTCTCTTTTTGCCCAAAAGAAATGGTGATATTTCTCACTCTTAGATTACAGCCTACAAGTATAAACATTCATACAAAAAATAACATAAATGCATAGCCCAAAAAATTGAAAGTACTCTAATACCATGTTAGACTTTTAATAACAAAAAACAAACACTAAAAAATAGATCAACAAAAACAAGATTTAATATATCAAAGATGCGCACTAAAAATTTATTGCTTTATTAACAGAGCACTATATTTTTTGTTGATTATTTACAATTGAGAGGAATGCTTTATTTATAGAGCTTATATAGATTTCTAGAGAGTTCTTGAGAAGATGAAGAAGGAAGCATTCTAAAGAATTCTATGTATTTCTTAATTTATAATGTTCTACAAAGAAAGAAGATTCATGAACTGATTGGAAAATTCTGGAGAATTCCTACTACTAATAATAAATAAATATTATTCCAACAAATCTAAGTTGTTGGTCAATTTTGAAGACCCCTATTTCTTGTATCCCTTATGTTCAATTTGGAAAATATATCACTTATTATGTATTTTTATTATTAGATTAGCCCTTAATTGCTAACTGTATTACTTTCATTAATTACCAAATGAGTTGGTTACCAACATCATAGTCTCCACACAAATTATTGACAGGGCAGTATGTTTGGTTAAAAGCAATCATTTTCCATCTCCATAACTGGCTTCATCTCTTATGATATTGGAAGAGAATGACGACTAATTGCTTCATTGATATTATTTGACACTTGGGTATATGCAGAATCATGGTGGGCCAAAAAGTGGTGATATGAAAAATTTATAGTTTTAAATTTTCTAAAAGCATTTCAAAATTCGTTCTACTTGTTTTCCAACCCATCTTGATACCAAAGAAAAAAGGTGATACCTTTCCTAATAGGGTACCCAATGTCATATTAGGAATTTGATATTTTTAGGTACCCAATATGATATTAAATGTCCAAAACCTGCAACTACAAAATAAAATCAAACAAGCTCGAGAGCATTATTTTCACAATTTCTTTTGTTATTTTGGCCCCTATTTCACGTATACAATCCCAAATTAGTTAAAGGATTTTCATCTACCTTCAAACATCAAAGGTAACTTAAGTTTTTTGTTTTCTTGATTGTTTTTATTGTTTTTAATTTAAAACTAGGTTTTTTTAATGGAAAGGATTTTTTTTTTTTCATTTTAATATTAAACTATGAATACAATTAGTAATTTTTTAATTCTTGCAATTTCATAAGCACGGATGACCCAAATGATTTTGATAACATTGAGCCACAAAATGATGTTCCTTGAAATCCTCTGGCAAATGTTCCACAACCCCATCAAAATCATCAACCTTTGCCAAATGATCCACTAACCCCTCTAAACTCTCATTGAATTAAAGATTTGATAAAAGAAAATATTATGCAACTAAGGGTTTTTGAAGCCACATATAAAAATATACCTACATTGGCTTCCATGTTATCCATGTTAAACACCATAGTGGATAATATTCAAACACTTACCTAGAGACCTATTCCATTTGTTCATATGGTCCATAGGGGTCCTAGGATCACTAGGGACCTATTATAATTGTCCATATGGGTCAAAAGGGGTCATAGGATCACCTATGACTTGATCCTATGACCCGTTTCAAAAAATAAGAAATAATATTTAAATTATATAATATTAAATAAAATTATATTTTTTTAATAAAATATATAATACAATAAAATAATTCTTAACACTATGTTAAAATATATATCATAGTACATATATTTAATAATATATGTATAATTCTATATCTATATATATATATATTTAATATTATATAGATAATATTTATAATACTGTACATAATATAGAAATACTATATAATAATATATAGCATTGTTGACATATCAGTCATGTTTGTTATTAATGACACATACTTATTCAGATTTTGTATGGTTACCAAGCTCATTGAACAATCTACAATGTTTTCATATAATTCAGTAGCCACCAAGCTCTATAGTTTCTACCGAGTCTTCTGGACTAATTCTAAGTGGCCACCGAGCATTCCAGTGGTTACCGAGGGAATTTAGTTGGTGTGAAGTGTAGTGGTTCAAACTGAGTAGAATCAGGCAGTGTGAAGTCTAGCATTTCAACTTGAGCACTTTAGTGGTTACCGAGCTTTACAATTTCTACCGAGTTCACAGTTCATGTGATGTGAACCTAGTGTTAACCGAGCCATATGCGAAGCTAGTGTTAACCAAGTTGTATGATGATTAGTGTTTACAAAGTGATTCAGTTTATGTCAAGTTACACAGTATTGATAGAGTCACTAGTGCAAATTGAGTTCAAGACTACCTTGAAGTGATCAGTATGGGCCGAGCTTCTACTTCTATCGAGTGCATGATGATGCTGAGTAATGAACGTGGATGCCAAGTATCAGAACTTCATCAAGATAATCTTTAGAACCCAAGTATCTTCATTTGGGTTAACTTTGTAATATTGGTGTTAACTTATATGATGGTCAACTTTGTAAATTTGTAAATTGGATTGGTATATATATGTAATGTATTGTATCATATCCAATGTAGTAAAATGGGATGTAATGCAAGTACATAAATGCAAATGTAAGCAGTAGATAAAGATTTTGAAGGCCATATCAGCATAAGGAGTAGTAGTGACAAATCTATCACAAAAAGGTGATCACTGCAATCAAGGAATCTCTATTAGCAATCTAGTTGTAAGTTAGAGATCTACTATTTCATTCTAATAGGTGAATCAATCTAAATCCTTTAACAAGCTAGACTTGACAGTCTTTCTCAAAATCTCTTTATTAAGTGCAAACTTTATTGTGTGTTTGTAAATCCTTTAACAAGGTGGACCTAGCAATCTTAATTGCTCCTAATAGGGCAGATCATCAGAAGTGATTAATGTAAGCCTTAACAGGCCAACTTTATGCTGCAATATTGAAGTTTTGTGGGCATCATCCCCACCCCAATTTTACTTTCTATTCAGAAGGTTTATGGGTCACCAATTTATTGTGTTCAAGTGTTATGAATGTTTTATGTTTTTAGTTTCTCATGCATGCTATTAGATCAATAAAATGATAATTGGAATATTGCTATAAAGTGCTGAAATTGATAAAGTTTTAGAGGTTACTGATTCACCCCTCCCCTCTCAGTAACCTAGCTTAGTCTTGAATATTTCCAACAATTGGTATCCGAGCTTTGTGTTTCTTAGGAGAAAGTTTAACAGCTTGAGCAAAGATCAAGGATATGGAGATATTTAGACTTGATAAGGCAATTGAAAATGAAAAGTTGGATCTAGAAATGGCCATTGCACAACTCAAAAAGGCTAAAGAGAAACTTTCCCAATCCCTAAAAATAAGAAAGGAACTTGCAAATCAAATGAATGACCATCTCTACATTGAAGACTTTTTCCCTTCAAGTAGTTTAGATGAAGCAAATGATGCAATCAAAGAACTCCTAGAGAAGAATGGTTCCCTGCAAGAAGAAGTAAGAAAGCTGACAAGAAGAAATTTAGTCAGTAAGGCTATGTGAAATCTTGGAACAGAGGAACAAGATAAAAGAAGAAATAGATGGAAGAAATAATGAAATCCAGAACCAATCCCTTCAACATGTAGATCTTATGGACCAAATTTCCAATGCAAATGAGGAAATCATGAGCCAAAGACAAATCAATAAAAGATTAAGAAATTATCTAAATTTGGAAAGAAAAGTCAATGAAAGAATAAGAAATGAGCTGAGGTTAGAAAATAAAATCAGTGAAAGATTGAAAAATGACCTAAACACTGAAAAAAAAAATCAATGAAAGAATGATGAAATCCTAAGTAGACATGAATCAATTACATAAATTGAATGAACATAATCTCTATAGATAAATGGATAAAGCAAGAATTGGATACAAAGAAGAAGGTGAATCCTCTAAATAATGTGCTCAAAGGAATCAAAGACCTACTTGCAATCACTGTGGTAAGTTAGGTCATATATCAAACAATTTTTGGAGTAATGGCAAAGAAAAATTTAATGGAAAATACTATAATTGTAGTTAACATGGTCACAAGGCTAATGAATGCAAAGAGAAACCAAAATTTGAGGGCAACTGTCACAAATGCAAGAAATAAGGTCCCAAGGCATCAAATTGTAGAACTAAGTTATTCAATCTAGTAGAACAAATTGTAAAAGAAAAATTTAGTTGGGAAAACAACACTTGGTGTAGATGTCATTATTGTGGTGAATTTGGACACATTGGCATGAATTGTGTTAAACATCACATGAGAAGAAAAGATACCACCATAAGATGTTTTACTTGTATCGAACTTGGTCATCTAGCCAAGAATTGCATGAACACAGGTAAAATTGAAGATGAAAAGAAGGCAAAAGTAGATATCATTCAAAAGTAGATGAGGTAGAAATGGATCCCTAAATATATCGAGGAAGGTAGTTAAAGTAATGATAGTCATGTCACTCAAGAAGTGGGTGACTCCACCATTTTCAACTAGATTTCCAAAGGAGAACTGGAACTGTGTTATCAAGATCACATTCAAAAAGTTCTAATTGAAAGGTGACAAAGATCCAAATCAGTATTTAAGATACAAAAGGATCACAGAGGAAGATCAATATCAGTTATCATTGAGTTACCTTCTCTACCGAGTAAGGTCAAGTCATAGACTCTACCAAGCAAAGTCAGGAGTAAGAAGACACACATGGTTATTGAGTCACAAAATTTTCAACAAGTAATCAATAGAATAGTGGATGACAAGCTGTCAAGCATGATGTCAACCTAGCTACCTTTGAACCAAGCATTAATGGAAAAGCTTTACCAAAAGCATGAAATCAAATTCATTTTTCACTGTGAAATCTAAGTGCTATTGTGAAGAAGCAAATTCTAGTGCGATCAAGAAAATTTAAGTGAATTTGTAGAAAGTTATCAAGGTTTTCATAATTTAATGAGTACAATGGCATCAAGCAGTAGCAAAGTGAAGAAAGGGCCTGAGACATTGGTTCAAGGAGTCAAGTGGAAAGTGCCAGATTTTAAACTTGTGCCCACAATTGCAAAAACTCTTGACTCAGCTGGAGCTCAATCACAAATTCCTCCAAAGAAACTCCTTATTAATGATATTTGTACTCATTTCAAGTGTTCTATTCAAGAAATTGGAACCCTAGAAATGGATGATGCCCTAGGTGAATTGTGTGTTAATGGAGCTCTCAAACCCAAGCATAAACATTTGGAAGAAAAAGGTTTGACCCACATTCCTCACATGCCTCAAGATTTTCAAATAAAATGGATCAAATATATTCTAAGTTGAGTGCATAATGGTCAGCTATGGCTTGAGAAAATTTTTATGATCACAAAGAAAATGATTCATCGCATTGCTAGCCTCCCCATGCTCACTAAAGCCAAAATCACCAAAACTCTAGGTCAGGCTGAGCTAGAAAAGAAAACCCTATTTGAATGGGATGATAGAGGCATGAAAATCAGTAGTGTAACTGATGCAAAACTGAAATTTGGGATAAATTTGATAGCTCACAAGATATATAGTTCAGGCTGCCTCAATAGTGTATCATGTGAAGCTATGGACTTAGCTTACAAAATTGTGAAGAACAATTTGTCTTATGACTTGGAAAATCTATTGTAAAAGAAATTCAACAAAAACATGGAAAGTATTTGGACTTCCAAGAACAACCCTTGCAAATTTGGCTCTCCATTGACTTATTTTTTTTCTATGTTCAAAAGTTCTTCCCTTCCAAAGGCATAGTAGTATGGAGAAAAGATGTGCCTGTACTATACCAGATTAACGAATACATTGTAGAAATGGGAGATAACTTTGTTAGCATTATGGACAACTAATTCAAATTTTTCAAAGAGAAAATGAATTACAGATTCATAATACTTAAGAAGCTAGTAGAATATTACAAAGATGATGTTTGTTTCATGGTTGATTGTGACAGAGTCTACATTCAGGCAGTAAAACCTAGAATTGTATGGGTAAAACCTCTTCCTTATGAGGTGAACATTGATGAAACAAAGGACATTATTGAAGCTCTAATTAATGAACCTTTTGATCTAAAGGAATCATACTTTGGAACCTATGATGAGGCCAAGGCAAGGATAGAGATGAAGATAAAGCTCCCACAAGCAGTTAACAAAGGTAAGAGGAGGATAGCAAAACTAAAATCAAGCACATCTCTTATGTTAACTGAGGGCCAAGGAGAAGATATAGATGAAGCAAAGGATGAGGATGAGTTAGAAAAGGAAGAAGAACCTATGAAGAAGAAAGGAAAGGTGATCATCACCAAGCCACCTAAACCATCTACTGTAGTATTCACAAGGAGGTCCAGGAAGAAAGGTGGTGGTATTGTCTTTAGCAAACCTCCTCCCACCTTCCAAGAAAAAATGAAACAAATGAAAGAAGGTGCAGGTATAAAAAACTTCAAATCTTTGAAGTATGAAACTAGGATAGAGGTAGAGAAGAAATAGGTGGAAGAATTGGTGTTGACCAAAATGGGACAATGGAAGTATTCACTAGATCAAATCACCTCTCAAATCTCTAATGAATTGTTAGAGAAAATAAAAGTAGGATGAGACTTTGCGATGCAAACAACAAAAGATATTTATGCTCAAACCTTGAAGCAATTGCTACCTAACATGATAGATGCTGAGGTAAAAGAGTCTTTGAAGAAAAATGAAGGCAAAATGACTCTTAGATTTAATACATGTTAATTTTGATCAAGGATATAGAGCATGTGGTTAAGAATGCCACAAGCATGTGGAAAAATGTTTATCATCTACTTAAACCAAGTGACTTCCTAGTAGATGTAAAGGATAATGATGATGATAGTGATGGTGATGAAGAAGAAACTTACACTGAGCCCACACATTATGACAATGAGGAAGTTGAAGAAGATAAAGAGGAGGAAGCTACCAAGAAAGACAAAGAAGATGATGAGGAGACTGACCCAACGAAGATAGCAGCTACAACCATTTCCTCACTTCCTAATTCTCCAAGCAAACTAGTAGCCATATTAAGCTCGAAGACAACTTCAACAAGTTTGATTGTGGAAACCATAGACACTTCAAATGTCCAATCACTCTTCACCCCCACAACACTCAGCACATCATTGATAGAAGTGACTACCACTTCATCTATCAAGCTACAACCTCTCACTTCTTCAGCTCCTGAGTCATCAATCATGAATACATCTTCTACAATTTTGAGCTCTTCAGTAGTAAGTACTTCAATTTTGAATACTACAATTTTTTCTACTTTAGTTTTGAATTCAACAAGCATTCCTATTAGTATTCCATTGGTTAGTACTATATCAATTTTAATTGCAAATCCTAGTATATATACAATTGTTTCCATCCCAAATTTAAAGACATTATGTAATAGGACAGTTGAACCTAAGGCTCAACCAAGTACACGAATTTTGAGTAGAGGCAAGGAGATAGAAGAGGATATAGACCTAGATGAGGAAATAGAAATTCCCAAATGAGACTTTTATAATCTTACTACAGATCAAATGCATATAGGTAGTGAACTCCTCTAGAAGAAGGAAAAGTAGCAAAAATTGAGAGAAGAAAGAGATAGAGAGTATAAGATTATTGATGATGCTAAAAACATTTTATTTGAGGCAATAGGTATTGAGGTAGATTCTTCTCAACCTATTTTGTTGTAATTAGTAGATGCAGTCCAAAAGTTTAATGAGGAAACTATTGGTCAAGATAAGTTAATTGAGAAAGTAGAAAATAAATTTGACAATAAAGTGCTTGAGCACATTGCTCAACAAATTGCTATCCATCAAGTTGATCTTTCCTCAATTTTGACCAATCTTGAGACGTCTTGCACCAATGTGACATCACTTTTTTGTGAAGTTGTGTGGTATCTTTGAGTTCACAAAGGAAATACAAAGCAAACTGACAAAGATTGATGAGGATTTGAAAGCCAGTGCACAAAAATTGTTGCAACTTGACTCTAGTTCAAGCTCTACACATCATATGAAGATCAGATTTCTATTAGACATGCAGGTAGAGTTGTTGAGAGAAGAAGCAAGGATCCTGATACATTGATAGATATTCAAAATGTGATCCTTCCTATCATGGATACATTGCAGAAACATATTGTTTACTCAAAAATCTTGATCCATGACATCAACTTCTCCATTGCAAATCACATGATATAACTCTCTGCAGAAGTGAAAATTGCTCTAAATACATGCAAGATTTTGGAAGAAAATTGGGATAAAACCCTGGCACTTATTCTTAAGGTACATTATGAGTTTCTATCTCATTTTTGTGTCTCCATGTAAATAAGTTTTGAATAAATCTTTGGCATTATTTTCAAAAATGGGGAGAGACTATGTATAGTGAGATGCTATGTATATTGTATGGGGGAGAATTATGCAGAGAGAAAATATACATAGCAAAGGAGAATTTTGTAGATATGTTGTATAGTATAATGTATATACTTACAAAGACAAATTTTGAAAATCTCAAAATAGTATACCTTACCGTATAAGTTTTAGTTGATAAGTGTTTTTGTCAGTAATGCCAAAGGGGGAGATTGTTGACATCTTAGTCAAGTTTGTTATTGATGACACACACTTATTCATATTTTGTATGATTACTAAGCTGATCAAACAATCTACAATATTTTCCATATCATTTAGTAGCCATCGAGCTCTACAGTTGCTACCAAGTCTTTTGGACTGATTCTAAGTGGCCACCAAACATTCCATTGGTTACCAAGTGAATTCAATTAGTGTGAAGTGCAACAATTCAAACCAAGAAGAATCAGGTAGTGTAAAGTCTAGCAATTCAACTCAAGAACTTTAGTGGTTACTGAGCTTTATAGTTTCTACTAAGTTTGCAGTTCATGTGATGCGAAGCTAGTGTTAACCGAGCCATATGCAAAGCTAGTGTTAGCTGATTTGTATGATGATTAGTGTTTACAAAGTGATTTAGTTTATGTCAAGTTATATAGTATCTACTGAGTCACTAGTGCAGACCAAGTTCAAGACTACCTTGAAGTGATCAGTATGGACCGAGCTTCTACTTCTACTAAGTGCGTGATGATGCTGAGTAATGATAATGGATGCTGAGTATCAAAACTTCACCAAGATAGTCTTCAGAACTTGAGTATCTTCATTTGGGCCTACTTTGTAATATTGGTGTTAACTTGTATGATGACCAACTTTGTAATTTTGTAAATTGGATTGGTATATATATGTAATGTATTGTATCATATCCAATGTAGTAGAATGAGATGTAATAAAAGTGCATGAAATCTAGTTGTAAGTCAGAGATCTATTGTTTCATTCTAATAGGTGAATCATTCTAAATCCTTTAACAAGGTAGACTTAACAGTCTTTCTCAAAATCTCTTTATCGAGTGCATACTTTATTGTGTGTTTGTAAATCCTTTAACAAGGTGGACCTAGTAGTCCTAATTGCTCCTAATAGGGTAGATCATCAAAAGTGATCAATGTAAGCCTTAACAGGCCAACTTTATGCTACAATATTGAAGTTTTGTGGGTATCATACCCACCCCAATTTTACTTTCTATTTGGAAGGTTTATGGGTCACCAAATTATTGTGTTCAAGTGTTATGAATGTTTTATATTTTCAGTTTCTCATGCATGCAATTACATCAATAAAATGATAATTGGAATATTGCTATAAAGTGCTGAAATTGATAAAATTTTAGAGGTTACTAATTCACCCCTCCCCTCTCAGTAACCTAGCTTAGTCTTGAATATTTCCAAAAAGTACTATGATTCTTATATACTATGTAATTATATTTAGTACTTTATATAATATAATAATAATATTTATTATATAATATATAATAAGAAGATAAGAAATAATAATGTTCATATATTATTATATCTTGAATGCAAAACATATTTAAATATGTTTGTAAATATTTTTGTTTGAAATCTACAATGTGGTTCCCAATATATCAAATTTGAAATCTTGCATTTTGCTGCTAGTTTTTGATACCCAAAACCAATTCGGGTAGCCATTATTTCTGGTACTTGATTAGGCTTTGTATTTGCCAAGCCTATTTGGTCAACTCAAAAATTTGTTTGAGCCATGTTTATTTGACATCCAAACTTTGATTGACCATCTGATGACTCTTTTACATCTAAATTTAATGAAATGAAATTTTTTTCTTGAGGACACTCTCAAGATTCTATTGATATAAATGATATCAAATTATGAGTTTGATAACTATTTATTAGTCAATTTCTAATAAAGATGCATGTAAAGTGTTGACTGACATATTGATTGAAAAACAACTATAACTTTCAAATAGTATAACATTTTTGAAATCCAAAAGTTGCACCACATTCTATGCTTCACCTACTATAAGAAAACAAAAACAAAAATTTAATTTTTTAAAGTTTTCAATTAGTTAAGGTGGTCAGACACAGGAGTTTTTATTTATTTTGAAAATGTTATAGTAGAAATTTCATAATTAATTATTTATTTGGAATAAAAATGCCCAAAAATATGTGTCATGTCTGGGCATGAGTCTACATATATGTAAATTTATATTAAAAAATATTATCATTTAATTTTGATTAAAGTGGCTAGACATACACCTAATTTTTATTTTTGCTCTAAAGTTTTTGTACTATTGCATTAAAATTCAAAATTTTGACCAATCAATGTTTTTTTCAGACAAGGCCTAGTAGTTTACAAACAAAATTTTGTTTCCTAAAGATTCTTTTATTTTCTTACAATTTTTTGATATAAATTTCATTACTACTTTAAAATAATACATCAAGTTGACATAACCTCAAATTGCTGATTTTCACTACCACTTAAGGCCATAGTTTGGTTGAACATGATCTTGCACATACCTGCTTCTTCCTCTTTAATTGACATGACTCTTGAGTATGGTTTTCTATTTTTTGATAGAATATTATGAATTTTTAGTTGGATGTGTAGGCATTAACCATATGCTCCATTTTCTAACCCGTGTTTTTTTTTTGTCCAAGTCTATGCCAATTGTGTTGCTTTTGTATTACTGACTAGAATATATGCATGTTTCTCTTTATTCCATGTTTTTTTTCTCACCTATGATTTAATGGTAATACTCATATGCTATCCATATATTGGTGTTTTCCTAAGTATAAACTTCCTATTAATCAAAACTATTATTTATTTAGTGGGGATAGCTGGTGAATTTTATTAGTCTAGTTTCTCGGTTTGTGAACACACATAATTCTAATTTGTATTTCCTTCTTTGCCATTGTGCTGATCACATCACCCATTTTCGCTTACTAGACATGGACAAATGTTAATTTGAGTTAATATTGGCTTACTTGATTGTTGCTCACTATGATTATTTCTCACTGTGATTCTTAATCAGCCTTAATAAAAAAGGATCACAATATGTTGACAACTATTCTATATTATTAATGGTCTTTCTCATTTAAGGGTAGGCCATTCTTAAATATCACATACTAAGGAAAATTTAAGTTTGAATAAAGTAAGTCAATTTTAACTATTAACACTTTAAGCTTAGAAGTCAAATCTTAGTCTATGATGTTTGAGCCACTTGTGATGGATGATGCTTGGTGTCTTCACTATCACTCTATTGATGTATTGGTTATCTAATACAAACTCATAAATATCTCCCTCCAATGCTATAGCTTCATGATTCCTCCTTTATATTTTTTAATTATTGGGTTGCGACCTATGATCAAAGTTGACTAATTTAATTAATTAATAATTGACTAAATGTAAAGTTTATTATATGGATGAGATAAAGAAATGTGCTCTACTAGGGTTTGTATGGCTTCTGTTTGAGCCCTCACTAGTTTGTTGCCTGTCATACCACATTTACTATGGGAATAGTTTTCATTTATAATGGCCTCAGCCTTCTTCGACATAACAGTTGATGATGGTGCTGGAGTTGCTACTATTGGAGAGAATGACACCACTAAACAAAGGACCATGAAAATTTGTCCCCAAGGTATTTAATGAGGTAATTCTTGTCTTGATATTGTTTTGAATGTCAAGGAATTTAATAGTGCATGTACTTGGTTAGAACAAGAAACCCTCATTGGGTATTTTGTAGGTTGCACTCCTTCTAAAAGCATGTTGTAGGAATGGGTTTCCAAGGTTTGGAAACCTCAAGGTGTTCTCCTTGAAGGTGTTCAAAGCCTTACCAAAGGCTTTTTCTTTTTTTCACTTCGGCAACTTGGGCCAAGTTGAACATGTGTTTGTTCAAGGTCTCTGGACTGTTAGGTTCTCCCTCTTAGTTTTTCAATGTTGGTCATATGATTTTGTTTTTTCTAATGATAGAAAGGTTAAGGTACCTATTTGGGTGGAGTTACCTAGACTACCTATCCCATATTGGTCATTTTTGTCAGCTATTGCACAAATTGTCGGCAAGGTTGTTTACCTTGAACTAAACTAATTTTTCAACACTCGACTCCAACATAGAGTTTGTGTTGAGATTGAACTATCTAGGGATCTCAAAGAATCCATAGATATCTCAATTGGTGGTACCACCTTCACTTAGAAGGTGCTTTACCTAAAACTTTCAAATACCTATTATCGGTGCTAGTCTGCTAAGCACAAGATTAGGGATTGTCCTTTGTTGGACTGCAACCATCCACTCACTTTAGAAGCAAAGCCAACTACAACCACTAAGAAATATGAGTAGAATATGATGGTGAAATAAGGAAATGGTTTGACTATGGCTAAGGCAAGCTCTTTTCTTGTAGACAATGGTAGACCTAGCTCAAGCCTGGTTCAACTAGTGCCTTTCATCCCTTTGTTTCCTCCATCTCTTGTTTCAAAACTTGGAGTGCAGAGGACAATAGGTGTTCATACTCCTGATCCTCATCCTTTATGGATTCAAACACCACTAGTGGCATCGATGATTGCTCAAAAAACACTATGTTGGTCTTGTAGCCTAGATTTCCATGATGAGTATCTTGATAATGGGAAGAAGATTTGGAGGGTCATCTCTCTTGATGACTCCTGATTTGATGCTCCCACATTTTTTCACAATAGTTTCTCCTCTCTTGGAGATGAGGATGAAATGCAAGTTGGTTTACAATGAATTTCCTCTCATGGAATGTGCGGGGACTAATAGACCTCCCTAGAAAATATTCTATTCATGACACCAAGCATCAACTTGGTACTCTTGATGTGTTTTGTCTTCAAGAAGTTAAAGTTATTGGGTTTCTCCTTACCTCAACTTGTAAGGTTATTTGGTCAAACAATGGCATATTTTCTTCTTAGCATAAGGCTAGTTGAGGTGGAGTTGTTACTTTTCTTTCCGCTCATTTACTTTCTTCTTTTATTTCGTGTGGATCTGACCCTCTACATAGGGTGCTTTAGCTTTGTTTTCTTTTTAGAATAATTCTTTTGGTAATGTTAACATTTATTCCCCTAATGATTCTATTGAGCATTCACACCTGCAACATTGGTTGGCAGATCATTTGCCACCTACGACCTAGGTTTTTTGTGGGGACTTCAACATGGTTGAGCTAGCCACTAACAAAGGACTTTTTCCTTTTCAATGGGCTTTTGGTGAAAGAGAGGCCTAGTTTTACATGCAGAACAAGCTAGGTCTTTTTGATCCCAATGCTAGTGGCCACCGCCCAAATGGGGTTTCACATACTTGGTCTAATTTTTGAGTTGGGTCAGATAGAGTCTTAAAGAGACTTGACAAGGCTATGATTTTTATGCAGTCCTTTTTTTTCATTTTCTCACAAGTATGCCTTACCTATCACACCTTTTCCGGATGTGATGTTGTCAAATCATTCCCCCATTATCTTTTCTATCACTGGGTAAACAACTTAACTCTGTCCTTGTAAAACCCAATTTTATCTCAATACTTCTTTGCCATCCCATCCACTGACTATTTCTCATATTCTTCAAGTTTGGAATCTTGAGCCTTGGGCCCACACTTAGGTTGGGTGGATTCAATGGTGGAATGATGCCATCCTTTGTACTATGAGGTTTCTTCCCATTTATGGTAGATAGTTGGCTAAGTATCATAGAAGATCTTATGAAGCTATAACTAAAGATATGCATACAACCTCAGAAGCCCTCACCATGAATCTATTTGATATGGATCTCTAGGTTTGGCTTGCAAACCTTTAACACCAAAAGCAAGTTGCAAACATTTATGCTGCTCAAGGAGCTTAGATCAAGGCTTGTATCCATTAGTTGGAGGTCGACGATCAAGCTTGTAAAGAATTTTTTAATGTTGTATGAGCTCATCATTCTATAGTTGGCATCAAATCCATACAAGAAGAGCAATAGGTTCTTACTAACCTGCCAGACATTCTCCAAGATTTTGTGTGCCACTATGAGCAGGTTTCATAGCTCAGGGGCCATTTGCTAGGCATCACCAAGCTTTCAAAGCTTGCCTTGCTATCACTTCTAATAGGATTTCTCCTAAGAAATATGTCCTTTGTGAGAAAAAGTTAACACTTGCAGACTTGAGGGAAGATGCCATTTCAATGTTTGATGACAAGGTGTATGATGGTTTTCCTTATTTTTTTTACAAAATCCTATGGGATGATATCAACCCTAATTTACTATAGGTGTATTGCAAAGCTTACAATTCTAATTCCCTAGACAACATTATCAACAAGGGTAATATAAAGTTCATCCCTAAAGCTGGCGATTCTGATGAAATTTGCAACAAGAGGTCCATCACTTTGCTGAATCTCTCCTACAAAGTCATTACCAAATCCCTCTCTCTTAAAATTCAACATTTTCTCCCTTTGATTGTTCACCTTGAACAAACCAATTTCATCAAGTCCCAATATATTTTGGATAACACCATTGCTATTTGGGAAGATATGGAATGGGCCTAACAATCCAAGCAACAAGCTTTATTTCTCAAGATTAATTTTGCCAAAGCTTATGACTGGATTGAGTGGCCTTTCATCTTGGCCATGCTTCAATCTCTCGAATTTGGTCTAGTCTTTGTACAATCTGTGTAGATTCTTTTTGGTGATTCCTTTGCTTGCATCACCATTAATGGGATGCAATCTAAAGCTTTTAGGATCTTTATATCTATTTGGCAAGGTTGCCCTCTTGCACCTTCACTCTATGTGCTAGTGGCTAAAGGTTTTGGCTATCTTCTTGGCAACACCATTTCTTAGGTCTTGTGCATGGCATCTCTCTTCCAGAGTCCTCCATGTAGCTTGTTAATGGCCATTTTTCCAACACTTCCTTCCTTACTTTGGTGGAATATGAAGACAATATTACTAGTGCCTTATAATGCTTGGATACTTTTTTGCCTTGCTTCTTGGTCTATCATTTAGTGGCATAAAACCCTTCGTTATAGACAATATTTCTTACTAGGACCTCCATGGTTCCAATAGTAGTGGTGTAAATGGGTACAACATGGAGAAATTTTTAACTTTTTGGGCATTCCCTTTGCTTTTCAAGCCTCCCCCATGGAGTTATGGAATGTTGTTCTTGCACGGATTGAAAAGAAGTTAGAATATTAGATCACTAAGCCACTCTCCCTTGTGAGAAAGTTTCAAATATATTCTAAAGTTCTTGTTTCTACACATGTCTACTACTCATCCTAATGAGCCCCTTCCAGAGCTTCATACCTCAAGCTTGAGTGTCTCCTTTGGGACTTTCTCTAGGCCTTTGATGATGTGCATCATGACTTTCACAAAGTGGCTTGGGACTATTGTTGTTTGCCCAAAGATTTTGGTGGGCTTTGGATGCTTTCCACTCACAAGAAGGGGATTGCCCTTTGTGCAAAGTGGGTCATTTGGGTTCTCATTGGAGATGAGGCCTGGAAAATTTTATTATGACACTACATTTCTTTAGGCTTTCTAGTTAACTAGCTTGCTTGGAAGGGGATTGACTTTCAAAATATTCTTATGACTTCTAAACCTATTCAAATTTAGGGCACTTTTGTTCTTAAGAGCATTTAGAAAGCCTAGGAAGCCCTCAAACCTTGGCTTTTTTGGGTAGGTAATGGGTTAGAGACTCTCAATGGACCAACACAACCTCTGGTGGTTTCCCTTATTTGTAGCCAAAGGTTTTCCTTTAGCTAAGATACAAGGAGCCAAATCTCTGCACTGATTTTGAAGGGGTATCAAAACTCCCAAGGACTTATTTTCTTGAGTTACTATGAGCATTCTCTCATGGGAGGACATGTAGGTGCAATTTAAGCTTATCCATGCAGATCGACAAACAATTGATCTTCTAGTTTCATGGTGCCTCCCAATTTGTTACACAAGCTTGGTATTTACTCATCTTGCCCATGGTAGAAAGATTGAAAGTGGTATATTGTCACTCCTATGATTAGTTACAAGCCCAAGCTAGGGTATCGGTGGTTGGTTCCCTATCTTGTGATGGTTGATACTCTCAATTAGCATTGGCATTTGCATTCTTCCTATAAGACTTGCAATAAGAGATTTACCACTGTTTGGAATTTCATTATAGAGCTAAATATTTCTCACTTTTCCTAGTTCCTCCTCTTCTAGGGCTTTCCTTTGGGCCCTTAGCTCAAGCATTTTGGATTCTTGGATCCTTGATGCCCTTTTTGTGGCCAAACTGAGAGCTTCCTACACATTTTCTAGTTCTGCAGAAGAGCCCAAAAGTATTGGCTCTAGATCCATGACATTTTCAAGCCTTTTCATCTAGAGGATTTTACTTGGCATATGGTTGTGCTAGGAGATCTGCCTAGGCTTCCTTTTAAATATGCCTAGATTTGGCATGCTTTTAGAATGGAGATTTTATATAATATTTGGAAGGACCGCAATGTTGTTTTATTCTCTCACAATTTTCTTGATATTTATGTTTCTATGTACTCTAAAGAATGTATTTGTAATAATGTCATGATGTATATTCAAGTACAAACTAACAAAGTTGCGTTGGAGGTGGGTCACCTACAGGAGTTATTAGCTCACTAGGGAAATGCGTCCTGTACGGTTGCCCACATGACTACATATGCTTTATCTAGTGATTGCACTCCTCCTCATGGTTACTAATGAGGCCAAAACAAATCTACATGTTTCTCACATAGTCCTTGGTCTTAGCCTCATTGTCGCTCTCCTAGTGGTTTTGGTGGCCATTACTACTTGGCTTCATCTTCATGGAGGATGGGCTCAGGCTATTCCTCAGTGGCTCCTCCTACTACCTGTGATGTGGGTTAGCCATCTGTGCAATGTGACCCTAAATGGGCTTTCCCTCACTTAGACTTAGCCATTTCTCTACCCAGAAAGGAGGGAGATAGATGCTGATGCTATTGTTGATGATGGTTGGGCTCCCCCTGAGCCAACCACCAACCCCAAGGACTTCTGGGGTTTTGATGATAACGACCCACCCTTAGCTAGCACTGCTCTTGCTGTCTAAGAGATTTTATATTTTTTTGATGAATAGTTGTTAATTTGGCCTTCTGCTATTTGAACTCGCGGGGTGATCTTGTATCCCCGACCCATTTTTTTGTGAATATGTATCTTTAAATTATAATTAATGGAAAAGGTCTATTTATAAAAAAATAAGTTTATTTTATATTTTAAATATGATTACTAATATTTCTTAATAATAAGATTATAATATATTTTTATATCAATTGTATATTACATTATTATTTTAATAATATAATATTCATATTTATAAGATTATATATGATATATTATATTATTTTTATTTATTAAATTTAATTTTTCTTTTAAGATTGAGATATCATGATTTCCATCATATATAAATCAAAATTTGTGTTTAATACACAAAAATGAGATCAAACTTTGATACAAATGCACTTAAAAAAGTTATAAATCATAAATTTTTTGTAATGCCCTACCCAGAGATCCTTGGAACAAGGATAAATAAAAGCCAATGTTTTTTTTTGAACAAGCATGGAATTAAACAACATGAACATACAATCAATCATAAAATTGTAATAGAAGGCTTAACCAACCAATCCAAACAACCAACAAATCTCCAAGTGACACTACTAACCAAAATGACAATGCTACAGAGGTCACAAACACATTCGGATCTAAAATATCTCAAATTTAAAAAGTCAAACCCTAGAATTTAAGAAATTTGTAAAGGTTAGCCAAATCATCTCTTCAAAAGTTTTGGTCAAGTCAAAAAGTGCCCACTGGTCGCATGAGCAAGTCTACTCCCAAGCAACACTTTTTACTATGGCTAGGTGATACTTTTCACTATAACCAGATGATACTTTACTATAACAATGTGATACATTTCTCTATAGCCAGGAAATTTTTTTCATCTAGGTGATACTTTTCACCATAGCTAGGCAATACTTCTTAGTATGGCCAGGTGATAATTCTCAGTATGGCCAGGAAACACTTTACTAGTGTCATACAATATTTCTCACTACTATGCTGCAATACTTTTTAGGTATTGTCTAATGCTAAAGAAATATCATCCAAGTTCAAAACCAAAAAGGCAAGACAAGAAGTTTAGAAGGAAAACAAGGTAAACAAAACTCCACATTGGGTAGTTCCAGAACCATTGTAGTCAAGGAAATGTCAGTCAAAGGCATGAAATACGAGACACGATGCAACAGGAAGAAGAAATCACCTAACCATCTCATCCATAACAAGATATGAAGTGACATGCAAAAAGAAACATCACAATATGCATACATGGTTCATAAACCAAACATCATATGAATAAAACATAAACAACTAAGAATGAAAACCCCTAAAACTTGTGCTCAATTCCTCCCAGCCATAACAACATCATGAGACCTTAAGGATCCTAGCCATCCCCTAAGCGTAACATCCTAGGCTGCCAACTAGCTAGTCAAAGTTGTCTTATGAGAATATTACTACTACAACGTAATAACTATTGGAAATATGAGTAAAAATAAATCCTAGATCCCTTATATGTTAATATAAATCAAAACCAAACTCTGTTGTAGCTCGGTAAACACACAAGAAAAATGTTGTAACTCAGTAAACACTGAAATAGCTCGACAAATTCTTAACATGAAAATCTTAAGATATTATCTATGGTTGATATTACTTTAACTTAGTTGCAAACACATAAGAGAAATAACATTAACACAAGATTCTAACATGGAAACCCAATTTGGGAAAAACCACCAATTGCAACTAGTTACTAATTTTCACTTTTTTGAAGTGAGCCCTATTAGGAGCCAACCCTATTAAAGGTTACAAAACACACTGTTAGGTGTGACCCTATTAGATGATTTAATCACCCTGTTAGGAGTGGCCTTGTTAGAGGTCTTTAGACAATTCATTAGAATGTCACCTTGTTAGAGGATTTACAAATAGTTGTTAAGCCAACTCTGTTAAGATATTTGGATCACTACTAAAATGGTTAGAGAGTAACAATGAGATGATCCAATTCTTGATGCAACTGAATAGTTGATTATTGATCTCAATTCTGACTTATATACTTGATCCTTCTTGATCAAATGTATCTTTGCATCTCAACAAGGATATTCTACTTATCCTTCTAATTCGCTTCCTCTTAGCATCATCAAATCTTCAATTATGTTCCTCACATTCAATCCTCAACTTAACCTTATAATTATATTGTATGCATTATCAAGGCAACTTGAATACAACTTAGAATAAGTAATATTCATCTTCTCAGTTGGATAGAACCAACAAACAATTTAATTAGACTCAATATGCCAAAACAAGAAAATCCTTTGTTAGCCAACCCTACTTGGTAGATACTAACTCAAATCAACAAATTTTACTTTGTCACCCAAGTGAACTTGATAGACAATATCTTATGAACTAGGCAAACTTTGGAATGCTTGTCAGACACAGGAAACAATCTTCAATGATTGAGTGAGCTCGACATACATTGGCTAACAATGATATGACATTTTGTATAACATTCAAGACAATACACAATTAATCAATTGTCTCCAATAATCTCCCTCTTTGACATTGTTGGAAACACAAAATGTGCAACAAAATTTTAGAGGTAGAATAATCCTTAGTTTAATTCTGATTCTCATCCATGAGAAATCCCTCTATCAGTGTGAACTTCCTCTGCCTTCAATTTCTCCCTTTGTCAACAAACTTCTACCTTTGATATCTCCTTCTTTGTCATCTCTTGAAGTGATAATTTTTTTTTGAGATATGACAACAAACTTCTCCCTCCTTGACATCTTATGCCAAAGAAAATATTCAATATATATCAATGTACGTCATGTACTAATTCACTTGCAATATGCCCTTGTCAATACTACATCAACTGACCGATCTTCAACATGCTCTAGTTGATGCATCACTAAACTTCATTTAGTGAGCTTCGAATAGGGTAATGGCCCTTAACTTACTTATTATATACAAAAAATGCATTCTTAGGTAATGCCTTAGTGAATATGCCTGCAATTTGTTCTTTAGTATTCACATATTCCAATCTTACCTCTTTATCTTGTACCAATTCTCTCAAAAAATTATATTTTATAGGAATGTTTTTTTTTTTGTTATGCATCACTAGATTCTTTGATATATTAATTTTACTAGTGTTATCACAATATATAACCACTGGTTCCTTGATATCTATCTTCATTCCTATCAACAACTATTTGAACCATGTGAGGCCTCACCCCAACCCATCATGGCATAGATGTTCTCACATGCATTTTGATATTTAGGACTTTGATATTTTGACACTTATTTGAGACTTATATGGACAATGGATTGTTTTATCTATTGATTTTGATCTTTTAGTAGTGTTTGAAATTATGATATGTACTAAGAACCTAATTATGTGTATGGGATGATCGAACACATATGGATGTAACTTTATGACATGATAGAATCAGATTAAAATGCTATGCGAAATGTTAATTGGATTATGGCGATTTATGATATGTAGATAGATGTTAATTTGAATATGATGGTTTATGATATGCAGATTTGATATTCTAACATCTTGAATGATTTATTTGAAATGATTAGGAAAATAAATTTAATTGAATTATGTTAATAAGATTATGTAACATTTGCAATTATATGCATTTTATTTATTCCTTGGACTATTGATGCTTGAGTTTAATGTCCAGGAAGTGGATCCATGGAAATTTTGGGGGAAACAAGATCCAAACCTATGTGAATATAGTTTAACCAAGACAAATCTTTGGAAGATTCAAAAGCCTTGTTGTGGTGTATTTTATTTCATAAATGTAGGTTTGTTTATATGTGGAAATTATTAATCATCAAATGCATTAGGGACATGTCATGGTGATGTGGAATGTGCTATTATATGTCGCTTGACACTTGTGGATTTTGGGTGCAATGACATGTCATCTAGGGCTTTGGTTATGGTGGTGTTTTACCCTAAGACTAATCACCTTGTTATGAGTAAGTAAACCCACTTAAAAAGGGGTAGGATGGGTCATAATCAAAGGAAATTAGAAATTGGACTTGGCTAGGGTTTTGAGGGGTCATTAGGTGGTCCCAAAGTGTCTTTTGTGTTAAAATGAGCTACCTTTATAATAGTATAATAAGTTAGGGACCTAATTTTGACCATGTTAGTACCTAGATAGCCTTGGGGGCCCCTTTACTCATGCATTCTTCCACCAATTCGAAAATGGACTTGTCACATGTGTTCTCTCCCATGTTTTCACTAAGTCAAATATAGAAAACTTAGAGGGAGACAAGTTTTTAAGAAGAGGTGACTTGGTGTCTTTCCTAAAATAATTAGTGGGAAGTCTTTATTAAGGAGTCTTGGTCAAATTAGTGGGTGTTCACCCACTCTCTAAGTTTAGAGAAAATTAGAGTTTTTAAGGGAGATTAAGGGAGCTCTACAACAACTATCTTTACCTTTAGCTTGGACCAAGGTTGGTGTTCAAACCATGTTCATCTCCTTCCTTTTTGTATTGAGTTATTAATCTTCAAGCATGGAGCATTGGCTATGGGATCATGTATTGTATTGTGAATCTTTGGATGGTGGATTTTGGTATTGTGTTATGTCATTGTGAATCTTTGTATTGTGTTGTGGTGGTGTGATTATGCATTGTGTATCATGTAATTTCTTGATTTTTTTTCTTTCTTGAATCTCCTTGTTTTGATTTGAATGTCAAGTGTTGTTATGGGTGTGAGGGCTTCACTCACCCTTTTCGAAGAGAAGAGAAGTCTAGGGTGAAGGGCTTAGTTGTGCTTGAAATATAGTAGAGAACCTTGGAGTATGGGCTCCATTGTATATTCATTCATATCATGCTTTGGGGGCGATAAGGGAAAGATGGTGTTGGTGGAAGCTCAAAAAGGGCATGGAATTTTGATTTAATTGTGAAAAGCCCTGAAAGGGCATGAAAAATTATTATTGTAGATATTGTACATGATATGAAAAGTCTCCTTTTTGAAATCATGCCTTCATCCTATGTTTAATAGATCCAATGGTGAATCATAATGTAAACCTTGGAAGGGAGTATTATGTGTTATCTTGTAAGTCTCTCATGAATTTGTTGTATGTGTGTATCCCATTTGGGTCTTGTTTCCCCTACTCGGTGGGTGGCTTCATAGAAGCCTACAATGGGAGGTGAGCCTCTATGGTTCCTAGTTTGTTGGTGTATGCAGGTTTGGTGAAGATGGATTTCTTGAAGATATTATGGTTTCACCCTTGACACGTTGAAAAAATCAAGTGTATAATGAGAGACCAATGTTCCATGCTATCATAAAATGTATTGTGATATTAAGTTTCCACCTTATTTTTTATGTGATGTAAAATAAAACTTTCATATTATTGCATATTGTTGAAATGGTGCAAGGAAGGTTGAGAAATATTATGTATTATACTTGTAAGAAAATATTCATTATGAGACTTGATGTATTGAAAAAGTTATGTAATGAGATCCTTCTTCTTATGTTTATTGTAAATCATTTGGTATAAATAATTTATAAATGTTGTGTGGAAGAATATTATAGATATAGTTGATTCAATTCAAACATAAATGTCTGCATTGTTAATTCATATGTTATGTAATGGAAGGAAGTTGTAATACCTTGATATATCATTTTGTGTATGAAAATTAGATCATTTTTCTTTGCAAGTTCTAATAGATTTCTAGGTTAGATAACACCATCACATCATTAAACATATTGACAAAAAAAATTCCATGGTAGAATTATGAGAAAACTAGCTTGAAAATGAAGACATAGTCCAAATGCATAAGTAAACAATTCTGTAGATGCATTTTATGCCTTTGGAAAATGTATGGGGAAGGAAGATAATTTCCCCCCTCTCCCAAGATTACAGACCAATAAAATAATAAGGAATATTCTTGATACTCCTAGTAGGAACCTATAAGTTGAGGGGTTATCATGTAAATTAAAAAGAATGTGACTCCTAAATATTTCCCCAAGAAGATCCACATGATCTTAAGGGGGATGTACAAAATCCACTCTTAACACTTTACAAAGAAAAAGATGAATAAAAATTAAATATTCTTAAAACTTGAACCAAAGTAAAATAAAAATAAGATATAAAAATAATAATATATATACACCAAACTTCATTATTGGTGAACCAAACTTGTATAGGCATCACATTAATACTATGTTCAAAACAAAAAAAGAATGAACATGGAAAGAAGTGGGTTCTCATCCCCACAAGGTGGCCTTTTCCTTGGTATATGTTGGGCTCATGAAGTGGACAACGAGTTGACCTTTTTGCTGGTCTGACATGAGTCAGACCCCTTTCTCTAGGTGCCTAAGGGTGAGGATGTAAATTTTTTTAATTGCTTGGAAATCTCCCCACCTTCCATGCCTAGGGAGGAGTTGTTCAATGTTTGGGGAAGTGGGAGAAGTAGATTGGTGGGGAAGAAAAGTGGTACATGTCAGATTTTACCTTGGGATCATTGTTAACAACCCCTTCCATCTAGGTACATTAGGGGGAGGTGATGTAACCTATGTCTACACATCATTGGAGAAAGGGGTAAAGTGGGCACATGACTCATGGTATGGGGATTCAAATTGGGAAGCAGAGACTTGCAAATAACCAAGGGAGATATTATGCATGTGGGCTTTTTGACAAGATCCAGATTTGGATTATGGGGTGATTTAATAGGAACTTAAGAAAACTTTAGGTAGGTTAGTAGGTAATGGTAATGGCATTAAAGCATATTGTTTTATTTTTATTCTTTTTTTGTTTATTTCATGTCTATGTGAAGTGAAAGGAATATATTTTTCATTAATTGGGATTTAAAAAAAAAAAAAAAATGTTGGGGTTATTAGGATTTTAGGAGAGCTCTCATTAAATAGGATTAATAGTAATGTTTTAGGGATAATATTATAGCATAGGGTAAGGAGTTAGAAGTTATTAGGATTATGTTAATTCTGTATGGGATTATTAGTAACATTTTTGAATTAATATAGTAGTTAAAGGCATGTGTAGTAGAGCAAGCTAGAATGAGTATTAGGGGTGGAAGATTCAGGATTCTATGATAGCATTGTCTAATATTAATTATACATAATTAGTGAATAAAATAATTTTAAAATAATAACAAAACTAATAAATAATTAAAATAAAATAAATAAAGGGGTATGTATGAAAATTACATTTGAAATGAATGTCCTAATAAATAATCTACATAATATCAAGATTACGTACACGAAACTAAAATATGGAAGGATGTGAAACATATATGACACATTATAGTGGGGAAAGAAATTTTATGAATGCATCATAATTAAGCACCAAAAAAGATGGTAAATGATAGGGGACAATATAATATTCATGAAAATAATCAACCCTATATATAGTGTAGTAATAATAGGTAACCTATTAACACCTTGTTGTAACCTAAAATGTTGCATGTATGCCTCCTGTGCTAGCTCTTCCTCAACACCCTAGTTTAGGTTCCAAAACAAAATAAATTGAAATAAAATTAGATATGCTAATGTCTAACTAGAAACATATCCCTTAACTTTAACTTGGAATACTAGCAACCTGACCCTAACACCTAAGGCCTGGTTAGAGTATCAACATACCTAGAAGTTGCTAAGTATTACCTCCAACCCATGATTGAATTAGTGATACCCTAATCTACTTAAGAAACATGAATTGTAGATTTCAATCTTTGTGTAGTTCGATAAAATATATTTATTATACATAGGTACATGTGTATTATTCCTTGATGTACGTTTCAAAAATAAAATAAAATAATTTTGTTGGTTGTGTTTTGCCCTGTTAAATTTAAGGCATGACAAACCAAACAATATTAGAATAATTAATTGCTGTTGCCACATATTCTGCCTCTAATATGGACTAAGAAATACAATTTTGTTTCTTACTTGTCCAAGGCACTAGCCTTTTACCAAGAAAGAATGCTCCACCACTGGTGCTTTTTCTGTCATGAATACTTCCTGCCCAATCAACATATGTGAATACTTTTAAATCCAAATTGACTTCTTTTTTGTAGCATAAATCATAGTCTTCAGTACCTTTTAGATATCTCACAATTTTTTTGATTTCCATCATGTGATTTTCTTTGGGGTTTGTTGAGAATCTTGCCACCATACTGACTACGAATGCAATATTAGGCCTTGTATGCACTACATACTACAATTTTCCAATCATTGATTTATACATGGTTTAATCTACCTCCTTGGAATCATCATTTTTGGAAAGCTTATGTCTAGTAGACATAGGATTTCAAACTGGTCTTGAGTCTTCCATTTCAAATTTCTTTAGTATCTCCTTGATATATTTAGATTGTTTAATGTAAATACCATCTTTATTCTGTTGGATCTGCAATCCAACGAAGAAATTTATCTCTCCAAACATAGACATCTCAAATTATTTAATCATTTCTTCTAAAAATGCTTTGCCCAAGTCATCATTTCCTATAAATAAAGTGTCATCCACAAATATTTATACTAACACAATGTTCTTGTTTGGTCATTCTTTGATATACAAAATATTATTATCATTGGTTGTTTTCAAACCAATATATATCAAGTAGTTATGAAGTCTTTCATACCAAGCTTTGAGAGATTTTTGAGACCATATAATGCTTTGTGTAATTTGTAGACCATATCTCTTTTGCTAAGATCTACAAAACCTTCAATTTGTTCTATGTAGAATTCCTCATCAAGAATTCCATTCAAGAATGCAGATTTTACATCCATTTGATAAACTTTAAATCCTTGTGAGCCGCATATGCTAGTAAAGTTCTAACACCTAATATTGCAACAAGAGAAAAAGTTTCACCATAATCAATACCTTCTTCTTGAGAATAATAACCTTTACATACTAACCTTGCTTGGTTAATGGAAACTTCTCAATCTTCATTTAGCTTATTTCTGAATACCCACTTTGTACCAAGTACATTTTTATCCTTGGGTCTAGGAACAAGAGTCCAAATTTCATTTTTCTCAATCTGGTTCTATTTCCTCATTCATTACTTCAATCCAACTTTTATTATCCAAAGAATCTTTAACATTTCTAGGTTAAAATTAAACAAGCAAACATGTACCTTTCAATTTGTTTCTTGTCATTGTTCCAGCTAACTTGTCTCCAATGATCTGATTAGGTGCATGATGCCTGTTGACATATCTTGCTAACATAGGTACTTTAGATTTGAATTTTATTTGATTGATTTCTTTAGGGTCTTCTGTATTAATCTTGGGTCCGACTGTCTGTGACACAGGTCCATCCAACTCGGTTTGCTCTAGCAATAGCTCAATAGCTTCTAACTACAACTCGAGTCCTTCAAACTATGACTTAAGTTGTACTAATTGCAACTTGGTAGCTTTTGAAGACTTTGGGGACTCAGAAGGTGAGTTGTCCTCATTTCTAGATAGATTTGGCAAAGTATCAGGTTCATAATAAATTATTCTTCTATAATCTTTAGGTTCTTTGTTTCTTTCTTCTTCACTCTTTTTTGCAAACTCATCAATTCTCACATGTGCACTTTCTATGATTTTATAAGTAGAAAAATTCAAACATTTTTATGCTTTACTTCTATAGGAGTATCCTAGGAATATGCCTTCATCACCTTTGCCATCAAATTTAGCTTTCCTAGATTCTTTCAAGATATAACATTTTATGCCAAATACTTTCAAGTAACTTACATTAGGTTTGTAGCCATACCATAGTTCATAAAGAGTTTGATTTGAGTCTTTCTTCAATTATACTCAATGCATTTTTGATTGCTTCCTTCCAGTATTTGATTGCAACATTCTTTTCTATCATCAAAGTTCTTGTACAATCCATCATGGATCTATTCCTTATTTCAGCTATATCATTCTATTGAGGTGTACCAAGGGCTGATACCTATCTCTTAATTCCTTTTTCAATATAGAATTCATTGAACTCATTGGAAATGAATTCACCACCTTTTTCTGATCTAAAACATTTCAACCTCTTTCTAGTTTCTTTTTCTACTCTTGCCAGATATTGCTTAAGTTTTTGAAAAGCTTCAAATTTTTCTTTTAGATACATTACAGTCATCATTCTAGAATAATCATCAACAAACACAATGAAAAAATTATCTCCATTGTAACTCTCTCTTGCAATAGGTCCACATAAGTCTATATGAACAAGCTCTAAGACTTCTTCAGAATGATAGTTTTTTCTTTTGAAACTAGTTTTTCTCATCTTACCAATTTGATAATTTTTGCATAGACCCATATTAGGTTTCCTCAGGCTAGGAATGCCTCTCACTCTTCTATTTTTTCTTATCTTGACCAAGTTATCAAATTTTACATTATATAATCTTTTGTGCCACAGCCAACTTTCTTCTACTTGAGTAGTAAAACATGAACTTTCACTAAGATCTAGATAGAATAGATTACCTTTTGTTTGTTTTCCAAATCCAACTAGAATTCCTTTCCCATCTAGCAGTTTGGCCTTCCCATTCATAATTTCTACCTTGAATCCACTTTTATTCAACTATGCCACACTCAGTATATTATTCTTTACCCCTTCAACCCAATAAGCATTGCCATATCTAAGTTCATTGGTTAATGAGATACACCATTTTCCCTTTATGTAATAAGGTTCATTGTTTCCAAATATCACACTACCACCATCATAATGTTCCATGTGCTCAAACCATTTTTTTCTCCATTCATATGATGTGAGCAACCACTATCAATAATCAATGTATCATTTTTTCTAACATGAAAGATAAGTTTCATTTTATCTCCTTCATCATTAGATTAATCTTTTACAACAATATATACCATTTCATCTTCATTGTTATCAGAATCTTTAGCCATGAAACATGATTTCTTACCTTTTTCCTTGTAGTTTTTGAATTCTTTCTCTCCTTTGTACTTATTGCTTTTCTTTTCATCCTTGTCTTCTCTATTTGGGTGTCTTGCAACAATGTGTCCAATTTCTTTACAAGGAAAACAAATTAGAGGAATCTTACTTTTGTACTTTCCTCTACCTTTGAAATATTTCCTTGCAAGTAGGCCTTCAACAAATTCAAGATCACTCTCTAAACTTTCTTCTTCTTGTTCACTTTTTGATTGATTGGCTTTTGATTTCTTATTCTTTTTCTTGAGTGAAAGCTTGGCTTCAAATGCAGACTCAATATCTTTGGAACTAGGGACATAGTTATCATAGTTATTCAACTCAAAAGCTATCAATCTTCCAACTAGAGCATCCAAAGTTATATTTCTATTTGGATCAAATCTCATCTCTTGAATAGTAGATACTATAATTACATAGATAGGAAGAAGGGTATTGAGTACCTTTCTCATAACTATTTTGTCATCAATATCTCCTCTAGATGCTTTGATTATGCTTACACTTGCTTTAATTCTCTCAACATATTTTGCAATGTTTTCATCTTCTCTCATCTTCATCTGATCAAATTCTCCTCTGAGACTTTTGGCTTTAACTCTTCTTACATTATCATCTCCTCCATAGATGGCTTTTAGTTTGATCTACATATCATAAGTTGTAGTGCAATTTTTGACTTCATCAAATTCAACATAATTAAGAGTAGAAGTAATGTCAATCATCATGATGTTATGATTTTTCTTTCTAGCAATATCTTTAGCTGATAATGTTCTAGTAGGATTCTTGTATTCACTATCAAGATATTTAAAACTTGAATCACTGATAGTTTCCAAATGTAACCTCATAAGTCCTTAGAATGCTGTAAAGTTGTCTCAATTCAACTTGGGAATCTATCTTTTGTAAGACATCTTGATCTTTAGCTTTGGTCCTTAAAACCTTCTCTGGAAGCACCAAAAGCTCTGATACCAATTGTTGGAAATATGAGAGGTGTAACTGAGAGGGGAGAGGTGAATTATTTATCACAAAAATAAATCCCAAATCCCTTAGATGTCAATATAAATTAAAACTATACTCTGTTGTAACTCGGTAAACACACTAAAAAAATGTTGCAACTTGGTAAACACTGAAATAACTCAAAAAATGCTTAACATGAAAATCTTAAGATATTATTTGTGATTGATATTTATTTAAATTAATTTCAAATACATAAGAGAAATAGCATGAACACAAGATTTAAACATGGAAACCCAATTTGGGGAAAACCATCAATTGGAACTAGTTATTGATTTTCACTCTTCTGAAGTGAGCCATGTTAGGAGCCAACCTTGTTAAAGGTTACATAACACATTGTTAGGTGTGACCCTATTAGAGAATTTAATCACCTTGTTAGGAGTGGCATTGTTAGAGGTCTTTAGATAATTCAATAGAAATGTCACCTTGTTAGAGGATTTACAAATAGTTGTTAATCCAACTCTGTTGAGATATTTAGATCATTGCTACAATGGTTAGAGAATAACAATGAGATGATCTGATTCTTGTGCAAATGAATTGCTGATTATAGATCTCAATTTTAGCTTGTATAATGGATCCTTCTTGATCGAATGTATCTTTGCATCTCAAAAAGGATATTATTCTTATTCTTCTAATTTGCTTCCTCTTAGCTTCATCAAATCTTCAATTATGTTCCTCACATTCAAGCCTCAACTTGACCTTATATTTATATCTTACACATTGACAAGTCATCTTGAATATAACTTAGAATAAGTAATATTCATCTTCTTAGTTATCTAGAACCAACAAACAATTCAATTGAACTCAATATGCCAAAACAAGAAAATCCTTCATTATTCAACCCTGCTTGGTAGATACTAACTCAAAGTAATTTTTCTATATTAACCAAGTGAATTTGGTTAACACTGCATATTCACAAAGTTCCTTTGGTAACCAAGTGAGCTCAGTTAACATTGGTTCCATCCAACATTTCCTTCATTAACCGAGTGAACTTGGTTAACACTCAACTTTTGCGAGTTTCACATTGTCGCATTAGTGAACTTGGTAGATAGTATCTTCTAAACTAGGCAAACTTTGGAATGATTGGAAGATACAAGAAACTATCTTCAATGCTTGAGTGAGCTTGACATATAGTGACTGGCAATTATATGACATTTTGTGTAATATCAAAGACAATACACAATTAATCAATTGTCTCCAACAATAACAATATAAAAATATGAAGATCTAACATACTAATCCAACAAAGCATAGATACTCCAAATAAAAGTAAATCACATCATCTAACCATATGCTGAACATCATAATAAAGGAATACATCAATTAAAATAAACACGATATCCAAGCATTCTAGTTAAAGCATAACTCACAATGAAACATACTCTAGAAACTCAAATATATCAAGTGAACATCAAGCATTGTCTCAACTAGAAATAAATTGTCTCTGTACACCAGTACCCAGTAGTGGTATAGGTAGCTATGCCTCCCAACTGAGTGGAACTCATAGGTCCACTGCCACCGTGTTAATGGAGATAATGATCCAACCACAAATACACATTAAATAATGTCCATGGCTAACACTCACATTCGACAATAAAGAGGATTGAAATCAAGACCATGAAACAATGTAGTTATAACAAGTCCTGGTCAAACACTCTATGGGTCAATTACATAGGGACTATAGTGGAGAGTAATACGATTGGTACTCCCAAGATAAACCTAGTGCAAAAACTCTCTCAAGGTACTCCCAATTAGAAATATAAGAGGAGTAACTGAGAGGGGAGGGGTGAATCAATTACTAAAAAATAAATCCCATATCCTTTAGATGTCAATATGAAATAAACTCTAAAAACTTAATATTGCTGATGCTCAACAAACACAGATAAAATGTTGAAACTTTGTAAATACTGAATATGCTAACTTTCAATGGTATCTGTGATTGCCATTATTTTAGCTTAGTTTCAAACACATAAAAGAAAATAGCATGAACACATTTGACACTAGGATTTAACATGGAAACCCAATTTTTTAAAAAAAACCACCAATTGCAACTAGTTATTGTTTTCACTCTTCTAAAGTGAGCCTTGTTAGGAGCCAACCCTATTAAAGGTTACAAAAGACGCTGTTAGGTGTGGCCCTGTTAAAAGATTTAATCACCCTATTAGGAGTGGCCTTGTTAGAGGTCTTTAGAAAATTAAATAGAACTATCACCTTGTTAGAAGATTTACAAATAGTTATTAAGACAACTTTATTAAATGATTTAGATCAATGCTACAATGGTTAGAGAGTAACAATGAGATGACCTGATTTTTGATGCGACTGAATTGCTGATTATAAATCTCAATTCTATTTTGTACTTGATCCTTCCTAATCAAATATATCTTTTTAGTTCCACAAGGATATTCTGCTTATCCTTCTGATTCACTTCCTTACTACATCATTAGATCTTCAAAATCTTCCATGCATTCACACTCTTACACACTTACAAATTCTCAACTTGACCTTATACTTATATCTTTCAATTTGTCAAGTTAGCTTATATACAACTTAGAATAATTAATATTCATCTCCTTAGTCAGCTAGAACCAATAGATGAATCAATTAAACTCAATATGCCAAAATAAGAAAATCTTTTGTTAGCTAAACCTACTTAGTAGACACTAACTCAAAAATGATTTTCTTGTGTTAACTGAGTGAACTCGGTGAGCATTGCATACTTACATAGATCCTTTGGTAACCAAATGAGCTTCGTTAACACTGGTTCCATCCAACTTTTCCTTCATTAACGAGTGAGCTTAGTTAACACTCATCTTCTATAAACTTTCCTTTTGTGTCCAAGTGAACTCAGTAGCCACTACCTTCTTAACTAGGCAAACAAAAGAACACTCGGTAGACACAAAAAATTATCTTTACTACTTGAGTGAGGTTGGAACCTACTGAATGATAATGATATAACATTTGTGTAACATCAAAGACAATACATAATTAATCAATTGTATCCAACAATCTCCATCTCTAGCATTGATGGCAACAAAACATGTCATAACACAATGAAATTTTTGGAACAAGAATAGAGTAAGGAACATAACCTCAATTTCATTCTGCTTCACATCTATGAGAACTTTCTCTATTAGTATGAACTCTTTCTACATTTAGTTTCTCCCTCTATTAGAAGACTTTTGTTTGCAACAACTTTTGCCAAGTTCATTCTCCCTCTTTGATGTTTTTATGATAGCACACTTCTCCCTTTTACAACAAACTTCTCCTTCTTTATAATTAAAATTTCTTATGAGATATGATAGTAAAATTCTCCCTCTTTGACAACACATGCCAAAGATAACAACTCTATTAATATTAATGTATCTTAAGTTCTAATTCATTTGTAATATACCCTTGTTAATACTACACCAACTAATTGATCTTCAACATGTTCTAGTTGATGCATCACTAAACTTCATTTAGTTAGCTTTAGATACAAGAATGACCCCTAGCTTACCTGTTGGATACAAAATTGCATCCTTAGGTAATGGCTTGGTGAATATGTATACAATCTATTCTTTTGTATTCACATATTCCAATTTGACTTCTTTATCTTAGACTAAATCTCTTAAGAAGTGATATTTTATAGAAATGTGCTTTGTTTTGGTATGCATTACTAGATTCTTTGATATATTGATTGCACTAGTTTTATCATAGTATATGACTATTGGATCCTTCATCTCTATCTTCATTCCTTCCAATAGTTGTTTGAACCAAAAAATGTTATAAGAATTAACTACTATTGCCACATATTCTGCCTCTACTGTGGACTAAGAGATACAATTTTGTTTCTTTCTTGTCCAAGACACTAGTCTTTTACCAAGAAAGAATGCTCCTCCACTAGTGCTTTTCCTATCATCAAGACTTCCTACCCAATCAACATCAGTGAATACCTTTAAGTCCAAATTGCCTCCAAGTTTTTACCATAAGCCATAGTCTTTAGTACCTTTTAGATATCTCATGATTCTCTTGATTACCATCATGTGATTTTCTTTGGGATTTGCTAAGAATCTTGCCACCATACCAACCATTAATGCAATATCAAGCCTTGTATGCACTACATACTATAACTTTCCAATCATTGATCTGTATGTGGTCTGGTCTACCTCTTTTGAATAAACATTTTTGGAAAGCTTATTTCTAATAGTGTTAGCATGAATGCTGATGCTGA
This sequence comes from Cupressus sempervirens, assembly GCA_028749045.1. NCBI lineage: Eukaryota > Viridiplantae > Streptophyta > Pinopsida > Cupressales > Cupressaceae > Cupressus > Cupressus sempervirens. The sequence continues at coordinate 316,854,363 of CM053791.1, forward strand.
TGCTATGGGGGAGCATTGCAGAACATTGTTTGTCATTGATGACAACATAAAAATAAGATCATATAAGACTATCAGAGTAGCTGACTAAGACTTATGTATTACAAACATCACATTGTGTATCTGCCTATGCACAGCTACTAGCATATACTACAACATGTATTTGACATGTGGGAAAGTGCGTAGAATGTGAATCGACAATGTACGAAAGATATTGATAATTTAGATAGAACCATAAGAAAATAGAGCAGTGAAAAAACAATTTTTGTTGTATGACCAATATAGAGCATTGTATTTGGAATTAAGGGTTGTGTAGTTTACTAGAGGTAGCACACTAACTACTAATGACATCAACAAGTGTGCAGGTATGGAAGCCACACGTGTGAAATTTTGTGTATAACTGTGGGCTAACAACATTAATTAAATGTGTATTTCATTTAATTGACTTATAATAAAGTATGGAGCTGACTCAAGGAATTAATATTGACTGTGGTATAAAGGAAAGTTGCTTTCTAAGTTTTAATTATCACGATTGTGATTGAGAAGTAGAGAGAACTTGCAAATTGTGAAGTAGAGGAGCAGAGCAATCTGCTAATGTGTGTAACTGACCTCAAGGGTTATTGTTGATGGATACATATTTCTACATTTGATTGCATGATCTAAAGGTGAAGTAGTCTGATGTACTAGACAAAGGAAGAAGCAAAATATTGTCACACATCTATTATTTTGAAAGGAATAGTACTGAGATCAATTGGACAATGGGTTCATTGGTCTAATCTTGAAGCTATTTGGATAGTGGATTCAACTACCTTCCACAACTCCTAATAGGGTTGGAATCTCCTAACATGGACTCTTTGTACTAAGTGTTGTAATAGAATCCTCATAGGGTCCATCCTCTAACAAGGAATATTTAGATTAGTACATTATTTTGTGGGCATCATTCGCATTGGGTTTTTCCCTCTGATCAAGGGTTTCCCTAGTCAACATATCTAGTGTAATTGTGTATGCACATTTATTTATGGTTGTAATTTTCTTTGGTTGAATGATTAAGAATTGTTTAAGAGGTTTAATTTTTAGATTACTATATAACTGATTCACCTCCTCCTCTCAGTTATACTGCATGAATACTATTTCTAACAAGTAGACATAGGGGTTTCAACTAGCCTTCAATCTTCCATTCCAAATTTCTTTAGTATCTCCTTGATGTACTTAGATTGAGTAATGTATATACCATTTTTGTTCTGCTAAATCTGCAATCCAACAAAGAATTTTATCTCACCAAACATAGATATCTCAAATTCTTTACTCATTTCTTCTGAAAATACTTTGCACAAGTCATCATGTTTTTTCCCTTTTTGATAGGTAAATGGTTGAAGCTTAGGTTATTTATTATTATTAATATTAATTATTATTATGTGTTAGTAGCAAGTAGATTCGAACCCAAGACCTCCCCAATGAGAGTCTTGCAATTTACCAATGTGTTGTAGGATCTTGCCTCACAAGTCATCATTTCTTGTGAATAATGTATCATCAACAAATATTTCTGCCAAAAAAATCTTCTTGTTTGTCCCTTCTTTGATATACAGACAACTATTATCATTTTTTCTTTGAAAGCCAATCTTTATAAAGTAATTATGAAGTCTTTCATACCAAGCTTTGAGAGATTGCTTGAGACCATATAATTCCTTATGTAGTTTGTAGACCATGTCCCTTTTATTAGGATCTACAAAACCTTCTAGTTGTTCAATGTAGACTTCATCATCATGAATTCCATTCAAGAATGCATATTTAACATCCATTTGATACACTTTAAATCCTCTATATGCTACATATGCTAGTAGAGTTCTAACACCTAATCTTGCAATAGGAGAAAAAGTTTCACCATAGTCAATACCTTCTTCTTGAGAATAGCCTTTACACACTAATCTTGCTTTTTTTTTTTTTCTGGAAACTTTTCCATCTTCATTCAGCTTATTTCTAAACACCCACTTTGTACCAATTACATTTTTATCCTTGGGTCTAGGAACAAGAGTCCAGATTTTTTTCTACTCTATTTTTTCTGTTTCTTCATTCATTTCTTCAACTTGACTTTCATTGTCTAGAGCATCTTTAACATTTATAGGTTCAAATTTAGCAAGTAAACATGTACCTTTTAATTTTCTTCTTGTTTGTTCCATTAGATTTGTCTCTAATGATCTGATTAGGTGCATGATTCCTTCTAACATATCTTGCTAGCATATGTTCTTTGGATTTGGAATGAGTTCTATTGTTCTCATCATGAACTTCAGTATCTAGCTTAGGTCCCATTGTCTATGACTTAGCTCCATTGGACTTGGTTTGAACTAGCTTGGTAAGCTCTAACTATGACTCAAGTCCTTTAGATTGTGACTATAGGTTGCACTATCTGCAACTTAGTAACTATTGGAGATTTTGGGGACTTAGGAGGTGAAGCCTCCTTTCTTTTAGATAGATTTGGTAGAGTATTAGGTTCATAGTAAACAAATCATCTATAATCCTCAAGCTCTTTGATACTTTCTTCTTCACTCTTTTTTGCAAACTCATCAATTCTCACATGTGTACTTTCTATGATTTTATGAGTAGACAAATTTAAACATTTGTATGCTTTACTTTTGTAGTAGTATCCTAGAAATATGCCTTCATCACCTTTGACATCAATTTTTCCTTTTCTAGATTCTTTTAAGATATAACATTTGCTACCAAATACTTTCAAGTAACTTACATTAGGTTGGTAGCTATACCATAGTTGATAAGGAGTTTTATTTGAATCTTTCTTTAGCTGTACTCTATTCAAGGTATGAACTACAATAATGATATCTTCCTTCTAGTATTTGATTGCAACATTATTTTCAATCACCAATGTTCTTGCACAATCCATGATGGATCTATTTCTTCTTTTAGCTACACCATTCTACTGAGGTGTACTAGGGGTTGATACTTGTCTTTTAATCCCTTTTTCAATGTAAAAATTATTGAATTCATTGGATATGAATTCACCATCTTTGTTTGATCTTAAACATTTCAATTTCTTTCCAGTTTCATTTTCTGCTCTTGCTAGATACCATTTGAACTTTTGAAAGGCTTTTATTTTTTCTTTTAGATACATTATAGTCATTATTCTTGAATAATCATCAACAAAAAAAAGGAAAAAAATTTCTCCACTATAACTCTCTATTCCAATAGGTCCACGTAAGTCAGTATGTACAAGTTCTAAGACTTCTTCTGACTAATAGTTCTTGCTTTTGAAACTAGTCTTTCCCATCTTACCAATTTGGCAATTTTTGCATAGACCCATATCAAGTTTCTTCAAACTAGGAATACCTCTTACTCTTCTATGTTTTCTTATCTTAACCAGATTATCAAATTTTGCATGACATAGTCTTTTGTGCCATAACCAGCTTTCTTCTACTTGAGCAATAAAACATGAACTTTTATTGAGATGAAGATAAAATGGATTACCTTTTGTTTGTTTGCTAGATCCAACCAGATTTTTTTTTCATCCAATAGTTTGGTCTTTCCATCCATGAATTCTACCTTGAATCCAATGTTATTAAATTGTGCCACACACAATAGATTATGCTTTAAGCCTTCAACCCAATAAGAATTGTCACATACAAGTTCCTTTGTCAAAGAAATACATTCTTTTCCTTTTATGTTACAAGGTTCATTATTTCTGAATCTCACACTACCACCATCATAATGTTCTGTGCTCAATTTTTTTTTTATCTCTAGTCATATGATGTGAACAGTCACTATCAGTAGTCCTTATATCATTTTTGCTAACATGAGAGATAAGTGCCATTTTATCTCCTTCATCATCAGATTCATCTTTTACTAAAATATATACCATTTCATCTTCACTATGATCAGAATCTTTAGCCATAAAACAAGATTTCTTACCTTTGTCCTTGTAGTTCTTGAAATCCTTCTTGTCTTTGTGCTTATTGCTTTTCTTTTCATCTTTGTTTTCTCTACCTTTAGAATACTTTCTTGCAAGTAGAGCTTCAACAACTTCAAGATCACTATCTCAGCTTTCTTCTATTTCTTCCTTTTTACTTCCTAATTGACTAGCCTTTGATTTCTTACTTTTTCTCGAGTGATATTTTAGCTTCAAATGCAGGTTGAATATATTTTGAACTAGGAACATAGTTATCAATGTTATCTAACTAAAAGCTATCAGTCTTCCAACTAGAGCATGCAAATATATTTTATTATTTGGATCACATCTCATCTCTTGAATAACAGACACTCTACTTGCATAAATAGGAAGAAGAGTTCTAAGTACCTTGCTTATAATTATTTTTTCTTCAATGTCTTCTCCAGAAGCTTTGATTGCACTCATGCTTGCTTTGATTCTTTACACATATTTTGCAATGTTCTCATCTTCTCTCATTTTCATCTAATAAAACTGATCTCTAAGACTTTCAGCCTTATCTCTTCTTACATTTTCATCTCCTCCATAATTGTCTTTCAGTTTGGTTCACATTTCATGAGAAATTTTTCAATCTTTTACTTCATCAAATTCAACATAACTAAGAGCAGATGCAATATCAATCATCATGATGTTATGATTCTTCTTTTCAACAATATCTTCAACTGATAATGTTCCAGTGGGAATCTTGTATTCAACATCAAGATATTTACAACCTAAATCAATGATGGTAGCCACATGTAACCTCATAAGTCCTTGTCATGTTGCAAAATTATCTCTATCCAGCTTGGGAATCTCTCTTTTGTAAGACATCTTGATCTTTAGCTTAGGTCCTTGAAACCTTCTCTGCAAGCACCAAAAGCTTTGATAAAAATTGTTGGAAATATAAGAAGAGTAATTGAGAGGGGAGGGGTGAATCAATTACTACAAAATAAATTCCATATCCCTTAGATGTCAGTACAAAATAAATTCTAAAAAATTAATAGTGTTGATGCTCGACAAACACACATAAAATGTTGTAACTCAGTAAATAATGAATATGCTAACTTTAGATGTTATATATAATTACCATTATTTTAGCTTAATTGCAAACACATAAAAGAAAATAACATGAACACATTTGATACTAGGATTTAACATGGAAACTCAATTTGGGAAAAACCACCAATTGCAACTAGTTATTGTTTTCACTCTTCTAAAGTGAGTCTTGTTAGGAGCCAACCCTATTAAAATTACAAAATACACTGTTAGGTGTGACCCTATTAAAGGATTTAATCACCCTATTATGAATGGCCTTGTTAGAGGTCTTTAGACAATTCAATAGAACTACCACCTTGTTATAGGATTTACAAATAGTTGTTAAGCCAACTCTGTTAAGAGATTTAGATCATTGATACAATGGTTAGAGAGAAATAATGAGATGACTTGATTTCTGATGCAACTAAATTTCTTATTACAAATCTCAATTCTAGTTTGTACTTGATCCTTCCTGATTGAATATATCTTTTTAGCTCCATAAGGATATTATGCTTATCCTTTGAATTCACTTCCATACTGCACCATTAGATCTTCAAAATCTTCCATGCATTCACACTCTTACATAGTTTCAAATTCTCAAATTGACTTTATATCTTTTAATTTGTCAAGTTAGCTCATATACAACTTAGAATAATTACTATTCATCTCCTCAATCGGCTAGAACCAATAGATAAATCAATTAAACTCAATATGCCAAAATAAGAAAGTCCTTCATTAGTTGACCCTACTCGGTAGACACTAACTCCAAAATGATTTTTTTGTGTTAACCAAGTGAACTCGGTGAATACTACATAAATATATAGATCCTTTGGTAACTAAATGAGCTCGGTTAACACTAGTTCCATCCAAATTTTCCTTCATTAATCAAGTGAGCTTAGTTAACACTCATCTTTTATAAAATTTCCTTTGGCACTTGAGCAAACTCGGTAGAAATTGCCTTCTAAACTAGGCAAACACAGGAACACTCAATAGACATAGAAAATTGTCTTTACTACCCGAGTGAGCTGAACACCTTTTGATTGATAATGATATGATATTTGTGTAATATCAAAGATAATACATAATTAATCAATTGTATCCAACACTCCCTTGAAGGACATCACACTATTATAGAAACTCTCTAAAGGTACTCTCTTGGAGGCCATTGGTGAATGTCCTTCAAATCAATTAGCAAGACACTCACCCTTGGATAAACCATATAGGCATGTACCCTAGGATTGAACCATATATGGTATCACATTTTAATCATATTATTTTTATTACCCAATTTATTTCTTTAGTTATCACTTAGTTACAAATTTCTTTAGGTAAACCAACTAGGAAATGGACACCAAGGTTATGAGAGGAACCCCTCCACTATCTACCCTACATACCCATGCTCATCACACGATGAGTGCCTATAGGAAATGCATATTCCCAATCGAACCCTAATGAACATAAATCTACTAGAATCACCTGAGAGTTCTGATCTCATAAGAATTGACAAATACATGCACAAATGTTCATGTGTGGGGACACTTATTCCACAAAGATCATTACAAGCAAGGGCTGGATGAGAACCCAAATATAACAACACTCATCGAATAGAAGATCAAGAGTATGAATGTAGAATACATCCCAATGCAACATAAAAATGTAATAGTGGTTAGATTTACATCCTATGGATAATCTACATCCATGACCAACACCATGCCAAAAAAATCTAACAAAACTAGGTGGCACACAAATCGAGGTGAGAACTTCAAAAACCCAACATCGAAAAAATTCAATGAAAATAAAACACATTCTAACCTTGGAAAAATGAGCCACATAAATCCAAAAAAAATCAAGTTTGAATCATATGCAAAAATGACCAGCATAATGGTGCAAAATGTCAAACCCCCATCCCAAAAAATAGGGAAACACTCATACCTGCCCAACTAGATAGAGAGATCAATTAGAAATGGAGGGGAACACTAGTTCTCAATCTCCTAATGTAAAACTACCAAAAGGAAAATAGGAGAGTCCTCCCTAATAGCCAAAAGGGAAAAAACTAGAATCTGAACAACTAAATAAAAATCTTGTAGAAGCTGCTAAAAATCACTACAATCCAAGCTCTCTATAAGCTAGATCCAATGAGACCAATCTCACAATGAACCCACACCTATGGCTTCTAAAAAAAAAGAACAAGATTTTCTCTTTAAGAGGATTTGGAATTTTCTCTCAAATTTCTTTTTTTAGAAAGTGAGAAGTGAGGAATAATTTAAAAAAAAAGGTATTTATTCACTTTTTGAGTGAATAAAAGATTAGGGTAATTAACAAAGTCACCTAGTTAAACCCTAAATCAACCCAAATGAAAATAGGCTATTCCAAGTAATTGGAATTCAACTACAAAAAGGATAAAATTCCATTAAACCAAAATCATAGAATTTCCTTAGTAACTATCACAACAAATGCAAACCTCTAAATGCATAGACACGCTCATGGGTCTAATTGCATAATGAAAATGAGTTCAAATTTATTAAATCACTAGATGGTTTAATTTAAAAAATTAAATAGGATATGTTGACCATACATGGATGGCATTGGTTAAATATGAACAGCTGAATCACTAACTCCATGTGCCACTGCCAGGGACATAAATCCTATGCACTAAACAACACGATCAAGTGCAATTGCATATAATAATGTAGTTGAAGTAATAATGCATTAAATCATATTAAATAATCATTTATCAAATTATATTTAAATAATCCATTTACATCACTCACTTTCACATAAGGCATCACAAAGAAAGAATGGAATAAATAACCATAGCCTCAAATCCAAGTATTTGGAATCCAATAAGTCAATCATATAAACATAAATAGAGTATATGTCTGAATACAAATAACTAGATATCATCATAAATCATCATGTCACATCAATGCACATCATCATGTAAATATGATCAAATTGAACAACATAGCATCTAAGATCTATGATACTAGCAATCAAAATATAGTACTTGACCATCAGGTCATCTTGAATGTCATATGGCATGAGTCTCAAATTATCTCTTAAAAAGTAAAATATGAAAAGATACATAATGAAAACACAAGAGACACTAGATCCTCCCCCACTAGGCATAGGTTTACTCTTAAAATCCTACAAAAAGATAAGGGTATAAATCTCTCAACTGTGTAGCATCTTCTCAAGTAGCAAAAGTCTCATTGCTCAGGTCCTACTAGACCCTTAGCTATTGTATGTCCTGACCTCTTAGGATCAGCCTCCAATGCTAAAGAATATGGATGGGCTCTAAATAAAGCTACTTTTCCTCTACATACAAATCAGCCCAAACAAGTACATGGGTTACATTGGGAATATATTGCCTCGAAACATAAACATAGAAAACATCATGGATGCATGATAGGCTAGGTGGCAACACTAATCAATATGTAATAGAATTGATCTTCTTGAGGATCTTAAATGGTTTGACAAAATGAGGTGCTAACTTAGAGCCTTTCCCATAATAGATATGGCTCTTCCTCAGATGCACTCTCAAAAACATCCTATCACCAACTAAAAAGTGATGATCCAACCTATGAGCACTTGCATACTTCTTTTGCCTATCCTAAATAGTAAAAAAATTCTCTCTAATGCTAAAAACTTGTTGTTCCATATCCTAAAGCATCTCTAGACCTTAAAGTACTTGGTCCTCCAAAAAATCCCAACTTGAATGGGTAAAACACAGTCTACTGTACAAGGCCTAAAAAGTGACATGCCAAGAGAACTATGATACCGATTGTTATATGCACACTCAATATGGTATAAAAAATACCACTTCACCTTTCTATCCATCACATACATGAAAAACATGCCTTCCATAACTTGGTTCACTCTCTTTGTTTGACCATTGGTCTTCAAGTGGTTGAACTAAAATTAAGTTGTGCACCCAAAGCATGTTGGAGAGATGTCCACAGTGCTGAAGTAAACACTGGATCTCTATTTGATATAGTTTGATGGGGGATTCCATGCAAATGAACAATGTATTCCAAGAAAATATATGCTATAGAAGAAACTATGTAGGATGTTCTCATGGGTGAAAAAAGTGCTACCTTGGACAACTTGTCCATGTGATGACATAGGAAACCCTGTGATGACATAGGAAACCCTGTGATAAAATCAATACATACGGTATCCCATTTCCACTTTGGAATGCTATGTAGCTATAAAAGACCCACCAGATGCTAATGCTCTACCTTCACTCTTTGGAACTTGAGACATTAAGAAAAAAAAAAGAAATATTACACCTCATCCCTGCCCAAAAGTAAAATTTTCTAAGATCGACATGCATCTTCTTGACACTCGGATGTGTGGAATATGGTGCATGATGCACTTTTGACAAAATCAAGGTACAAAGATCACCAAACACTGGTACATAAATATGCCCCAAGTGTTGTAGTAATCCATCAAACTCCAGAGAATAACCTAAAAACCTCCCCTCAAGGGTAGATCTAGACCCAATCTCTAACCTCACCTCCTAATACCATGTGTCACTAGGAAAAGCCTCCAAGATATGGCCTCAAAAATCCACTCCCAATGACAAAACTAATATCTCATGTCCCTCCTACTCAAGGTATCTGTGATGACTTTTTCTTTCCTTTGATATAGTGAACATCAAAATTATATTCACATAGGAACTCCATCAAGCAATGTTGTCATGCATTCAAGTTTGGCTTAGTAAAGATATAATGCAAGCTATGATGGTAACTATGCGGCTCAAACTTGTGTTCCAAAAGGAAATGTCTCCAACACACAACTGCATGTATCATAGCCATAAGTTTCAAATCATGAGTGTGGTAGCTAAGCTCACTGTCCTTAAGTTTTCTAGATTTGTATGCAATCACACAACCATCCTGCAATCAACACTACACCCACACCTTCCAACAAAGCATCTGTGCAAACTATAAAAATACCTACAAGATTAGGCACTAGAAGGATTGGTGCACTAGTCAAATTCTCCTTAAGAGCATAAAATGCTACCTCACACTAGACTGACCAAACATACTTCTTCCCTTTCTACTAAAGAGAAGTGTTGGGATGAGCCACTTGTGAAAAATCCTTTACAAATTGATGGTAGTAACCCACCAATTCCATGAAACTACAAACCTTAGAAACATTAGTGGGTACCAACCAATCCATGATAGCTCATATTTTCTCTAGATCCATTGCAATACCATCACTAGTGATGATATGCCTCAAATACTTCACCTCAGACTAGAAGAATCCACACTTACCCAAGTTTCCATACAACTGACGATCTCACAAGCATTGCAATAGTTGGCATAAATTGACTTCATGTTCATCTATAGTCTTATAATAGATAAATATATCATCTAAGAATAAAATGACACATTGATCAAGGCACATGTGAAATACTCCATTCATTAGACTCATAAACACCGGTGGTGCATTGGTTAACCCAAAGGGTACAACCATGAACTCATAATGCCCATAACATGTACAAAAAGTTGTTTGATGAAAGCCGGCCTCATGGATGCAAAGCTAATGGTGTCTTAACTTAAGATCAATGTTTGAGAACACTCTCACTCCCTTCATCTGATCAAACAAGTCATCTATACTTGGAAAAGGATACTGGTTCTTCACCATCACTTTATTCAACTACCGATAGTCAATGCATAAATACAATGATCCATCTTTCTTCTTCACAAAGATGACTGGTCCATCCCATAGGGATATAATAGGATGAATATGACCCTTAGCCAATAATTCCTCCAACTGCAATTTAGTCTCACTCAACTCCTAAGTAGTCATGCGATAAGGAGCTCATGAAATTGGCTTGGCTCCTAGTATGAGATTGATCTAGAAATCAATGTCACACTATGGTGGCATAACTATTATCTCATTAGGGAACATGTCTGCATACTCACGAAGGAGTGATTGATCATCAAGTGTCACTGCATGTCCCTTGACCTCCTTAAGATCACTATAAGAGACTAAAAACATCTAAAATCCCGTCCACACACTCTGCTTTAGCTGAGTAGTTGAGATCATCCAAAGGGAGACTAGTCTCTAGACCCCCACAAGATCTACTTGCCTACTTGTGTCATCAACATGTTGCACTGACTTGTACACCAAAAATCTATCTTCACCTGATGAGTGGCTAACCAATCCATGCCCAAAACAATATCATATGATCCTAGAGGTAGGATGTGAAGATCCACTATGGTGGTGAAGGTACCCAAGTCTTATTCAGAACCACTAGCCAAGGATTCCATAGCCACTTTGGATCATGTGGCTAACTCAACTTGCCACCTATTGACTTAATGTTCTACCACTAGTCCACATCACTAAATAAGAGATGGTGAAGATAAAATACCATGTAATGTACATGTAGCCTCGACTACAGTACCTTGGTGCTCAACTTGATGGTTATCAATCATCACAAAAACTTGATGGGTTCTACCTAGATCTCCCATGGTAGGCTCTAACATGGCTACACCTCTACTAGGTCTTGAAGATATCTTTAAAGGACACTCCACTGATCTATGGCCATGATAACCACAAGAAAAACATGCCCCTTTGAAACTGCTATTAAATTGACATCCACCTTGGGGAGGATTAGAATATGTTGCACACCCTTTGTTAGAACCTTGCTAACTTTTCTAAGGTGGGAAACTCTGCTAAGACTACTGGCCTTAGCTCTAGTCACCCCCTTTCTTTCCTAAGGCACCTAAATTTTTTTCACCCTTAGGCTAGTACCATCGTTATTGACCCCCATGACTATGACCACCTTTGGGAAGGTGCTTACTAGGTTAGACCTTTTTGCAAAGATTGTGTCTAAGGGGTCTGTAAATTTTTCCTAAATGTTGTGAAATCAAATTATAAGAGCTCAATCTACCATTGAAACCCCTAACCACATTGCTCTCAACAATTCTTTCCATCTCCAAAGCAAGTGCAAGAGTCCTTGGTTGGTGAAAAAGAACATCTCTAATGATAGAGTCCCTAAGACCCCTAACAAAATGCTATATGAGGAGTGCCTCATCATGATGGTAACTCAAGTACTATCTCAAACCAAGAAACTACCTCTCATACTAATACATTGAAATATTCCCCTACTTGAGCTCATGAAACTCATCAGTACAGGCCTCACGGTATTGTGGAGAAAGTAATTTTTCTCTAAGTCCTTTCTCAAAGATCTCCCAAGTAAGATCTACCACATCAATACATAGGTTCTTTCTCTCCATGTCCCAACATACAGATCCATGGCCTCTTAGCTATGTAGTAGCATAATAGGGCTTCACATTGCTTCCATAAGGAAGTAAGGAGAAATAATGCCCCATGTCTAGTAACTAGGTCTTAGCCTTGAGTCTCATCACTTGGCCATCAAATAGTGGTGGTTTATACCTTTGAAGGTCTTGCATCATCTCCACTTGGGTGAAGTCATCATCATCCCAACCATGACCTTTCCATTAGTGCCCTCTACCATTAGGTGGTATATGAGAGTGTTCATACTCACGGCTATGTTCCTCTTCTTCTCTATGATCTAGCATATGGGAATCTCCATGATGAGATCCCTCCTCTTGGCCACAGTTGTGTTGGTTTTCCTCTACATGGTCCCAACTAAGCTATAATCTCTTGTATTAAGGGAATCAATGCTCCAATGCTACCATGGTCATTATTACCCTTCTCTTCCCTACCATATTGATGTTCCTCCTTGTGGTGTTCTTGCTCATTTTTATTTTGTTAGTTATTACCTTGAACACTAGGTCTACGTGTAGGAGGCATCACTAAGGAAGCAACAAGATAAGGATCAGAGTCATAAGTAGCAATCATAAAAGTCACAAGCACAAGCTGAAATAAGATAATAAAGTACAATAGAAACAATAACATAATGGGAGCATAACACAAAGATCCCAATGTTGCAACATGGGCTTTAATATTAGATGTAATGCCCTACCCAAAGATCCTTGGAAAAAGGATAAATAAAAGATATATATTTTTTGAACACGCATGGAATGAAAAAATCAACATACAATCAATCATAGGATTGAAATGGAAGAATTAACCATCCAATCTAGACAACCAAAAAATCTCCAAGTGACACTACTACTAACCAAAATGACAATTTATAGAGGTCACAAACACATTCAGATCTGAAAGATCTCGAATTAAAAAATTCAAACCATAGAGTTAAAGAACTCCATAAAGGGTAGCCAAATCATCTCTCAAAAGTTTTTATCAAGTCAAAATGTGCTTTCTGGTTGTGCAAGAAGGTCTACTCATAGTCTTAGGTGACATTTTTTACTATGGCTATGCGATACTTTTCACTATAACCAGGTGATACTTTACTACAACCATGCAATAATTTTCTCTATATCCATACAATACTTTTCATCTAGGTGATACTTTTCACTATATCTAGGCAATACTTCTTACTATGGCCAGGTGATAATTCACACTATGGCCAAATGATGTACTTTACTAGTGTTGTACAATATTTATCACCACTATGGTGTGATAATTTTCAAGTAGCGCCCAATGCTAAACAAATATCACCTAGGTTCAAAACCAAACATGCAAGAAGACAAGTTTAGAAGGAAAAAAAAGTAAGAAACTCCACACTTGGGAGTGTTAGAACCACTATAGTTGAGGAGATTTCACTCAAAGAAATGAAATACAAGATACCAAGCAATAAGAAGAAGAAACCATCTAACCATCTAATCCACAACAACATATGAAGGGACATGAAAAAAGAAACATTGCAATGTACATACATGGTTCATAAACCAAAAATCATATGAAGAAAACATTAACAACTAAGCACCAAAACAACTAAAACATGTCTTGGGTTTTTCCCAACCATAATAGCATCATGAGACCTCAAGGGCACTAGCCATCCCCTGAGTGTAACATCCCAAACTACCAACTAGCTAGTCATAAATGTCTTATGAGGATGTTACTACTACAACATAATAACAACATAAGAACATGAAGATATAACATGCTAATTCGATAAAGCATAGATACTCCAACTAAAAGTAAATCATATCATCTAACCATATGCTAAAACATCATAACAAAGGAATACATCAATGAAACTAACATCATCTAAAAATGATATCCAAGCATTCTAATTAAAGTATAACTCAAAAGGAAATATACTCTAGAAACTCGAATATACCAAGTGAACATCAAGCATCAGTCTCAACTAGAAATATATTATCTTTGTATAATAATCCCCAGTAGTGGTATAGGTAGCTATACCTCCCAACAATGTGGAACCAATGGGCCCATTCCCATTATGCTAATGGAGATAATGATCCAATAAAAAAAACACATAACACAATGTCCATGGCTAACACTCATGCTAGATAGTAAAGAGGATTGAAACTGAGATCATGACATAATGCAGTAACAATAGGTCCTCATCAAACACTCTATGGTTCAACTATGTAGGGACTCTAGTGGAGAGTAATATGCTTGGTACTCCCAAGATAAACCTAGTGCATAAACTCTCTCAAGGTACTCCCTTGGAGGCCATCACACTAGTGTGAAAACTCTCTCAAGGTACTCCCTTGGAGGTCATCACACTAGTGTGGAAACTCTCTCAATGTAATCCCTTGGAGGCCATGGTTGAGTGTCCTCAGAATCAAACTACAAGACACTCACCCTCAGATAAAATGTATAGGCACATACCCTAGGATAAAACTATACAAGGTATTACATTTTAATTATCTTAGTTTTATTATCCAGTTTATTTCTTTAGTTATCACTTACTTAGAAACTTCTTCACACTAAACAACTAGGAAAAAAACACTAAGGTTATGAAAGAAGCCTCTCCACTATCTACTCTACATACCCATGCTCATCACATGATGAGTGCCCATAGGAAATACATATTCTCAACCCAAATTGAATGAACATAACTCTAATAGAATCACTTGGGAGTTCAGATCTCACAAGAACTGACAAATACACATGCACCTATTTGTGTGTGGGCACACCAACTCCATGAAGATCATAAAAAACAAGGGCTAGATGATAACACAAGCATAAAAACACTCAATTGAATATAATATCAAGAGCATGAATATGAGACACATCCCAAATTAACATAAAAATGCAATAGTGGTCAGATTGATATCCTACAGATAATTTACATCCATAAGCAACACCATGTAAAGAAAACCCAAGAAAATTGGGTGACACAAATTGAGGTGAAAACCTCAAAAACCCAACATTGACAAAAATCAACAAAAATAAAATCCATTCTACCCTTAGGAAAATGAGACATAGAAATCAAATAAAAATTGGGTTTAAACACTATATGAAAAAAAGGTCAGTATAACGGTGCAAAACCCCAAACCCCCATCCTACAAAATAGGGAAATACTCATACCCACCCAATTGGGTAGAGCTAGCAATAAAAAATAGAGGGGAACACTATTTCTCAACCTCCTAATGTATAGCTACCAAAATGGAAGCATAAGTGGAGCTAAAAAATAAAAATAGGAGAGCCCTACATGACAGATTAAAGGGCAAAAACAAGAGTTTGAACAACAAAATAAAAATCCTGCAGAAGTTACTAAAAATCACGACAATCCAAGGTCTCCCCAAGATGGTTCCA
Source organism: Cupressus sempervirens (assembly GCA_028749045.1). Taxonomy (NCBI): domain Eukaryota; kingdom Viridiplantae; phylum Streptophyta; class Pinopsida; order Cupressales; family Cupressaceae; genus Cupressus; species Cupressus sempervirens. Next base: position 316,869,958 of record CM053791.1, read on the forward strand.
ATGAGACCAATCTCACAATGATCCCATGTATAGCTCCTACAAAAAACATAACAGTATTTCATCTTGAAGAGGATTTGAAATTTTCTCTCAAATTTCTTATTTTAGAAAGTTAGAAGTGAGGAATAAAATCATTTTTGGATATTTATTCACTTTTCAAGTGAATAAAGAATTAGCGTAATTAGCCAGGTCATCTAGTTAAACCCTAAATCAACCTAAATGAAAACATGCTACTCTAAGTAATTGGAATTCAACTACAACAAAGTTGTACAAAAATCAAATTAAATAAGATAAAGCCCAAAATTCCCTTAAACTTAAACCATAGAATTTCCTTAATAAATTTTGCAACAAATATGAGATCCTAAATACATAGACACACTCACAGGTCTAATCACATAATGAAAATGATTATGGGTTTATTAAATCACTAGAGGGTCTAATTTAAATAATTAAATAGGATACATCGACCATACAAGGATGAAATTGGTTAAATATGAATAGCTAAATCACTAACTTCATGTGTCACTGCCAAGGACATAAACCTTGCACACTAAAAAAAATGATCAAGTGCGATTACATATAATAATGTAGCTGAATTGATAATGCATTAAATCACATTAAATAATCATTTACCAAATTATACTCAAATAATCCATTTACATCACTCACTTTGCATAAGGCATCACAAAGCAAGAATAAAGTAAATCGCCATAACCTCAAATCCAAGTATCCAGAATCCAATAAATCCATCATATAAACATAAAAAAAGTACATGTCCAAATAAAAACAACCAAATATCATCATAAAGCATCATGTCACATCAATGTGAATCATCATGCATATATGATTAAGCTGAATAACATACCATCTAACATCTTGATATTGACAATCAAAATATAGTATCTGATCATCATGTCATCTCGAACGCCATATGACATGAGTGTCAAAGTATCTCTCAAAAGCCAAAATATAAAAAAGTGCATAATTCAAACACAGGAGGCACTACTTTTTTTCTATGCCAAATCTTGAAAAAGTTTGTTACCATAGTGTGAATGTTGTTGAAATGGGCAATCACCAGAACATGTTCAATATGAGCCACAATTGGTGCTTGATTGATAGGGATATGATTAAGTTGAGTATGTTAAAAATTCTTCCTTAATAGACCTAACCTTTTTCCTCTTCATTTTTTGCAGCACTCGCTTCCCATTCATATCACTCCCTCTACAAATAGATAACTCATCATTAGCTAACAATGGATCCATGTTATTTGCCTAATTCACTGGTGAATGGATTAACTAAACATTTCAATAATTAGGCTAACCCTATTCTTCATGAGGACTTGATTAAACTTATCTTAAAGACTATGAAAAGCACAAAGTGGGAAAGATTATTGGGCCAAAAGATTAGACTAAAGAAATGGAAACCATTCAAAAGAAGAGGAAATGTGCACATAGTGAAAAATTTACTAATGTGAAAAATAAAAAGGAGGCTTTTAAGGGCTCAGAGGATTACACTTTTCTAGATTTTGAAAAATAAAAGGAGAAAAATAAAAAAAAAGTAAGGACATGACCTCTAAGGAGAGAAATAATATCCATGATACTAAGGATTCAGAGTATTCAAAAAGGATGAAGAGTCAGAGGAAGAGGCATATGAGGAAGAGGCAAATAATTAGGAAGAAGGGGACTCTAAGGAAGTAAAAGATAATGACACAAGGGTAAAAATGAGGATGCCAAAGAGGAAAGTGGCACTATGGAGGAAGGGATATTCACTAAAGAGGATGTCATTGATAAGAATGAAAAAATGTTACTACATTTCAAGACTAGGAGGCAACAACTATTCTTAGTAAAATTAGGGAAAAAAAGACTATTGAGGGTACTACAAATATTGATAGTACAAATTTTTTGGATGATAACCAAAATAATGGCAGTGAGAATGATCTTTCTTCTAAGATTCCTATTTTTCATGAGAATCTCAACAAGATTAAGGAGATTCATTCTTATAAGGAGGCTATGAGAGACAAAGTGAACTTAAATATCAATCCAAAAAGAGTGAAAAAAGAGATCAATGAAAATCCAAGGAGTCCTATGACTATATTATAAATAGTTACAACCAAGTATAATTACTCTTTCAGATTTATTAAATGGATGGTTAGTAAAATCAAGAATCTTAATAAGGAACTATAGGATTTGAGGAAAAAAGATGAAGAAATCCAAGGGAAACAATAACAAGGTCTCTATAAATAGTATGGATAATGACTTCAATGGTATTTTGGAAGTTCATATGCATCAAATGCAAGATCATATGGAAATTAATGAAGCCCTTCTTAGGAACATTTTTCTCTAAAACCATGAAAGTCTTGGAGCTTCTAGAGAAAACCTCAGAAGTTTGCATGAAGTGCTCGAAATATATAGCATAAGGGAGATTATCAATGTGGAAAAGAAAATTTCTACTTCTAGTGGGGGGAATATTTGTCCTGTTAACACAATTAGATCTAGAAAGAAGAAGGAAGCTAAACCTAAGATTAAGGAGAAGCCCAAGGTGAAATTTGAAGTTCTTGAGTCTCTGTAGAGGGTAGAGGACCTAGAGAAAGAGATTTCTTATGTAATTGGTCTATTAGGTGCTTCTTGGTCCTATTTTGTTGGTCTTTTTGATTTTTTGTCTTGTTTTTTGTTTGTGTCTATTATGTGCTTAGTTGGTCACTTGATCTATTGTTGTGTCCTATGTGGGGCTACCTTTCTTTAGGGTGTCCATTGTGTCTAGTTTTATTATTAAATATCTACCTCATTTGAGATTTTAAAGGGTTTTAGGTCCCTCAATACATGTTTTACTACCAATAAAAAATAATGGATCCACATTGACATCATAAGCTCAACAATCTAACCCAAGTATAGATCAATATTATCAAAATCAAGTCTTCCATGCAAACCTTCCCCTTATACCCCTTTTAATACAATTGAAATTTGTACTATACATAAAAAAAATGTTTAAACACTTTTTAGTCAACCTTTTTGATATAATATGGATGCCAAAAATTTTAAGAATAGTTGATGAGGTACCAATAATCTTACTAACACAAACATACAAGCTTAGAATTATAATTTACAAAAAAAGAAAAAAAGAAATGGATTCCTTTTAACCTTCCCATACCTAAATTTCATCAAGCATAAGGTCTTGAAGGTCCTCATCATTAACCAATCTCTCAATACATGTGTTGAAACCAAGAAAAATCTTTGTATCCACTTAAAAGTAGAGGATAAATGAAACATAAAGTTCAAATTGTAGGTAATAGCACAAATATGTTGATATCTTGTTGTTAGTTCTACCTCAAATCAATAATGTGCCATATGAGTTAATATTTGGTCTTGTTTGACCTCATACACATGTTGACTTACCTCTTTTGCCTTATCCACAAACTCATAGATACTCCATGAGGTATGTTGGTTCCCAAATAAACATATCACTAAGCCTTGAAATTTTTCCATTTTTTATGCTTTTGGCCAATGAACATGAAGCACTAGCACAATTGAATTATTTTATACTTTAGGCTTTATAGGACTTAGAGGCAACATTTTCACATCATTTTCCAAAAATCCTCACACAATATTATTGAGATTGACAAGATTTGACAAAGTTTCTCTTAGACCCTCAAATAGTCTATTTAGCCTAGGTGTAAGATAGAAAATAAAGATCAAAAGGCCAACAAAGTAATTTTTTATCTAGATTTGATTCATTCAATGGCTTGCATAGAAGAAACCAACTAGAGTGGTGCCTCATCCCTCATAGAGTTAAATTTAAGTAAACTTATCTAAACACAACATAAAACAACTTAAATGACTATTAAACCATTACCTTCTTACAACCATGAAGACACTCATGGATTTATAAATTTCTTTGTAACCCTAGACACAATAACATTGACTTTAACTTATAAATAAAGGCTAATTTAATCTACTCCTTGGGTAGAGGTTATCTATTAGACATCCTTAAAAAAAGGGGAAGTGGAAACCATATAAATCATTAATTTATCTAACTAAAAAGAAAGTGCATACATCAAAGTGATATTATTGTTGACACTCATTGTTCATTATAAATTCTAAAATGAAGTAATATTGATATCTAACTTTTAAAGGAAACCCAAAACTTTAGGAGAGCTACTCTTTACAAGAAATCACAACCCTCTTGAAACTTTGAACTAATACCCTTCAAGATGAAACATCAATCACAATTTAAAGAAGATACAATATATTATATATGTATGATCTAGACACTTTGCATCCTCTATACTCTTTGATATGCTCTTAAAAACAATTTATTTTTTCATTGCTTTGCATTTCATTTGCCCTTTTCTACCACTACCTAAATTATCTTATCTTTGCATGAAGAAGCTTACTTTATATGTGAAAATTTTCCTTTTCTTCTCTTGGTCAAAATATGTAGGAAACCAAAAGATACTATTAAGAAGTTCATATTCACCTTCAAAAACACTACTCTATTCATTTCTAGTTTAGCACTTTGAATTCCTATGCAAAATTAAAAGATGTATTTTTAACTTTTGGTTAAAAAGACAAGGTTTAGAACCCAGCTAGCAATTAGAAATGAAGTCACTTCAATTCAAACAATTTAAAATTAGAAGCTTCTTCTATTATTAAGTTTGGTACTTTAGCAAGTAATTGTCTTACTTTCATCTCTTATCTATGCTCTATTTACCTTCTCATGATAGCACCCAACTACTTGATTGAATCACCTACTCTAAATTCTTAATGAAAAGAGTAAGACACCTATTTATGTTTTTCACCATTCAACATTGCTAATGTTTGACCATTATTGACCATATCGAGGCATTTTTTTATAATTCTAGTACAAGAACTCATCTAAAAAAATTGATACAACATACTTTTAGGCATTGAAAAGGTCCAAAAAAAGTTTTAAGAGGTTAACATATTTACCCTTGCAAACAAATCAAAATCTTGCATACAGAAAAGAAAAGAGTCCAAAATTGTTTGCAATCAATCATTGCACCCAAATTAGTGAAAATGATGTAGGGAGATACATGGATTTAAGTACAACATGTGGAATAAACCCAAATTAAAGCATTTGTGAACAACACTCCCCACTCAGAGATGCACACTGAAGCTACACATAGATTAATAAAACCACATGAATCATAAGGCCATATGCAACATATTTGAAGGTGTAATTATTTCAATTTACATATAAAGAAACCACAACATACCTAACTATAAAGCCTTCCAAGTTATGGCCTTATAAAAATAAAAGAATTTACAATCTTAGAGCATTAGCTCACATCTTTTATCTTCTATTAATGTCTTCAATATTTCATACTACTTTCCTACATCTAAACAAGATTTTTTTATAGCTACCTAAGCCACAAGTCAGCTAGTCAAGCATTTAATTACAATATAGGTCCATACTTGGAAGAGTAAACCAAGATCCACACAAATAATAATATGAGACAATGCACACTTTAAGGTAGGTCCACATGTCTATTAGAAGTCAACTCCTCATTGTGAAAGATGCCACATAATCAACATAAATCACACCAATTAGAAAAAAACATGTTTTTCATGATGAAACTATTGAGAGAATAAGACCAAAAATAAAAGTAAAAATCTCAAGAAATATTAAATATAAGAATTTGTAGACTTAGGAAAAGGATCTAGGATAGGTCCTCAATATGATGAAAACTATGCATAACTTAAAAACAAAATCAACAATGACTACTTCATGAACAATGAGTTGGTGCAGATATTATTTTTTTAGTCGATGCAAGATTGCTCAAAAACACAAGACACTCTTGCATCAAACACATGGGGTTAATAAAGAACTAATTTCCACATTAGGCATGATTGATATTCTAACCTAAATCATAAATATCCAATTCAGCTTGTGTAATCCACAAACTATCTTCAATTGGTTTATCTTTCCACTGAACTAGGTATTCCATGTAGTCTTTTTCTCTAGCGCTTTTACTTATTTAGCTACTCAAGATCTTCTCAATAGTACCTCTTATCTTCTTAGGATAATCCGAGTTACTTTTCATCTTATCATCTAATTCAAAATTCTTGAAGATATATGTAATGTTAAATATAAGTGAAATTCCCACATCTTCTGGTAATTTAACTTCAAAAGCATTTCTACTATCAAACTTTCTCAGAATCGAGGACCAAAATTTTTCATCTTTAGCTTACTATAGGTACCAAATGGATTTTACCTTCTTCAAGTGAATCATAACCTCATCACCAACTTCAAAAGATTTATGTCTCTTCCTCTTATAAACTCTCTATTTGTATTCTAGATTACTGTCTTCTAAGTTTATGTTAACTTCCTCATGTAAAGCCTTTATGAAATCTATAAATTCCTCAGCTTCAACACTTCTCTTTGTCTCAAAGTTTGGATCTCTCAATTCAGTAGTTACCTTAGGATTCATTCCAATAACAATATCAAAAGGTGTCTTCTCAGTTCTCTTATTAACACAATTATTGTATGTGAGCTCTAGTTGTGCCAAAATAAAATTCCAACTTGTAGGCTTGTCTCTAACCAAACATCTCAACAATTTACCAAAACTTATGTTCATAACTTCAAATTTTCCATCTATTTGTGGATGAAATGTAGAACTAAAATTCAACTTTGTATTTAGCTTCTTCCAAAATGTCCTCTAGAAATAACCAATAAACTTAGTATCCCAACCTGAAACAATAGTTTTTGGTAATCCATGCAATCTTACCACTTCCTTATAGAATAATTCAACTACATGTACAACATTAGATGTCTTCTTACAAGGTATGAAATGAACCTTCTTTGAAAATCTGTCAACTACCATAGAAATAGAACATCACATCTTTGAATCCTAGGCAAAACAAGAACAAAATCCATATTAATATCTTTCCAAGGCTTATTAGGTATAGGAAATGGTGAATACAACCCAAAATTCTAACTAGTTCCTTTTGTTGTTTAAAAGATTCTATAGCTTCTAACCATCCTCTACACATCCTTATAAATCTACAACCAAAAGTACCTATCTGAGATCAAATTCATTGTCTTATCAATCCCAAAACATCTAGAAAGTCCACCACCATGCTTCTCTTTTATGACGTTATCTCTCATAGATCATCTAGGTATACATAACTAAATTCCTTTAAACAACATATCTTCCTAAATGAAATAATTAGTCCATGTATCTCTCACCACTTATTCCTTACAAGCTTCCCAAGTTTCTACAAAATTAGGATCTATTTCATACAATAACTCTAAATAATTAAAACCAAGTACCTAAACTCTCATTTCTATTAGTGAATTCCTTCTTCTACTCAAAGCATGAACACTATTATTTGATTGTCCACTCTTATGTTTCAAAGAAAAGGAAAAGTATTGCAAAAAGCTGACCCACTTTATATGTCTCTAATTTAACTTATTATGACTTCCCAAATACTCTAAATCTTTATGGTTAGTATACAACACAAAATCCTTAGGCATCAAATAATATCTCCATTTCTTCAAAGCTTGAACAATAACATATAATTCTTGATCATAATTTGAATATTTTCTATAAGCATCATTTAAATTTTGACTAAAGAAAGCTATAGGTTTTCCTTCTTGCCTCAAAAAACTCCAATAACACCTCCATTGGCATCAAATTCAACTTGAAATACTTTACTAAAATCAAGTGAAGAAAGTGTACGAAGTTCTACAATCCTCTGTGTTAATGTTTCAAAGTTCTACAATACTCTAAACCCTTCTATCCAAACGATTTCATGAGTTCAGAATGCTTGGATGCCGGCTTAGAGCTCCCTATCCACGAAGTGCAAGAGAGTGTATTTCAAGTTCAAGGGCTCTTAGATGAGCCTTAGAGATACTCTTCTTTCTAGTAAACCATGCAATGGGAGGTTCCAAAGACAAGATGCAAGAATGCAAATGTCCCAAGGAGTTCCTCAAGAATGCAATGCAAATGAAAATTAAGCTAGAATGAGATGAAAAGTATAGCTATGCTAAAATATGTATGAGAGTGTTACAATCCAACTATTAGACTATATGATTTAAGCTACATGTAAAAATGAAAGCTATGCTAAGCTAGAATGCCATGGATGAGAGAATGTAGACAAGAAATAGAAGTTCTCCATAAAGCTCCAAAGAAACCTGTTAGAAAATCTGCAGCATAACAATATTCAAAAGATGGATTGATTGAGGGGGAAAGCTCTCTCCCTTTTAAAGATGTATGGATGGTAGAGATCAAGATGAAGATGGTGGATGATCAACGGTGGAATTCAAAAAGAGGAGTGATCCATGTGCACACACAAGTCAACCAATAGAATATAAGTTGACTTGTATATAAGACAAAAGTCACAAAGCCTTTTCTTTTAATTGCAAAATAGAAAAAGGACTTTATGTGTGCACTTTAAGTGGGTTAGAAGAATGGGGTATTTTATTTAATTAAAAGGGGACATGTTCTTTTAATCAAATAATGAACTTAGGATAGCATAGTCAAACTATAGGTTATAATCAAATAAATTGATTATTAGCAATTTGGTCTAGATAAATGATTAAATTAATTTAGCCAAAATGCTGAAAAGGGGGCTAATAGTCTAGATGACCATTTTTAGGTGATTACATTTTCCCCTCTTTGACTAATGCGTGATCGATTTGGGAACACATTATGTCAAAGAAAATCGAAGCCAAGTAGGCGATGATAGATATAGATATCTGATTCCAAAGAATGAAATGCAAAAATAGATAGCAAGTCCTAAATGCACAACTTGATAGCGGTAGTACTGAACATTAGGAAGATGATGTTAGGATCCGAAAAGAACTCTAACATCTAGCAAAGACAATAGATCGAGAGCAAGTGATAAGGTCAAACAAATGCTCCTAAGAAATAGATAGCTGTAACAATTAGCAATAGAGCATTTCTGCCCCCTCGAGATCAAAATCGAAATGAGGTAAGAGGAAGAAAAAAGTAGCTAGACATGAGAAAATTGAGATATAGCAATGTCTGATATGATAGATAAATGATTAGAACCCAAGAATGACTATAAGAAACTGATAAAATGCCCCAATTTGACCAAAGTTGACCGCGAAAGATAAATCATAAAAATTAGGTCAAATTGAGTAGAAAGAGGATTTAGATGTGAAAAGGTGAATAGAAGTAGATATGAAGTATGGAAATGATGAAGACATGAAGAAATGAAGATGCCCCAGCGATGATTCGAAGATTAGACCTCAAAAGGTTAGCTAACTGCTTAGAAGAAAGTATAATCTTAAAAGACAATTTTGACCATCAAGATGAACTCGAATTTGGATTTTGATCCCGAAAATGAATCTAGATGTTGAAATTATTTAAGAGGTCAAAACTTTATATAATGTGATGATAAGATAGAAAAGAGATGAAGTGAAAGATTAAGAAGGTGAAAAGACATGAACAAGAAGAAAGTAAAGAAATATATGAAAGGAGTTAGCCGATATGTCTATGAAAAGATGAAGAGAGAGCTCTCCCCATATGCAAGAATGCAAGACTAAGCTAGAAAATGAACCTAAAATGCAAGCTAATATGCAAAGTGGTTTACCAGCAAGAAGTGCATAACATTTAGACTCTTAATTTCATCATTGAGCATTTATTAGGGACATCATGAGATCATACAACCATCACTAGTATAACTATGAGGATATGAATATGATCGATATTAGATAAGTATGTGAAAATCCAATCTAAGCATCAGAGATATGTAAGTCAAGATAAATACGTGATTAGATTCCCTAAGTTTAATTTAGCAAGATCATACTTGTACCAAGGCATAAGCACCAAGATAACCCCTCAGTGCGGTCTTGCGAAACAGTCAAGGATGATACATTTATAAGTCAAAGTGTTGAATAGGACAAGCATGAATGCTTACAACACTATAGAAAAAAAAAGTATACCCACAAGTAGAAATCAAGAAAACATGCCCCATGCCCCCAGTCTTCTAGTCAATGACATCCTTGAAAGACTATTAGGGATGGAACATATAGTAAATAAATCATCATAGACAACACACAAAGTAGATAAAGATCAGCATAGCTTAGTTGTTTAAGTGTTAAAGTGTGTGTGTGTAAGTCACTTGGCCATTTCTTCAAGACTTGATTCTGATAGTGAGAAATATTGCGACATCAAAGACCATAGGTAAACTATCTGAAAAGTGTTGAAAAACACTTGATGTCAAGGTGGGGGAAGTGTTGAGAAACACTATTTTGTGAGTTGTCAAAGAAACCCTAATGCACAAGAATACCTCAAAAAGGCTAAGTAGTTATGCCCCCAAGATGAGGACAATAAACAATTCCAAGCTAGGAAATGTGTAGCATAATAGGTGATTGAGACTGATAGACATAGGTGCAAGGGTTTCAAGTAGTGCTTGTTTCTAGGTTTTCACCACTTGACAGATTTTTTCAGGACTTTTTTTTTTTTTGTATTTTTGTATTTTTGATTTTTTTGGTGATACATCAAAGTGCCTATTGCTAGGTTTTCACTAAGAAGATCTTTTTTTCAGGACATTTTTTTATTTTTGGGATTTTTTTCAGGATCATATATGATTTTTTTTGGAATTTTTTAGAAGGTTTTAGATATCACTTGTTCTTAAGCAAGATCACATCATTTTCTCCCAATGTCTAGCAAGGTATAGGATATGATGGAGCAACAAGCCAGTGGATAAGAAAAGATGGATGAAAAAGAGTATGAATCAAGTGAAAGTGATCCTCAAGGACTAACTCCTCAAGAGTACCCAAGTTAGGGAAAGAGGTGAAATAGTCATATGAAGCCTATTTTGGATAAGCAATGGAAGTAATGAGAAAGATAGCATGTAGGATAAGTGGTGAAGCCAACAAGTGTGATAGCATATAAGATAAGCGATGGAAGCTAATGAGTAAGATAGCATGAAAGCGTGTAGTCCAAAAGAGTAGCCATGTCAAGAGACCTAAGAACCATTTTTCATTTATTGTGATCAAGACTCAAGGGTCAACTAGATAAGATAGTAATGGGATAGAGAAATAAGAATAAAGCTCCAGATAGAGGCTATGAGTGAATGGGAGAGCACAATAGAAAATCTGGTGGATAATATATCCAATATGCAAACATAGCTCAACATTGTCAAGATCAAAGAGAGAAGAGGGGATAGATGGATGATGGAAGAATTACGCATGACGGTTGTTTGCTAGGTTTTCATCATGGTACTTATCCAAGGTGCCACAAGAAGTAGTTTTCACCATAGGATGGATTTATTTCTCTTTACTTTTGCTACCAAGGTGCCACAAGAAGTGGTTTTCACCAAGGCACATTTTCATTTTTAAATTTTTTTTCTATTTTTTCTATTTTTTTTTTCTTTTTAGAAAGAGCTCAAGCTTTTTGAATGTAGACAGTGCTCTTATAGGAAAGATAAGTCATGATAAGACAAGACCATAGAAAGGTATGCTCAAAGATGTTGATAGGGTGATGAAAGAGAAATGGTAGTAGGAAGAGTATATGGAGGATAAGAGTTCATGTATAGAAAGTAAGTGTAAGCTTTAGATGATTTCATGAGGGTAGCTAAAATATTGGACAAGATCAACATTGACACACACCTTGAAGGGTATTGGAACAATGGAGGAATCATGGATGAAGTAGCTTGAGGTTTAGATGTATGAGGTGGTAGAAGAGATTTGGAAAAAAGTGGAGTGGAAGGCTTTGGAATATTTTTAGAAAGAGTTTTGGAAGAAGATGGAATGGAAGCCTTTGGAAGCTTGAATGTCAACTTTGAAGTATTTTCAATATTCAAGTCTTCTAAAAGAGACTTGGGAATCCATATAGCTTTAGATTTTCCTTTGGATACTTCAAAACACATTTCTTCAATAAAGGGTTTAGGAACCCATATTTTCTTTGATTTAGCTTTTTTAATAGTAGACCTTTGCAGTCTCTTTTGTGCTTTCTCCTTCTTAGCATTCACATGTCGATTAGATGGGACATAGTGATCTTTCTTTTTCAATGGATTCTTATGTTTATTCTCACTTCCAAAGGACTTGGGATTTGTGGATGAATAAGGATGATATGACTGGTTTAGATGTATAGATGGGTGAAAAGTCACCAAGGATGAGTGTCTTTGTTGATCTTGAGGTATTATAGGAGAGCTAAGGAATGAGCTAGGAGTGGAAAATGTAGAAGATGAAGGAACATAAGGCCCCAATATGGATGGAAGGTTTGAATGCTTTAGCTTAGATGGATAAGGACCAAGGATAGATTTAGAAGATGCAAAGGGATAGTGGGAAGGGACATCAACATCTTTAGAATGAGAAACATGATCAAAGCCATCACTAGACTCATGAGTACCTTTGATAGGAACAACATTTTTAATTGTAGCACTTGAAGCTTGAGCACAATTTTGAAGTGGATATGGAGAAGTAGAACATGAGGGGATGATTTGATCTTGACAAGTAGCCTTGGATAGCATATGAAGAGAACTTTTCTCATAATTTTTAGTAAGCTCAAGGGAGATAATGGAAGTGGTATCTTCATCATACTTAGGAGGTGGATAAGACATAGGATATGTAGGAGTGACATTTTGAAGGAGATGAAAGGGTGCTTGATCTTGATCTTTCTTGACATTTATAGCTTTGTCTTTTTGAGAGTCTTCTTGACATGGAGCCACTTCTAAGGACAAGGGAGAATGAAGAGTGAATGGATTAGTGCTTAGATTAAGCATTGTAGTGCATGAAGGTTGAGGATGTTTAGGATTAGTAGCATGGAAAAGGTTTGCAACCAAATGAAGGTTAGCTTGAGTTTCTTTTAGAGGTAGCCCTTGAGGATACACGTAATCAATGTGGAAAGCATTAGGTTCCTTTTTTGATAGAGGCATGTTGGAAAGCTTTGAAGTGTTGGGAGATGCATGAGTGTTGGAAGAAGTGGAAGATGTAATGGAGCCACTACTAGACATAGGTTCATCAATGTAATCTTTCTCAAGAGAAGTATCCTCAACACATGAGTCACTAGAGGTTCCAAGATCAACAATCTCATCATCAATGAGATCTTGGATTTTATGTTTCAGCTCTATACAATTAGAAGTAGCATGGTCATTAGATTTATGATAGGCACAATAGGTATCCAAGAACGGATTTCCATAGGAGCTAGACTTAGGCAACATGATGAGCTTGGTGCCAAGAAGTGTTCTCAAAATGTCATCATAAGAATTCCCCAAGGGAGTAAAATTTCTCTCAAAATTATGTCTAGAGTCCTTTGGTTGCTTCCCAAGTGAATAGCATGCATACATGTCTTCATCATTGTCTTGGTAAAAGATAGGTTTATCATGAAATTTTGACGTATGCTCCAAGGATGTATCATTTTCTTGTTCTCTAAAGAGGTCTTTAGATCTAGAAGATGAAGACATTTGATGTCTTGAAGTAGAGCATGTAGACCTAGAAGAAGAGGATGACCTCAAAGAAGGTGACTCACATGCATGTAAAGACCTTAAGGAAGATTCATGTAATGATGCAATCCTCTCCTCCAAACTTTTCTCAAGTTTAGACTTCATTTTCATCATGCACTTAGAGAGATGAAGGTAAGAAAGATCATTTGTCTCTTCTAGTTCTTTGTATTGTGCATATAAATCTTGAAACTCTTTAGTGACATGGAGGATATCATGATCATCTAGATTTGGTTGAGGTTTAGTAGCACAAGCTTTGAATTCCATAGTGGTAGATAGATAATCAAGCATGAAGGAGACTAGAGGAAGCTAATAAGGTGACACAAGATAACTTGATGTCCAAACTAGAGAGGTAGAGTGTTCACTTGCCAAGATAGTAGAGAGAGATTAAAGTGACTTGTCAAACAATATGTCTAAGAAACTTACGACATGAATGACTCAAGTCAATAAATAGGCAAGATGCCCAAATAGCCAAATAGATAGAGCAAGCGGGGTGAAAAATGAACAACTTTCCCAACCCAAGAGTGTTGTCAAGAAATCAAGGTAACCATTTCAGCAAAAAGATAACTAGCAAGCATGCATAGACCATGAAGACAAAAAGACCAAGAGCACTACGACCAAAGAGCCACTTTAAGCATGTTTAAGCACTAGAGACATAACAAATCATAGCCAAATGATGAAACCCCCCTTAGTAAGTAACACAAGAAAATATTTGCACTTGACATTTTGACTTGGTTGACAAAGTTTGACAATAATTGATAGCATAGAAAATTTGATGTTCAAAAGAAATTTCTTTCCAAGCAAGATAGTGACACATGCAGTAGTCTTCAAACAATCAAGCAAGGGACAAAGCAACCTTGCATGATACAAGCATATGTGACATCTCAAAATAATTCCCTAGAATTATCGTCATGTGTATGTTCAAAACATTTTCACTGGTATAACACATTTGAGAACACATCAAGCAATATCTACCTAGAAGTCATGGTTCATTACTCAACAACTTGGCCCACACTTGATGCTCCTTTGCCTCAAAACAAGTGGTTTCCCATAAGAGATATTGGCTTTGTCATGAAAGTGCCATAAACACAACCAAGGGAACACATATGGTGAGTGTAAAATCTTGGGGTGATCTGGGTAGTCCACTAGGATCGATCCTTGCACCAAGAAGTTGAGCGGCTAAAAAAGGTAGTTACTAACTTAGGGTTTTTAGATTGGGCTTCCGTTCATAGTGTTCCTCTTGCTCCCAATTATGGGACACCTCACTTTGCGATGAGTAACCGATCTCGCGATAACAAGAGTACCTTAAGCATTCTTGCCTAGTGATCTCCCTATGGTCAAAATCCCATAAGCGATCACACTAGGCAAAGAAAAACACTATGTCTACAAAAGTTTTGTGTCCTTGGTAGCCTTGAGTTTATAGTGGGTTGGAAGAGCTAGGTAATCAACTTGTCCCCACTTGGGTCGTTCCTCTCAGGTTGTCCGAGAGCAGGCCCTCTAAAGGATTCTAATTACACAAAGTGGATCAACTTTTGGAAGTCAAGATTTCTGGTTCACCACAAGGGTGAAGAGCATACTATCCTATTCCAATAGTTTTCTTCCAAACACACCAAGAAGACTTAGTTACCCCTTGCTTTTGAAACCAAATGGCAAGTCAAGATTTCTTATTCACCACAAGGGTGAAGAGCATACTCTCCTATTACCAAAAGACTCCAATCAAAAGTTTTATGTGCCTATAAAAAATAAACAATTAGTCAATGCCACACATGAAAATAAAAAAGTAAGAAATTTTGAGTTTTTATGCTTTGGGCAGCCCTGCAAACAATGTTAGTAGCCCTTGCGCATTTGAAGCTTTGACATGCGTTCTTTTTATGCAATGTTTCAATTTTTTTTTCCATAAGGATGACAACCTGTAATAAAAAATTGTTAGCACCAAAAGTTAGTGTGAAATAACATAAAAATATGCAATAAAAAGTGGTGAGTTGCCTAAAAAATCCAATTTATCTTCCAACCAAGTGCATGCAAAGAAAGTGCAAGTTAATCACAAATGCTCTCATTTTTACTCTTTGATTTTGACCTAGTCAACAAGATTGGACTTGTTTGCTATGATTTCATATTCAAAAATAAAAATGAAAAGAAGAGACCCTTGTTAAAAATTAGAGAGCTTTCCAAAAATGCAAAAAATTTAAAAAAATCTCTTCATTTGCGCTCTAGAGATCGATTTTGTCAAAACAAGCCAAATTTATCAAATCGAGTTTTTGATCCTTAATACGACCTCAAAATTCAAAACACAAAGAAAGAACCCTCATTAGAATTCAAAAATATTTCTAAAAATATAATATTTTCTGAAAAATGTGCTGATTTTCGATCAGAAACGGATTTTTATGAAAAAAAAAGAAAAAATCATAACTCCTAAAAATCATGTCAAAATGCTTTGAAAATCATATTGAAAATTTTTGAACACATGCCAAACCTACAAAAAAAATTTCAGAACCAAAATCCAAGAGGTTTAAAAGATATGATCAAATCTTTAAACCAACTAGATTTTTGGCCTTCAAACCAATCTACTTATGGGTTGGCCTTAAAACCCAAGTGATAATTCTACAAAAGCACTTAATTAGATCTAATATGCTGCTATAAAAAATTAGAGATAAAAAATAAAAGCAAATGGAGCTAGAAACTTGATTTAAGCCCCACGGTGGGCGCCAAAAATGTACACTCGAAAGTGTCCCACTCTAAACCCTTCTATCCAAACGATTCCATGAGTTCGGAATGCTTGGATGCCGGCTTAGAGCTCTCTATCCATGAAGTGCAAGAGAGTGTATTTCAAGTTCAAGGGCTCTCATATGAGCCTTAGAGATACTCTTCTTGCTAGTAAACCATGCAATGGAAGGTTCCAAAGACAAGATGCAAGAATGCAAATGTCCCAAGGAGTTTCTCAAGAATGCAATGCAAATGAAAATTAAGCTAGAATGAGATGCAAAGTATAGCTATGCTAAAATATGTATGAGAGTTTTACAATCCAACTATTAGACTATATGATTTAAGCTACATGTAAAAATGAAAGCTATGCTAAGCTAGAATGCCATGGATGAGAGAATGTAGACAAGAAAAAGAAGTTTTCCATAAAGCTCCAAAGAAACCTGTTAGAAAATCTGATAACAATATTCAAAAGATGGATTGATTGAGGGGGAAAGCTCTCTCCCTTTTAAAGATGTATGGACGGTAGAGATCAAGATGAAGATGGTGGATGATCAACGGTGGAATTCAAAAAGAGGAGTGATCCATGTGCACACACAAGTCAACCAATAGAATATAAGTTGACTTGTATATAAGACAAAAGTCACAAAGCCTTTTCTTTTAATTGCAAAATAGAAAAAGGACTTTATGTGTGCACTTTAAGTGGGTTAGAAGAATGGGGTCTTTTATTTAATTAAAAGGGGACATGTTCTTTTAATCAAATAATCAAATAATAAACTTAGGATAGCATAGTCAAACTATAGATTATAATCAAATAAATTGATTATTAGCAATTTGGTCTAGATAAATGATTAAATTAATTTAGCCAAAATGCTGAAAAGGGGGCTAATAGTCTAGATGACCATTTTTAGGTGATTTCAAATAAATCTTGGTAAAATACTTCACTCCACTCAAACTATCCATTGTGTCATCTATTCTAGGCAAAGGAAATCTATATTTCATTGTTATTTTATTTATACCTCTAGAATTAGTACACATTCTCCATTTTCCATTATTTTTAGGTGCTAATATAGTAGGTATTTCATAAGGACTCAAAATTTATCTAATCAGACCCTTCTCAAGAAACTTCTGCACTTGTCTATTCAATTTAGCCTTTTCGTTAGGTGTCAATCTATGCGGTGCTTTATTAGAAAAACTAGCTTCAGGTATCAAATCCATATAATGACTTATGCTTTCTCACAAGTGGTAAACCATTAGGTACATTATCATAAATAATGTCTCAAAACTTCATTAACAAAGATTCAATCTTAGGTGCATGCTCTAACTAATCTTGTTTCTCAGTCTTTCCAGGAATCAAAGAAAAATAAACATTATGTTCCTTCATGAAAACTGATTACCTTTAATCAAACATACTCTAATTGTGGCATAGTGATTCTCCTCAAGTTTCTCTACCAATGGTTACTATATTCATTTCTTTCCATCTATCTAGATAGTATACTAATTCAATCTACCATCATGCAAAGCTTGTCTATCATACTGCCAAGGTCTACCCAAAAGAATATGACAACAATCCATTGACATAATATCACACAAGAATTCATCATGATGATTCCCAAATTTGAATTTAACAAGGAATAACTCACTTACAACTAATTTATGCTCATTCTAGATCTAAACAACATGATAAAGCTTGGGATGTTTCAACCTCTACAAGTGAAATTTTTTTAACCAGTTCCTCAGATGCTAAATTTTCATAATTTCTACTATCAATGATTACTTTGCAAAAATTTCTAGCTATCTTACATCTAGTTTTGAAAAAAATGTATTCTCCATCAATTTCCTCATTCCACAAGATCCTTCTTAAGACCATGTTCTCACCATTTTTAGGTTTATTAGGCATTTTATAAGCTTCTTCACAAGCCAAAGTGCTTTTGCTATTACCTCCAATATTCTTTCTAGAGTTAGTACATTCAAAATCTCCATGTCTTTCTTGTCCACTTTTATAACAAGTACCTTTAAACTAAGATATTTGTTCTCCTTTTCCACCATTATTACTCCTAGTGTAGCCAATATTGTTACCTCTAGTGTAATTAATGCTTTTACCAATAGGTTATTCCTTCCATTCTAATTTTTCTTTATCCTAAATTACACTGTAAGATCTGCTACCTTCCCCATATGTTCTGCCTATGCTTCTCTAAAGTCAACCACCCCTTCCTCTTTTTCTCTAATAATGTTTCTTTGTCAATCTTTCTTCATCCTTCAAAGAACATTGATATGATTCTTCTACACTATCCATCTTAACATATTTGTGTTGGAAATATTAGATAGGCAAGGTTGCTAAGAGGGGAGAGGTGAATCAGGAACCAATAAAACTTCAACTTATTTCACCAATTAATCCTTCATATAATATTGTGATCTAATTGCATACATGAAAGAATGAAAGCAATAAAACATTCATAACACTTTGACACAAGATATGGTGAACCAAAAACCTTCCAAATAGAAAGTAAAATTGGGGTGGGGATGATACCCACAAGCTTTAGTACTGCAGTATAAAGTTGGCTTGTTAAGGCTTACAATTGATCACTTCTAATGATCTTCCCTATTAGGAGCAATAAGGACTACTAGGTCCATCTTGTGAAAGGATTTAGAAAACATACAATGAAGTATGCACTCGATAAAGAGATTTGTCAAAGACTGTTAAGTCTACCCAATTAAAGGATATAAATAATGCACTTGTTAGGATCAACCAGTTGCTGATATTTGATCTACAACTCTGTTTTGCTAGTTGAGATTCCTTTGAAATGTAAAGATCACTTTGATGTGATAGATAAATCTTTGTTGTTCATTATATTTCTTGTAGCCTTCTCAATTCACACTTTTGATATTCATATTTTCTTTTTATACACTTCTTTGGATATGATACAATTCATTACATATATACCAATCCAAATCACATCTCATCAAAGTCAATTACAACATAGGTTTCCATCAATATGAAAAAGTTAGC
Organism: Cupressus sempervirens; assembly: GCA_028749045.1. NCBI lineage: Eukaryota > Viridiplantae > Streptophyta > Pinopsida > Cupressales > Cupressaceae > Cupressus > Cupressus sempervirens. Next base: position 316,889,098 of record CM053791.1, read on the forward strand.
CCAAGTGTTGACACTTGGGTTCAGAAGACAAACTTGGTGATGTTATGATACTCACCAACCATTGTCAACACTCGACATCGTCATGCACTTGGTAGAAATAGAAGCTCAGTTTATACTAATCACTTTCAAGTAGTTTGAACTTGTCAACACTTGCGTAACTTGGTGAACACTGTGAAACTTGGTATATAAGTTGAATCAGTTGATTGACACTCCATGGATCAGTTAGCACTAACACTATGAGCTTAGTATAAACTGCATCACTTGGTTGACACTCCTTCACTCAGTTAGCACTAGATTCTGATCACTAATACTGCAAGCTCAGTAGATACTAGAGCATATGGTTGACACTATACAACTCAGTTAATACTATGAAGCTCAGTTAGCACTATCACTAAATAACTCAGTAGATATTGCTTGTCATGAATTGTATAAAGATTCTAGAACTTGATAGAAACTGTACAAATTGGTAACAACTATATTACTCGGTAGTAGCTTTAACCAATTGACTAAGTGTAAATCAATAATAAATAAACTTTGACCTTATTTCCAACAATCTCCCCCTTTGGCATTAGTGAAAAAAATAGTTATCAATCTAAAACTGAATGCTCAAAATTTCAAGTCCAAAACATTTTTTTATCTCCTTTCTGTGTCTACAACTCAGTAACATACTCTATTTTTGAGATTTTTCAAAATTGCTTTTGTAAAAGATGTTTTTTGATTATCTGTACATGTATTTGTATAATACTATGCTGCTCCCCCATACATATATCTCATATTATAATTCTACCTAATACTCTTCATATATACATTCATCTTATATTAAACTTCTCCCCTTTTTGACATAAGTTCCAAAGGTGTATACTACATGTTAATGCCAAAATGTGACAAGAAATTAGAATTTACCTTCAAAATCAATGCCATTGTCTTGTCCCAATTTTCCTATAACACCTTGCTTGCATGTAATGCAATCTACACTTCTACTAATAACTCCATCATGTGATCAGCTATGGAGAAGTTATTGTCATGGATGAGTGTCTTGGCATGTGCAATTTGTTTCTACAATGCATCCATGTTTAAAAGAATCATGCCTTGGATGTCTACTAGTGTAGCCCTACTCTTGGCTTCTTCCCTAGTTAATAATTTTGCTTGCAAATTTGTTAGATATCTAATCTTTGAGAAGTGAGCAGAACTATAGCTTGGGTCAAGTGACAACTAGTGTGCACTTACCTTCAAGTCTTCATCTATCTTGGATATTTTTTCTTTGATTCCTTGGGTGAAGATAGCTGTATCACACAAATTACTAAATAATGAAGTTACATTATTTGTAGATGTTTTCAATGAACTAAGAGTAGTAGACAATTCTACTTGGTTTAATGCAATTTTCTATGCCACTTGTTCCAATACCTTGTTCTCAAATTTTCTCTCTACTCTTTGTAGCAACTTATCTTGTCCATTTAGATTTTTATTGAATTTCTAGACAACTTCTAATTGGTATAAAATAGGTTGTGAACTATCAACCTCTATACTTAGTGCATTCACAAATATGTCTTTTATATCTTTGAGCACTTGGTTTTCCCTGTTCTTCTCTTCTCTAATCTTCTGTTTCTTAACTCTCTTTTGTAATAATTCACCCATGATGTTCATCTGATCAGGATTCAGAGTAGAGATATCCCAATTTAGGGTAACTATATCCTAATCTAGATCAATATCTTCTTCTTTACCCTTATCCTTAGTTGAAATGTTAGTACTCGATTGAGACTTGTTCTCAACTACCCTTGTACTAGCTATATGTGGAATAGAAACAATAGTAGAAATTAAGGGGCTATCAAAAAAAGTGGATATGAAAATGATAGTAGAAATACCTTTTTAGTATATTGACAAATCTAATGATGGAGGCACTTGATGCTCGGTAGATGAAGTGTTGATCACTTCAGTCAATGTAGTAGTCAGTAGAATAGGTGCAAAGATTGGTTGGGTGCTTGGTGTTGTAGTGGTTACCACAACCAAGTTGACAGAAGCTTTCTTAGAACTTGAAAACTTTAAATCTTTACTTAGAGAGTGAGGAAATGAGGCCATCACTACTACTGCAATCTTTTTTGGGTCAGTTTCCTTAATACTCTAAATCTTAGGGAGACTTTCCTTTATAGCTTCATGTTCTTCCTCCTTATCATCTATATCTACATATTTTGTTTTGACATATTCATCATCATCATTGTCATCATCTTCCTTGTCATCTTCATTATCTTTGTCACTAACAAGAACAAAAATGTCTGATAGCTTTTACCACAAATTCTATGTCTTTCATCAGCACAAGACATGTATTGAATTTGAGAGTGAACTTTTCTTCATTTTTCTTCAAAGATTCTTTCACCTCTTTTTCACTGAGAATTAGCATGAGTTGTCTTAGAGTCTATTCAAATATATCTTTTGCAGTCTTCCTTGCATGCTCCCATCTAGGCTTGATTGCTTACATAAGCTTCTTTGGAATTTTCTATACAAGCCGATAAGGAGAATACATCTATTTTCCCAATTTTGTCATCATCATGTCCTAAATATTCTTTTTCTCATCTGCATTCCTAGTTTCATATTTGAGAGATTTGAAATTTTCTATTCCAGCTCTTCCTTCCTTTAACTTATCTTGAAATGTAGGTGGAGGTTTTTTGATGATAATCTACTCGACATCCTCCTCCCCTAACTTCAATTATTTCCTAAATTTAGATTTCCTTCTTGTGAATACTATTGTGGATGACTTAGCTGGTTAGGTTATGATAACCTTACCTTTCTTTCTTATAGGCCCTTCTTTCTCAGATTTGGATTCTTCTACTTCATCCTCTACCTCATTTTCTTCTATGTCATCTCCTTTTCCCTCTATCAATAGGAGAGTAGAACTTGTTTGTTTTAGTTTTTCTATCCTCTTTCTTCCTTTGTTAATTGCTCAAGGAAGTTTGATTCGAGTTCTATCCTTGCCTTGTATTCTTCATAAGTTCCAAAATATGGTGCCTTAGGATCCACAGACTCATTTAGCAAAGCCTCAATGATATCTTTTGTATTATCAATGTTAACCTCATATTCAAGGGGCTTAACACTTGCTACCCTTGGTTAGACTACCTAAATGTACACTCTATCACAGTCTACAATGAAACATTTATTATCTTTGTATTCATCTACAAGTTTCATTAGTATCCTAAACCTAGTATTCATCTTTTCTTTGAATGTATCAAAGTAGTTATCCATTATACTATCAAAATTTTCACCCATCTTTGCTATGTATTCATTAATATGATATAGAATAGGTACATCTTTTCTCCATACAAATGTGCCTTTAGAAGGGAAAAATTTTTGTACAAAGAAAAATAAACAAGTTATGACTGAACCAAACTTACATGGATTTTTCTTGGAACCTTAGATGCTTTCCATGTTCTTATTGAACTGATTCAATAAAAACTTGGCAAGGTCAAATGACATTATTTTTCATCACCTTGAGAGCCGAATTTACTATCTCACATGACACATTGTTGAGATGATTGGAGCTATAGATTTTTTGGGTAGTCACATGAATTTCAAATTTCAATTCTATGTCTATGATTCCACTTATCTTCATTCCTCTATCACTCCACTTGCCAAGAGTTTTCTTTGCTAGTTTAACCTGACCTAGGGTTTTGGTCATCTTGGCTTTGTTTAACATTGGAAAACTAGTGACTTGATGAATCATATTCTTTGTGATCAAAATGGACTGATCTAACCATAACTTCCCATTGTAAACTTAGCTCAGTATGAATCTTATCCATTTTTCCTAAAAATCCCTTGGTATATGCAAAATATGCATCAAGCCCTCTTATTCCAAATGTTGATGCTCGAGTTTTAGAGCACCATTTACAATTAACTTGTTCAATGCCTCATGCATTTCATGTGTGCCTAGCTCTTAAATAGAACAATAATTACAAGTGTATATCATTTACAAGTAATACCTAGGAAGGAATTTGAGATTGTGTACCTATTGGGTCAAGTGATTCAGTAATTGCTGGACTGATTTTGAATGCTAGAAGCTCACATTTTTCTTCTAGACGCAACATTTTTGATCCTTTCTTTGCTTTGTTACTAGAAGAAGCCATGCTTAGTAGGGTCTTGTAGGGTTTCAAAAAAATTGAGAATTATTCTAACAATAAACACACAGATTGCTTGGAAGCACAGAAATTGCTCTTCACAAATAGCTCTCAGAAATTTACGATGAAAAATGAATTCAATTCTCTTCCTTTTAAAAATTTTCACTTTTCAATTGCCATAAATGCTTTGGTACAACCACTCACTTAGTGACAAACTATCTTCCACTTGGTTCTATCTTTAATACTTGACAAACATTCATAGCTCAATACTCTCAACATTACTTGGTAGAGTCTTCAACAACTCGGTGTCCACACACAATACTTTGATATAACCGGACCTTGCTCAGTAGGGTCTTGCAACCTAACCTAGCTTAGTAAAGGTCTTTAATTTTGTGATCACTCGGTGATCCTAGTGCATCTTGAATGCTGATATGGATCTTTTCTTCTAGCTGGTTGGAACTAAAGAGAGATCTCTACTTCACAATCTAAGTTCTAGTTATTCCCATAGGGATTCAAGTTGAGATTCTTGCATCACCCAACTCTTGAGTGACACCTACTTCATGAATCAAACTTTCATTCTAAAGAGACTTTGGCACCCATTGCTACTTCATCTACTTTATGATATTATCAAATTTAGATTTCTTTTAATTTTCAATTCTTCTAGTGTTCATACAATTTTTGGCAAGGTGTCCAAGTTCTTTACAAATGAAACATCTTCTAGTGATGTCTCTTTTCCTCATGTGATGTTTCACTCAATTTGCTCCAATGTACCCAAATTCACCATAGTAGTGACATTTGCACCATATAATGTAATCCCATCAAAATATTGCTTTCATAATTTGTTCTATTGCATTCTACTACTTGGTTTTGCACTGAAGATTTGCATCCTTGTTTCTTGCAATTGTGACATTTACTTTCAAACTTAGGTTTCTCCTTATATTCATATGTTCTATGACCATGCTTATTGCAATTGTAACACTTTCCATTGAATTTTTCTTTACCATTACTCCAACACTTATTTGATGTATGACCTAACTTACCACAATGATTGCAAGTATGTCTTTGATTCTTTTAAGCTCCTTGCTTGGATGCTTTAGCTTCTTCTGTGTATCCTATTCCTACTTTGTCTTTCTTTCTATACTGGCTTTGCTCATTCAGCTAATTCATGCTTTCTTGAGAATTCTTTATTCTCTCATTGGTTTTCTTCTTAGTGTTTAGATTATTATGTAATCTTTCATTTTTTGATATTAGATTCATGGCTTCTTCATTTTCATTAGTGAGCTGATCAATGAAGTCTGCTTGCTAAAGGGATAGATGTTGAATTCCATTGTTCTTTTCTTCTATCTCTTCTTTGGCTTTTTCTTTTTCTTTCATGACTTCACATAATCTTATTGACTAGATTTCTTGTTCTCTTTTCAGCTTTATAACTTCTTCTTGAAGATTAAAATTCTTTTCTAATAGGTCTTTGATTTCTAAATAACCTTCATTTGAATTTATTTATGGATAGATATCTTCAATTCTTTCTTCAATGTAGAGATTGTTATTTTTTTGTACTACAAGATCTTTCCTTCTTTTCAATGATTGAGAGAGTTTCTCCTTTACTTTTTTGAGATTTCCAATAGCCAATTCCAAATCCAACTTGTGATTCTCAATAGTCTTATCTAGCCTATATACCTTCATTGCCTTTGATCTTTGCTCAAGCTGTTAAACTTCTTGTGTGAGAACCACAATGCTCTAATACCAATTGTTAGAAATATTAGATATGCAAGGATATTAAGAGAGGAAGGATAAATCAAGAACCAATAAAACTTAACTTATTTCACCAATTAATCCTTCATATCATATTCTAATCTAATTGCATGCATGAAAGAATTAAAGTAGTCAAACATTCATAACACTTTGACACAAGATATGGTGACCCAGAAACCTTCCAAATAGAAAGCAAAACTGGGGTAGGGATGGTACCCATGATATTTAGTACTGCAATATAAAGTTGGCCTATTAAGGCTTACACTTGATCACTTTTGATGATCTGCTCTATTAGGAGCAATACAGACTGCTAGGTCCACCTTGTGAAAGGATTTAGAAAACATACAATGAAGTATGCACTTAGTAAAGAAATTTTTAAAAGACTATTAAGTCTACCCTATTAAAGAATTTAACTGATGCATCTATTAGGATGAACTATTGGCTGATCTCTGATCTACAACTTTGATTTGATGGTTGAGATTATTTTGAAATGTAAAGATCACCTTGCTATGATTGATAAACCTTTGAAGTCCCTTATACTACTTGTAGCCTTCTCAATTCACACTTTTGCTCTTCATATTCTCTTTTTATACACTTCTTTGGATATGATACAGTTCATTACATATATGCCAATTCAAATCACAACTCATCAAAGTTGGCTAAAACATAGGTTTCCATCAAGATGACAAAGTCAACCCAACTGCTAACACTCAGGTTCAGAAGAAAAACTCAATGATGTTGTAATAGTTAGAAAACATTGTCAACACTTGAAATCATCATGCACTTGGTAGACATAGAAGCTTGGTTCATACTAATCACTTCCAAGAAGATTGAACTCAATCAACACTTGTGTTACTTGGTGAACATTGTGAAACTTAGTATATAAACTGAATCACTTGGTTGACACTTCATGGCTTGGTCAACACTAACACTACGAGCTCGATACAAATTGTATCACTTGTTTCACATTCCTTGGCTCAGTCAACACTAGATTCTCATCACTAATACTGCAAGCTCAGTAGATACTAGAGAGCATGGCTAACACTGTGGAACTTGGTTAATACTGTGAAGATCGATTAGCACTGTCACAGAACAACTTAGTAGATACTGCTTATCATGAGTTGTATAAAGATTCTGGAACTCGATAGAAACTATAGAACTTTGAAACAACTATATTACTCAGTAGTAACTATATTACTTGGTAGTAGCTTTAACCAATTGATTAAGTGTAAGTCACTAATAAAGAAAATTTGACCTTAATGTCAACAAGTTGATCTCATCTTGAATTGATTTCATCAAACTAGTAAAGTATCTAGCCACTTTCTCAAATTCATTATTTGCATGTCTAGACTTGATGTCTAATCTGTAGAATTCTTCAGTATATTTCTTCACACTCTTGTCCTTTTGTCCCAATTTTTTCATATTTCTCAAAAAATTAACTTGGTAATCAATAGGGAGAAATTTATTCTTTATCTTTCCAATCATTTTTTTGCATGTCTTTATCTTTTCTTTTCACTTTTTTGTCTCATAGTTTGAAAATATTCCAATCAAAGTGAAGGATGACCCTTTAAATTTGTGATTTCTACCTTAAGCTTCCTATTATAATAAGTACTTTCATCCTTAAAGTATTTATCCATCTCAATGATCCAATTCAATACAACATCAGTCTCAAGCCATCCATCATAGAAAGCAACTTCAACATAAAGTCTAGCATTATCCCTAGACAAAACTCTTAGAAGCCTTTCCTCATCTTGTTCAACCTCAGGTTCAGGGTTAGGATTTGGTATTATCTCTTTATCATCACTAACATCTTCAAGATGCTTCTAATTTGTGATGTCTCCATAGCTTCAAGTCTCACTGCAATCTTCCTCAACATGTCCATAATAGCATTATCAACATTTCCTCTATCACAAACTATCTTGACAATAGTTCCTGCAAGATCACAACCTTTTGCAAGTTATAGGCCAGATCTAGATCTACCACCCTACAACCAAATTCAACAAGGTTATCCACAATCTAAGCCTCAAGAAAGAACATTCTTTGATAGCACAAGTCTGATGTAGCGAGATACATAGATTTAAGTAAAACATGTGGAATAAACCCAACTTAAATCCTTCAACACTCCCACTTAGAGATGCACATGGAAGATACACATAGATTAATGAAACCACATGAAACCCAAGGAAAAATGAAGCATTTGAAGGTGTAATTATTTCACTTCACATATAAGAAACCATAATATACCTGACTGTAAGGTCTTTTGGGTTGAGACCTTATACAAGTCAAGAATTTATAATCTTAGAGCCTTAGCTTGTATCTCCTGTCTTCTATACTTCATACTACTTCCTACATCTAACAAAGCTTCCTTTATAGCTAGCTAATCCACATTAGGGTGAGTGCACTAAGTTGGTGTACAAAAAAGTAGACACCCAAAAAAATAAAATAAAATTTTGATAACCTGATCAGGTTTTCAATAACCTGATTGGGTTATTTAAAAGTGAAATGCAGGCCAAGCTTGGTAGCCAAGCTTGACCATTACACTTTGAAAAACCCCAAAACCTGATTAGGTTTTGTAAAGTATATATTTTTGTTTGTTTCTCACATTTGAGGGCATTTTTATATGCTCAAATGACAACAACATTGTGTAGTGCAAAGGAGAAGGTCAAAACTTGATTGGGTGTGCCCCACAAACAAGGTAGCTCTTCATTCTATTTGGTGTTTATGTATTTTTCCATCAAATTTTATAATTTGGTTTTGTAATATATAAGTTTTTTAATTGTTTTTAATTTTTTTTTTAATATAGATGCATCAAGGAATCCAAGAAAATGAGGGGAAGATGAAAGACCACCTCTTACACAATCAAATCCTTCACCCATCATGACACAAGTGCAAAAAACTCCACTCATTGTGACACATCCACAGAACCTAATACCCATAGTGACACAACCACAAAAACCTTCACCCATAGTGACACAAAAATAAAACCCTCCACTCAATCTTTTTGTTCAACAATCACTGCCTCCTATAAACCCTCTCTGTGTATAATTACATCATTTAACTACCACACAAGAAGACCTCATAAACTTCCTTACACAAAATAGTGCTAAAATTACCCAAATTCTCAATAGGTTGTGGTCATCTACACTTTCTCACCACTCAACCCTAGCAAATACATTTGAACAAATGACCCAAAATGTAAATGAGGTGTCTAGGCAAGTTACAAAATGGGGTTCATGGAGGGATAGGTTCCATGCATTTTATGCCAATGGGTTATCATATTAGAAAGTGAAAGATGAAGATATAAAGAAAGGTATTATATGTTCTCTTTTCACTGATCCTATATCTAGCAATTCCCTATTACACACAACCAAAACTTTTCCTATTCATTGGTGCACTCAATTAGATACAATTAATTAATTGTGTGTTGTCTTTAATGTTACACAAATGTCATATTAGTTTTTAGTCAGTTCTTATCGAGATCACTTGGTCAACAAGATATTTTTCTTTGTCTACCGAGCATTCCTAGAGATTACTCTATGAAGACAATGTCTACAGAGCTAACTTGGGCATCGAAGGAGATTATGGCAGAAAATAGTGTTAATCGAGTTCTCATGGTTAACAAAGGAAAGTTGGACAAAGTTAGCGTTAACCGAGTTCACTTGGTTGCCAAAGGATTTTGCAAGTTTGCAATTTTAACCAAGTGTCTATTGGTTAACACAAAAGATCATTTTAGAACCAGTGTTGACCAAGTAGGGTCGACTGTGGAAGGATTTTGTTGTTTTGACATAAGAAGTTTTAATTATTTCAAGTATTGATTCTAGCTGACTATGGTGATGATTATTGGTCATTGTAATTTGTATTGAGCTGACTTGACAATATAAATGATATAAATATAAGGTCAAGTTGTGATTTTTAGTAGTATGCAAGTGTATTGATTAATTGAGAAGGAAAGTGTGTGAGTGAACTTGAAGGATGGTCATATATCCTTCTAGAGCAGCAAAGTAATATTCAATTAGAAGGATCTAGTATGAAGCAGAACATAGATCTATAATCAACAATTTAGTTGTATCTCAAGTAGGTCATTTCAATGTTACTTTCTTACCATTGTAGCACTGATCCAAAATCTCTTAATAGAGTTGGTTTAATAGCCACTTGTAAATCCTCTAACAAAGGTGATAGTTCCATTGAATTGTTTTAAGACCTCTTACAAGGCCACTCCTTACAAGGTCATTAAATCCTCTAACAAGGTCACACCTAATAGTGTGTTATTTAATCTTTAACTAGGTTGGCTCCTAATAGGACTCACTTCAGAAGAGTGAAAATCAGTAACTAGTTGCATTGGTGGTTTTTTCCATATTGGGTTTCCATGTTAAATCTAGTCTCTCTTGTGTTCATTTGTTTAGAAATTATTACTATTAATGTTAGATCAACTAAAGTAAAACATACTGTGCATTTACCAAGTTACAACATTTTTTAGTATGTTTATCGAGTGACAATAGTAATTAGTCTTGTCAGACATCTAAAGATCTCTGGAAATATTTTTGTGGTATTTGATTCACCCCCCCTCTTAGTTACTCCATCTATATTTACAACAATTGGTATCAGAGCTTTTAGTGTTTGCAAGAAAGGTTTCAAAGACCTAAGCTAAAGATCATGACGTCTTACAAGAGAAATTCCAAAGCTTAACAGAGACAAATTTTCAACATGGTAGGGACTTATGAGACTTCATCTAGCTTCCATTGGTGATTCAAGATTTAAATATCTTGATGAAGAATACACAACTCCTAGTAGTACATTATCTATTGAAGATATTGCTGAGAAGAAGAACCATAACACCATGATGATAGATATTGTCTACTCTTAGCTATGAGGAATTTGATGAAATCAAGGATTGCAAAACTACTTTTGAAATGTGAAATAAGCTAAAGGACATCTACGGTGGTGATGAAAATGTGAGGAGAGCCAAAGTAGAAAGCCTTAGAGGATAGTTTGATCAGATGAGAATGAGAGAAGATGAAAATATTCTCAAATATTTGAAAAGAGTCAAAGCTAGTGTCAGTAAAATTAGAGCATCTAGAGGAGAAATCAAGGAAGAAACTATTGTAAGTAAAGTTCTTAGAAAATTACTTCCTATCTATGAAATTAGAGTATCTACTATTCAAAAAAGGAGGTGTGAGACAAATCATAAGATAACCTTGGATGCCTTTGTAGGAAGATTGACAACTTTTGAGCTAGACAACTAGGACAATTATGTTCTAGCTTTGAAGAATATTGAATCTGCATTTGAGGCCAAGCTTTCACTTAAGGAAAAAGGTAAGAAAATAAAGGACATTCAGTTAGAAAGTGAAGAAGAATTAGAGGAAAGTTCTGATAGTGATCTTAAAGTTGTTGAAACTTTACTTGCAAGAAAATATTCTAGAGGCATAAGAAAATACAAAGGTAAAGTTTCCCTAATCTATTTTTCATGTGAAGAAATTGGTCATATTGTTGTAAGGTGCCCAAACAAAGAAAGCAAGGATGAGAAGAAAAGTCACAAGTGCAATGGCAAGAAGGATTTCAAAAATCACAAATCATTCAAGGACAAAGGTAAGAAGACTTGTTTTATGGCTAAAGATTTTGATAACAGTGAAGATGAAATAGTTTATATTGCTATAAAAGATGAATCTGATGATGAAGGAGATAAGATGGCACTTATCTCTCATGTTAGAAAAAATGATACATGGATCATAGATAGTGGATTTTTACATCATATGACTGGAGATAAAACAAAGTTTGAACATTTTGAACATTATGATGGAGGAAGTGTAAGATTTGGAAATAATGAATGTTGTCGCATAAAAGGGAAAAAATGAATTGCATTAACCAAAGAATTTGTATGCGACAATGCCTATTGTGTTGAAGGACTAAAACATAATCTGCTAAGTGTGGCACAGCTAATCAACATTGGATTCAAGGTAGAATTCATGCATGGAAAGACAAGATTGTTGGATGACAAAGGAAAACTGATTGGATTAGGCCAAAAAAAAAAGGTAACCTATTTTGTCTTGATCTTGGTGATTGTTCATGTTTTATTGCTCAAGTTGAAAAAAGTTGGTTGTGGAACAGAATGTTATGTCATGTAAATTTTGATAACATGTTGAAAATAAGCAAATTCAGGAAAGTAAGAGGTATTCCTAGTTTGAAGAAACCAGATATTGGTTTATGCAAGAACTATCAAATTGGAAAAATGGGAAAGACTAGTTTTAAAAGAAAAAACTATCAATATGAAGATATCTTAGAAATTGTGCATACTAATTTATGTGGACGTATTGGAATAGAAAGCTATAGTGGAGAAACATTATTTATTCTTTTTATTGATGACTACTCTAGAATGATGACTACTCTAGAATGATGACTGTTATCTATTTAAGAGAGAAGTTAGAAGAATTTGAGAAATTAAAATGGTATTTGGCAAGAGTAGAGAAAGAAATAGGAAAAATATTGAAATGCTTAAGATTAGACAAAGTTGGTGAATTCATCTCCAATGAATTCAACAACTTTTGCATTGAAAGAGGAATCAAAAGATAGGTATCAATCTTTGGAACTCCTGAGAAAAATGGAATAGCTGAAAGGAGAAATAGATCTATCATGGGTTGTGCAAGAACTCTAATGATTGAAAAGAAAATTGCTATCAAATACTAGAAGGAAGCTATCATCACTGTAGCTCATACTTTGAACTGAGTATAGTTGAAGAAGGACTCATATAAAACTCCCTATGAATTATGGTATGGCTACAAACCTAATGTAAGTTACTGTTATCCATTTTGAATGCTTACCCTGCCAAACGGTCACCTTCCATCTTCTATATTATTTTAGTACTTGGGAAATATCAAAAAAAAAATGATAAAACCTTATGTTATTCCTTTATTTCCTAATATGTTTCTACTGGCCCACACTTTCTGCGCCATCAAATCTGGTTTAGATCTATGGTGGGCACTTTCTCACATTCTCCAAATGCATGATCTTTAAATATTGTGGGAAAGCCCCTTGGCACCACGTGGATGGTGGGTCCTATTCCCTCGGTGAGCTGCAAGACATGAGTTTTGATCACCGTCAGATCTTCACAGATCCACAACCGAGGCTTCCCTACATAATTGAGATGCGAGGGTTTTAATTATTATGGGCAAGCACCCTAGTGACACCTGTCCTAAATGATATCATGGGCCCACCCTTCTTACAGGGAGATACATGATGAGTTTTGACTGTCCAATGCAAACAGATCCATGACCGAGGCTTCCTCATATTATCAAGATGCGAAGACTTTAAGAAATGCAAGCAAGCACTTTGCCGCTACGTGTCTCTATGGGGCCTATCTCTTTGTGAGTTGTTAGGTGATGCCAGATGGTGTCGCATCACCCTAAGTTATTATATAGGTTACTGAGTTGGTGCCAAGTATCATGGGCCCAATACATGAGCAAGCGCAAAATATAAAAGATCTTCTCGATCGTTGATCTCGTGGAGATCAACGATCAAGACTTTCTCGCTTTATGGAGTTGCAAGGAAGTTAAAAAATGCAAGAAAGCATCAGAGAGATATGTGTCTCAGTGGACCGACTAGGTTATCAATGGTGCTAATAGTTAATGTGACCACCATGGTTAGGCCTTTGGGGTGGTGCCATTAATTTTAAAAGGGCATGGTCAACTCAGGAGGACCCCACGAGGTGGCAAAAGGAAATAAACTCTTTGGTCCATGTGGCCTACCCTACTCAAGGATTTTAGTTGACTTGCCGACTCTGCTAATTCACGAGACAGAAAAAAAGGAAAGCCAGGATTTTTGCATGAACCTGACCCTCATGATCAATTCCAACCACTCTCAAGTGAATGCAAAATAAAGAGGAACACTTTACCACCCCTAATCTGATCTATCTACCTGGTTAGAACTATTTAATGGTGATGTTTCTATCTTCTCAGGGCCTTGTTTCCATAAAGATTATATATCATTGCATCTGGATCTATGCTCAGATCAGATTTGCATCTGGATCTCCATGATTATTCTCTGTAGGGCTTAATGGTAGTAGTTGTAGAGTAATGTTAGTTGGAAAAATCTTAGTCATGCTTGAACTATAAAGGCAATTTTATTAAATTTTGTAAGGGTCGAACCTTCTGTGAGGCCTCGCCCCAACCCATCCTAGCACCGATGATATATTATTATTTTGATACTCATGCCTTGTTATGTTAGAACATTATTGGATACATTGAACATTTTTTATACTATTTTACGATGTGTGATGCTTTACTTTAGTTATCTGATTTTGTCATTTAATGCTTATAAATATGTATAATGATGAAGAAAATGTATGCAACACTAATACTTTTGGCTATGCAAGTTGAAGGGTTAGAAATATGAGTGGAATTAGATAAACAACTATTTATTAAGAAATGGATGCTTTAATTTATATAATTCCTCTAATATGTAATTCACATTATGCATGTGGTTTTTGGACCTATTGATGTGTGCAATGAGTGTGCAAGAAAATTAGCCGAGACAACTCAATGGAGAGGCAGAGCTAAATTACTTGTTGATTTTGTGCTAACTTTGTATTGTAATTCTTTAAAGGTTGTAAATTGGTCTTACTATTCTCCTAGCTTTTAATTGTTCCTAATAAGTCTTTAAAGGCCTAAAAACATTAAATTTAAGTACCCTATGGGTAAGGGTATGGGTGGGGAGTACTTTCCAATCCTTTAGCCTCCTTGGTTGACTTTTAGGGTCACTCAAAAACCCTATTTTAGGTTGATTTCAAAAATGGATTTGTTCTTTAATTGAGTTAGTGAAACCAAACCTCCATCTTGAGTTACTTGAAGTCTAGTTGAGTTAATGACCATACTTAGAGGCATTTTGGGATTTTGGTTTTTGTCACCCAATCCTCTAGTTTTGGAGGAAGTTTGAAGATTGAAGGAAGTAAGGGAAGCTCTTCTCAAACCACCATTGCTATAACTCTCCTATGAAGGTAGGAGTTCTTCACTCCTTGAATGGTTCTTTATGTGTGTTCATGTCTTGAATCTTGCTTGAATAATGTTTGAGACATTGTGCAGTTATGCTTTTCTTGCATGTGTGTTGGGGGTGGATTTGGGAGGGATTTTACCTTGTTTTATTTTGATGTTTTTGATAAGGTAAACAGGTTTTAAGGGATCCTGAAACCCATAAGTTTAACAACAAGAAAGGCTGAAAATAAGTGAAAAAATGCCCAGCCAAATCATAATCCTTATGGCTGAAAATAAGCCCAAAGGCCCAACCCGAAATAGCTGCCCACTAAAAAGGCCAGAGAACCAACCAAAAAAATAGAGACTAGACAAAAAGCCAAAGCCAGGAGAAACAAAAACCAAAGGACAGAGACCAAACCTAGCAGACTACTTCTCCATCTCGAGCATGGTCTGGGTAGCTTCGACGCACTCTTGTTACTCTTCTACCTTATGATCCTGGGCGTTTGTCAAATCCTGCTCCATAGTGCTGTCCTTGGCTTTATCCACATCTAGCCTATCTTTGTCTCTGTTCTATTTATCATCTTCCTCCATCTGGTTCCTGTCTTTGAGATTATCCAAGAGAGAGAGGATGTTGTCGTTGATTGAAGCGAGGAGGGAGATCATTTGACTAGCCAGGTTGTGATTGTAGTTCTCAATATTTTTTACTCTCCTCTCCATCAGAGTCTCCCAGCTGTTCCGGTCGCCTTGGCTTTCAGCACCTGTCTTGCTCTTGATTTTTTCCATTTGGGAAACCCTATCTCTGACATCCTCAAGCTCATGGAAAAGCCATTTGATTGATCTGAAGTTGTCGATCATGCTATTGTGGGCATTGTTCAACAGATTCATACCCGTTTCTCTTGCATTATCAGAAATAGCCACCATCGCCGGGTCAATTAGCTCATTGAGTCTAGGCTTCTCGAGGTCATCCACCAGGAGTTGGGGGTTCATCGCCTCTCTGTAAATTCCCATAGTGGCCATTCTCACATTGAAGTTCTTCCAAGCCTTCCTTCTGTTATTAACTTGCATTTCCCCCTCAATCTGTCCAGAGTTGTCATTTTCCTCCAAAGGAGGCTGAGGATGTATAGGGGAGAGGGGAATGGGCAGAGAATCCTTTCCCTGACTGCTGGAGTGCTCCATGCTCTCTCCTTCCCTCTTCTATCTTTTTCTCAGTTTCTCCTCATCCAGCTCCTCCTTCAAAACCTTGTCAGAATCATCAGTATCCATTTCCTCCTCCTCCTCAGCAGAGCCAATTTTAGCTGGGGTATGACCTCTAGGGCTCTTTCTGCTGGGTAATTTGATAGAGGGGTAATCCTTCTTATGGCTTTTAGTCTTCTTACCTGAATGCTCAAAAACCTCATCAGAGCTGATGCTCTCGACATCGTCAGAATCTGAGGAAAAACTGGAGCTGCTCTTGTCAACATCCGCCCCCTGGATAGGGTTTTTGCTAATGGTTTGAGCGTGGAAATGCTCATGAATCAGAAGTAGAAGACCCTCATGCAGTGCCGGGTTGACGGTAGCTTTCTTTTTAAAACTAGAAATGGCCTTGTTCATCGAGTTAAAAAGATAATACGGGAAGGAGATCTTACTACCATGCCGAAAATGATTCAAAATCACAAAATGGTGAGTCCTAACCCTATCAAACCTGGGGTCTAGGGTTATATATTCAATGATAGCATAGAGAACATACCTCCAGAGCTTCTTTATAGTATCCGTTACAAAAAACGTCTCTTTCTTGCCCAGCTTGTTCAGCTCTTCAGTGTTTTTCACAAAATCCTTGATAGCATTAGAAGACATCTTCTTGTCTCTGAAGAATTTATGCCCCTCCATCAGAATCCCCGTGACTTCAGCAACCACATCCTCAATAATTTGAAAGTAGACCCCGTTCACCTTAACCTTACCATTATTCCACGAATTCACCATGCTGTTAGTGATCTCAGGATCCAAGCCATGAAGTTTCTCGAAGAAATTAGTAACCCCACCCTTTTCCAGCTCTCTCCAAACTTTGGCCTTGTTCTTCCACTTCTGAACTTCCCCCACCAGCTCCTTTCTGCTCCTCTCACCCGTCATGTTTACCTGATCAACTTCCACAATTCTCATGAACTTTGATCTGTGCAAGTTATTTGCATTCAAAAAAATGGTGATGTTTCTTTTATGATACCCATGAATAAACCCCTTTTTGAAAATAATGGTATCGTCCTTTCGAACATGTCAAAATGTCAGAGGAAACCCCTTTTGCTGGTGCAAATCATGATGCCAATAATGGTACTTACCATTTATTAAGCAATCTTTATTATCCATAATTGCATTGGATTTGAGCCGTCCTTCCCAAGATATTATCTTGGTCGATGAGAAACTTTGCCTCCGCCGAAAAATCTTTTCCGGCATGCCAGGACAGATTATTGGTGGCGTTAGCCCCTTTATTAGCAAACCAATCAGCGACTGGGTTTGCCTCTCTGTAAACATGAGTGACGTGGACCTTATCAAACTTTGTGAGAGTGGCGCAAGTCTCAGCAATTATGTTCGCAATCGTCCACGAGGGAGGGGAAATACCATTAATGGTATTAATAATGTTTTTGGAGTCCCCCTCAAGCCAGAGTTTAGTAATCTCGGCTTCAAAAACCAACTTGACCACCTTACTCGCAGCTCTTGCTTCAGCCAGATGAATAGTCTGGATTCCCAGCGGGGAAGGAAAGGTAGCTATTCCCTCCCCATAGCTATTTCTTATGATTCCACCGCAGCCTGAAGGGCCTGGGTTACCCTTGGAGGCCCCATCAAAGTTGGCTTTTGACCAACCATCTGGGGGGAGAAGCCAGCTAGCATCCTGCCTTTTGAGGTTCCTGTCTTTTTCTTTAGCTATCTTTCTGTCCCCTTCTTCTTCTTCCTCCTTCAGCACTTGGAGATTTTCCTTTATATTCTTCAAGACCTTCCTGCCAAGGATTATAGCCGGCTCCTCTCTGTCTCTAAATATTCTATTATTCCTTTCCTTCCAGATTCCCCAGCAAAAATGGGGTAAAATCTAGTCCGAGTGATCCTGCCGACCAGCAATCTTACAAAGACCTTTCCACTGATGGAAAAAATCCATGAGATTATCCGGTTTGCACCAGAGGGTTTCATTATCATGTGTGATGAAATTCCACACCTCCCTGGCATAGTCACATAAGATGAAAATGTGATTTCCGGTCTCAGCCTGATTCTTACACAAGGGACATCTACTGGGCATAACATGTCCTCGCTTCATGAGATTGTCATGAGTAAGGATTTTGTTCTGAAGAGCCAACCAGTAAAAAATGTTGATCTTTGGAGTGAGACCCGAAATCCAAGCCTTCGCCCAAGGGGCCTTCTCTTTTAAGCTCCAAAGGGAATTATAGCCTGAGGCAACAGAGTATCTTCCATTGGGATTATCCCTCCAGACCAGCTCATCCCCCAAATTGATAGGAATCATGGAATTGAGCATAAGCATTATAGGAGTCAAGTCCTCAGAGATGAGGGATAGGTCACTCCATTCCTGGCCATTCCAATAATCACAAACTTTGGACCCAATTTGATCAGTACAAGCTTGCATCCATCTCTCAAAAATAGGGTTATTGATAAGTGGATCTTGGGAAAGCCATCTATTCGACCAGAACTGGATGTCCTTCCCATTTCCCAATTTTGATGTTATTCATATGCTTTCTTGATGTTTTTTTTTGTTTTTGAGAGGTTTTCATGGGGATGGTTTTGGCAACACTCACCCTTGGATTGGGAAGAAGTGGGCATGTTTGGGGAAAGGGCCTTAGTTGGACCTCAATAGTGTAGAGTTTCTTCTCATGGTGAGAGGAGGGAAAAAGGGTAGGGTGTATGGGACCCTGCTTGTCATCTCATACCTTGTTGTTATTGAGAATTCTTGAATGTGGAAAAGAATGAAAATCCTTATGGATATAGCCTCGAAAGGGCCTTGTAAAAGAATGGAAGTTCTTGAAGTTTTAGCCCCGAAAGGGCTATGTGATGGTATGGTGATTGACTTCTCCTATTGAGAAAATCCACCTTTCCCCTATATTGGTTCATTGTTGGACCTATTGTGCAACTGGGTTGGGAATGCATACTTAAATTGCTTATCTCCTTGTGTTGTTTACCTCCATGTTGGTTCTTGTCTTTTCCATGTTTTCCCTTGATGTAATTAAGACATTTGATAAAAGTTCTCTTGTGAAAGCCTTGAAGAAAACTCATTGAATTGTAATATTATGTAAGTTATAATTGAATTTGATGTAGTGGAAAAGACATCAGGTTTTCTTACCGATTCTTTTTCGATGGAGCCTTGAACTAGGATGAATAATAGAGAAAAGAAAAGATTATGAAATTCTCCTTGCAATTCTCTCATGTGGTTCCAAATTTTGGCATATGTATGTGAGAAATTAGAATGATAGTTAATGTCTTGAATTGGAAAATTCTAAGTTTCAATTATGATAATGAAAGACAATGGATGTGTTGAAGTTTTCAATTCGATGTTTTGAATATTAACATGTAATAATAATCTTACATTGTGATCACCAAGCTAGCACATTCATTGTTAAGCTTCATTAGTAATACAATTAAATTTGATAAGAATTATTCATCACCTTTTTGAATTCTAAATATAGGATCATAATTCCTTGTTAAGTTTCATAAAGAACAAGATCAATTTGAATTTAAATAAATAAGAGAGAACACATACCATGTTATATGATGACTATATAAAACATACATCCTTGTCTTTAGATGATTGAATTAACATGAGCTATAGTAGAAAAGAGAATTATAATCCTTTGCATCCTTTTGTATTAGTGTGCTTGTTCATAGGAACTCCATATTACCTCTAGAAATGTTTAAACTCATCTTGCATAACAAGGAACTTTAGCAAGAAAACATGCCAGCACTTGGCAAAAAAAAAATTGGTTTTCAAAATTGTGCATCTCCAGGTCAAAAAATCCTCTCTGGAAAATGTATGGAGAAGCCTTAAGTTTCCCCATGTCACAGAGAATATTCCATGAGATATTCTCCTTTGAATTACAAATCAAAAATCATTGCTAATTCATTAAATAATATGACTTAAATAAATTTGAATATATAACATCTAAATATATATATGATAATGCTTTTAAATTCAACATCCCAACTATAAAACTTTTGGGCATTTAACTCCATAGGTCTTAGAGATTTGGGGCATGATACAAGTCGAATCATATAGTAAAATTAAAAAAAAAAACTTTCAACCACCTATCAGCAAGTACAGGGGTCAAATCACCTTGAGGGAGGGCATGAAAATGTTTAAACACTTAATTTATGACAACACCCTTTTATGCTTTCTCCCCACTCAACATCTTAACCCTGTGATGATGTGGGGTCATGTCTTGGATTGAGGAGGTGGTGAAGTTATTAACACAAAATTAAAAACCCCTCTGCACTTTTCACCCACCCCCCAATGGCTCACTCTTCCTCAATGCGTGATCCAATGCATGGGCAGATGGAAGTGATAGGTCTACATGTGCAGACCCTTGGGCAGTGCGTAGACTCTTGGGAAGTGGGGTCTAAGTTGCCCACTTGGCATAGGGGGGTTGTAGGGGGGAAAAGTAGGTCCTAGGACTAGGATAGGAGGGGGGTTTAGGTTTGTTAGTTGGGTCATTTGTATTATGTTAGTAAGTTAGTTAGTAATTAGGTTAGTTGTTTAGTTTATATTATTAGATTTTAGTTAGTTTAAGTTGTTTTAAAATTGAAGTTTAGTTAAAATAGTTTTAATTTTATTTGAATTAATTTAGTTGTTATATCCTTAGTGTAGTACTTGTTATCTTAGCTTAAAATTTAAATGTAAGTTAATTTATTTTAGTAGTAATTAATTAGTCAAGAATTGTTCTAACTAATTATTATGTTTAGTTAGTTTTAGATGTATGTCTTATTTAAATTAGGATTAGCTTTAATTATTAAGTGGTGTGTGGATGTTAGAATACTAAGCTATTGTTTTTAATTTAAAAAGTTTTTAAATATGAAATTAGAATATCTCAATTGGACAACTTTAATGTTTTATTAATTCGTGTTATACTATTGTGTGCGTATAGATCGATTTTAATAAGGATCTAATTTATGATAGTTCAAATAAAGTTAGATTAAAATATAGATTTACTCAATTCATTCTTGTCATCAATTATAGTGGTAAACAATTAATTAATTATTTGTATGGTTATAGTATGTTGGAGAAAATTTTAAGGCTAAGTTTAAATTTGGATTAAGTTTTAAAACGTAATTCGAATGAAATCATTAGAAGCTAATTAACGGAATTAATCCTAAAGTAAATCATTAGAATTGTAATAATGTTCAAGTTATCAATTTGATGAGAGGGCATAGTTAATTAGGTTGCCTTTAAGGTCGTAGTTATTTAAGTCTTTGTGTCGATCTCTGTCAACCTTAATTTCTTTTGTATCTTAGTTTTAAAAAAAAAAAATTGTGCATTTTTGTCCCTTATATTTTGGGCATGACACCTTCTCTGATTTCTCTGATATTGTTGTGCAAATCTTCAGTCTAAAATTCTCTTTGCCTCTGAACTAAATGACATCCTACTTATCTCCTTTAGCCATTGGTGTCAAAGTGCAAGAATCCTTTGCCTCTCATTGATGCTTTGTAGAAATCTATGATCTGCATGACTATATCTCTTTGACCTATGAATGATATATAAGTGAATCTCTCTTTTCTTGTGTCATTCATTCTAGTTTTCTAATTTGCATGTGGTTGTTAGATTAAAACAAGTCTGAATGTGTATATCTTTTGGTGTCATAATGCTTCAATAGTGCATGTATGGGTAGAGATTGGTTTGAACACTCTATTTTGGTGCATCACCTCTTTAGATTAGAATAGGTAGATTTGCTTCCATGCTCTCTTTCTCCCTTTTCCTCTCCAAGAATAGTTAGGTGTGCCCTGATAGTAAGAGGAAGCTGACCTTCTCTGGAGATTCAACCTCATGATTCAAGTCCCACAGCTTGGAGTTTGTTTCCATGTTTCACAAGGTTGTCCTTAGGTAAGACTTTGGACAAGGGTGCAAACCTCTATGACAATAGTTTTTGGCATGCTCGATGGGACATATATCAGAAGATTTCAAATCTACTAGTGTCAAAAAAGAAGATTTTAAGATTAATACCAAGGAGATAGTACTGGCTTTGGTGTTCAAGCCTTCAAGAGGTTCATTCTTCAAGTACTTGGCGACTCTAAGCTTCAAACACACCTAGTTCCAGACCAAAGTTACAGTAATTCATGCCCAAAGCTGAAACAAGGGCATCTTCTAGAGGTAAATTTTAGTACCGAGAGCTTTCATTTTCAAATCCTAGAAGAAGGAGGACTAGAGTATCTTTATCACTAGTTAGGAGTGCAATAGTAACAAATACACCTGCAAGATCTATTTCTACCCCTCCTACTATTAGATCTTAGCCTAGGTTTCCATCAGCATATATCAATAGATCACTTGTCTACATGGCACAACCTAGAGCTCATGCTTTTGCCACCTTTAATGGTGGCAGTCCTCTTTTATTGGCCTAAAGACATGACATACCAATAGCTGCACTTAAAAGTATACCAGAGTTTACTAGTGAAACTTCTATCTCTCCCTCATAACACATTCAAGAGGTTGAAAATGTTTGTAATATCCATGGTATTACAAAAGATGATGTTGCAGTTAGGCTTCTAGCCTCAACTTTGAAAGGAAAAGCACTATAGTGGTATAGAGGTTTGGCTCATGGTTCTATAACATATTGGGATGGATTAGGAGCAGGACTATGTAAGCACTTTGAGGATAAAAGTGACCATTTGTCACTTTTAGAAAAGTTGACTATTATAAAAAGAGCCCCCCATGAATGTATGACTGATTTTAACTATAGATTCCAAAAAACATGGGACAAAATACCTATTTCAGTGAAGCCTACCCCTGGTAATGCCTTCTTGCATTACCTTAGAGCTTTTAACAGTGATATTGCTAGTACAATCCAAACCATGGGAGGGGATACCTTACCTAATGCTTATGACACAAAAATAAGGGCATAAAACATATTGATACAAGGAGGGAAGTTAGCTCCAAGGCCTCCTATGCCCTTTATTCCTAATGTCCCAAACCATCAACCAGTAATGGCTCCTCCTCCCACAACTTCTACATCACAATCCCTTACTCTAGTCCCTCAAACTTCCACATCTTCAAATGGGATAGATGAGATTAAGGAGATGATGAAATTTATGATGCTAAACATAGATAAGAGATTGCAGGGCCAAGAAAAGAAACTGGAGGACAACTTCTCTATGATGCAAAAAATGAGCAATAAGATGGTGACTTTAGAAAGGCAGGCTCAAGGTAGCAAGGCTCACCAGTTGCAAGGTCAAACTTTGAGCAGTGGTAGGCCTCCAAATCATAACTTTGGGAACAATTCTTTTGATTAGAATAGATAGAGTAGTCATGCTTTAACCTTAAATGTGAACTAAAGTAGGGGCATAGTCCCTCAAAACAACATGGCCCAAGATCAGAATTTTTGTCCCTCTTGTAACTACTCCTATGCTCGTTGCATGTGTCAAAAGGCTGAATCTTATTTGGCTTTGACCATCCAAGAGCCTGCAATAGGACAATCATACAAGGAGGACCAAGTTAAGGAGGCCTGATATATGTAGGGACAAGGTGATTGCTCCTTTATGAATCATCAAGTGGAGGAACATTGTAATGTAAGCCAAGATTCCATTGCTCACAATACTAGGAGCAAAAGAAGAGCTATTGAAGATGCTACCCTTCTGAAATGTCCCTTTACTGATTTTTTTATGATATTTCCAGCCTCAAATCAGAACTTTAAAATCAAACAACCGATATTACAAAGATCTGCCAATTTTCCAATAAAACCCAAATCGGGTATGTCCAAATTAGTGCCAAAAACTTCACAACTTCACAAATTATTAATAAATCTGAAAATGGACATTTTTACAGAAATTTCAGCAGTATAACAGCCTAAAAAATGACATTTCCAGATTTGTATAGCCCTTACACAACAGATCACAAATGTAGGGCAAAACTATGCTCAATCGGGCTCCCGAAATTAACACAAAAATGCCCGGAAACACCACAAAACACTCATAAATTATCTTAGAAGTTTAATCACGACCCAATACATATATTCAGCTCTATTTTAACATCATAAAGTCTAAAATACAACAGCAAACCAAACTGATATGAAACACTC
The DNA here is from genome assembly GCA_028749045.1 of Cupressus sempervirens. Classification (NCBI taxonomy): domain Eukaryota; kingdom Viridiplantae; phylum Streptophyta; class Pinopsida; order Cupressales; family Cupressaceae; genus Cupressus; species Cupressus sempervirens. The sequence continues at coordinate 316,913,158 of CM053791.1, forward strand.
AACTGAAAACCCAAATTCAAACCAAAAATAACCCCGAAAACACCCAAATCGGCACTATTCAGCACAAGGGAAAACTCTGTATGAGCATGCACATGGAATGGCTTCAAACTCCCATCCTTAGCCTTCTTGGAAACCTACAAACTCCCGTTCTTGGGTCTCCTTCTCCACAGGTTTGGCAGCCTCTGAAGAACAACAAGAAAATTAGCAAAAATCAAGATGTAGAATGAGCCCAAAATGCCTCCAAACCTCTTTTAAAGAGGGTATAACCCTAACTCACGTCCAAGAGGGGTTAATAAAATATAATTTAATAATAATTTTTATTTATTAGTCCATTGGTTTCCAAAGATTAACCCTTTTTTCCAAAATTTCACCTTTTTGGAGCCTGCCTGCCTTAACAAAGTTCATTTTTTAAAAAATTATTTGAATAGGGGACATGACACCTTCCTTCTCCTAATCAAGCCTCAACTTCAGATACAACACCTCATGAGCAATCAATAGTAGATGATCAATCAAATGTTTTTTAGCAACAAAGGTAAAGTAATTGTAATGCCTTGCCAAGGGATCCAAAGAATTTCACTAAGTTTACCAAACAATTTTTTTTTTTTTAAAACATGAAAGATAAACCATCCATAACATTCACAGAAGCAATAGAAAAAATTTGAATAAAAGTAAACATAACATACATAACAAGTTACATTCTTTAAAGATCCCTTAACGTTGAATCACGTCTAAATCAACCATTCATTTAACATCACATCCTTATGAAATAACAATGGTACATCCAACATTCTTAAACCATATACAAGTGTCCTTTTTGTAATTACATTTCAGATTGCTCAATCATCCACCATACATATCACAGGGTATGAAAAGCTTAAAATAATATACATCCATGTAAATAAAGTACATCATCATCCAATATAATTCCATGATGCAACTAAAGTAAATGAAACCATACATCGTACATGATACATCATCACAAAAGATATAAACATCCATCATAAGAGATAATCATATATCACAAATATAAATAACTAAGTGCACGGTTCCTCCCAACCATTAATAGCATCATTAGACCATCGTGGATCCTAGCCATCCCTCTATGCATAACATTCCAAAGCACCGAAGAGATTATCGGTATTATCATAGTAGGAATGTCACTCCTAAAACATCCTACTAACATGTAAAGTTAAGCAGAGGATACCATCATCTAACATATGCAAATCATCAATATAAGAAACATACCAAAAAATACATTCATCATAGGGTATATTATCTATCATAGTGATCCAAGAACATAATGAAGATAAATACCAACCAAGAATACTCCAGCCACGGTGTCTCAGACAGATCTCAAATGATAAGAGTGGAAAAACACTACCACCCGACCACGTGGAACCTAAATGGTCCACTCCCACCATGCTGAAGAGATAATCTCAAGTCCCAAATAGGCTATCAAAACCACAAAGTATAAATCTCTATAAGTCCAGAAATCCTAAAAGTATACTACTCAAAGGTTCTAACACAAACAAAATTGACATCTAAATCCCACAGGCACACAAAGACATGTAAGAAACCTACTCTGCAAGCAAGAAAGTGTCATCGCATTTATCACGTACAAGTTACCCTAACAGTTAGCTAAACTCCACGGGTCCATACTGATCTCATGCACCCACTAGTATCCTCTCATACTAATGAGGCATACTACAGAATGCAAGGTCGCAACCATGCGTTCTCACTACTCCCATTCTAGCCTGTACAAGTGCTCAACGCATGGGCGAGAACCAAAACAATTATCTTTTTAGGTTCATTTAATCTCCATTTAGTGTGTAAATGTTATCACTTATTAACCAAACTTACAATGAGTTACCCTGGCAGCCACTTAGGGCCCCGACCCCCATTGCAAGCCACTTCTCGACACTACAAGTAGGTTACCTACCCTAAGCTCATGGAATCATTAAATCACCATAGTCCTGTACGAGCGATTGTAAAGAAAATTCAAAAGATAATATAAAAAGAATCATCAAATATCCATGATAAAAGCATCAAATATCCATAATAAGAATCATCAAATTTCCAAGATAAGAATCATCAAATCTCCATGAGCATCTGGAAAAGCATCCATAAAAAATCATGACCACAACAGTTCTCTATTGGCAATTGAAGGCATCACTGATAATCATAAATATCCATTGGTTCTCAATAACCAAAAATATCTCAAAATCATACTGATCGAAGACTCCAAAATGGTTGAGTCAAACATGTCACAACATGACATCATCAAGAAATAAATCCACATTTCAGTCTCATCATGGTGACTAGAAAATAATCCAAGGATAACTGATCGATGACTAAAAAATGATTAGCTCAGGTGTCTCAGATACATATACATCTTAGCTTCACACATGAAGACTGATGAACAATAATACAAACATTTCATAGAGCATACGATCACATTACCATGGTTGGGCTTATAAAGATCGAGACCAAATAAGATCAATATGCCATCATATCTCATAACCCCCGAGTCTCTGGTAACAACCTAGGATTGGTCAACACTAGTCAACCCAAAAACCCAAAACAAGAAGCATATAGAATACACGATGCAAACACATGTTTTGGTTTTGCTAAAATCTCATAGTTGAATCAAGTGTAGGGGTTTTTAGTTTTCAGTTTGCAAGTATACTTTCAAGTGTCTTAAGTTTCATCATTTGACCTACAAGTCAACCCAATTGTTCTCCGATAGCATTATCCTTCCATTATTAAGAATTACCTTCTAAGAATAACTTAAGGATAAATATTCACTAACCGATCATCATTGACCTTAATTACATTGTCCTCTATATTTAACCATGATCCATATTCTAATTGATTAACCTTTCAACTTTTCTAAGATCATTATTCGTTATATTATAAGAGGACCAATTATCATTCTTCGAATAAGAGATTATAACTTTATTAGAATGATCAATTAATATCGGATCACAATCCTTGACCGTTTATCATTCTAATAATTCTCAATTATATATTACTAAGTCTTCACCATTAAAATATCTAAAGTCGTTATTCAAGTCATAAGAATAAGACCTATTAACTTGATATCAATATTTCTACAATCTCATTAAAAGAATTATATCAATTAAATCTCTATTACATAACTTAATTATTAATTAAATCTAATTAACTTTAATTAATAATTACATATCCATGGCAACGTTCTAATTAATATCAGTTGACTAATAACTAACTATAATTTTGTAAGTTAAAAGTCAACTATAATCTAGTACACAAATATTCATATTCATAGTTCAATAATAATAACTTGTTAATATTTAATAACAAGCTATATTGGGCATCTTATTAATAAATCTATAATGACCACATTCGTCACTCTACAACAATGTTCCCATTTATATTTTAATAATAACAAGTTACAATAAATCTCCAATACCAAGTATTATTATCTCAAATAAGTTTCTCCTATGTACGTTGATTCAATTAATTAATACTCCTTCAAATTATTAACCAATTCAATTTGATTAATATCTTTTACAGTACTTCAATCATTAACTAATTTCCTCTAGATTAATTCTAATTGTATTAATTGATAACTATTTAAACTATTTATACTATTATTTATTAATAGTTTGTTAGACCCAACAAACATTAATAAATAATAAACTCATCAAAACTATTATTAATCGATCTAAAAAACTTTACATAAGCTTCATTAGCTAACTCTTAATACCATTAAAGTTTATCAATAATTTAGTTAATAATATATAACATATTAATAATACCATGGTAATTCAAATTATAACAATGTTATAACAGTGACTCCATGTCAATTAAATCTTAATCCATTATCATTAAAGTCTCCTCATTTAAAAACGTAATATAAAATTACCATCTCTAAATTATTTAATATATTAAATAGTATTTAATATACATTATAAAAAGTCCACTATATAAACTATATTAAAATCTCTTTTCTTTTAATTTTCTCTCATTTAAAAATCCATTTACTTAGACTGACTAATAATTAATTACACTTCTTCTACTATTAACTAATCTTAATTAAATTTGATTTAATTAGATTAGATAATAAACCATATAAAACTAATGCATATTAATAAGATTCTAATAAGGAAAGATTACAATAATATCTTTAATTCATTCCATGCTTTGATATATTATTTTTGTGAAGTTTAAGTATAAAGAACTCTTGGTTATGGAAAATGGCGAAATATCTGTCCTTGAATAAAACAGTCCCAGTACGATGGCCATATCTCCCTAATGAACCATTAGATTGGGCTGAAATTGAAATATGTTGGAGAGGGCCAAGTTGCGCCAATTGTGACTAGAGCGATCGAATAAATTCGATCACAATAAGAAGTTATGAATGACTGAGTTTGGGTCTATCCAAGGGGCAGCGACAGGACAATTTGTGATGAATTAAAAATTTCTCCAAAAAGGTAATTGTTCTCTAAATTTACCCATTCATCCATCTAATAGGTTTATCCATACGCATCTGAAAATATAATTTGATAGAAAGATTACATCTAATCATTCGAATTTTCAACTTAGAATTTCTATTTTAATTTCAAATCTTGTCTATCTAATTTCACAATATAAATTCGAACCCAAACTCGATTCATATCTAATTATTTCTCGTTAATTGGATCTATGGTTTTTCTATTGTTTTCTTTTCAACCAAATAGCATATCTAGATTCCAATTCAAATTGTAGATTCAATTACAAAGAGTATTCAGACACATATAACAAACACGATGAAGACAGGAAGAGAAATCGTGTAAAGAGAGTATGCGAATATCACGAGTGCACTTGGACACTGATGCTAAATTTGCCATGCCTCATAAGTCCATAGAAAATTCCTTCCTTCTCCATCATTCGCAATTCCTCCAAGATCCAAGCCAACCGAATCTTCCAAGTGACTAGAAGTGCTAGAAGAAGCATAGAAGCATGTAGAAAATATATGAGCATATGAATCTTCTCTAATGCATGTAAGCTTTGAAGCTTCCTTTTTAGCTTGAAGCTTGTAGTTTCCATTAAACTTGTAGCTTGTAGCTTCTATTCAACTTGCCAAAACACACTAGGAGAGCCTCTATTTAAAGGCCTCTAAGATGCATCTAGAATGTCTCTAAAAACAACTAGAAGATAAGCATGAAAACCAAGCATGAGTCTTCTCCAACCTTCTAGATGAGTCTTAAGGTTGTAGACACCATGTGCTCAAATAAAATGCTAACTTCTAAGTGTAGAAGACTTGTGCATTCTTAGAGTGCAAACTCCTGTGTTGTCTATATGACAACTCTTGAGAATTTGAAAACTCCTAAATATTAAAATAATGCACAATCATTAATATAATATTTATTTTACTCTTTCCAATTTAATTTATTTATTTATTAAGTCTCATGCACTAACTTTAATATCTCCACTTTTCAATCTTAATATATTTATATTTTAAGCACATAAAATCTAGAATCTTTTAATAATTTAAAATATATTTTCCACTTTTAAATTTTATTTTCCAAAACTTAATTGCTAAAATATTTATTAGCTTTAATAATAATATTATTTAGTCATTTATTTAAAAATGAGCTCCAAATATATTATTATTAAAATAAATATTGTCACATTCCAAATTTAAACTTTAAACTTTTATTTTCAAATTTAATTATTTTATTTAATTAATTTTCCAATTAATAAAATAAAATAAATATTAAAATATCATATTAATTTTTCATTAAATTAAACCATTAATTAAATTTTTTTAATTAGGCTTAATTAATGGAAAATACATCAAAGACTCATAAGGTAAAAAAATGAAAACCCATCATAGCCAAAATACATACAAAATCAAACCAAGGGTTTAAATCACGAATTACATCATCTGACGCATTCAGAGGGTACTCAACTCAGATACTTGTCCTAATTTTTCAATTAGGACAAATGGCTTAAAGGGTTGAGATTTGGACTTGAGAATTTATCTCCCCTCTCTTATCATTGAGATAATGTGATAGGGTATGCTCATCCTGACAATTTAAGGAAGTCGATACCCGGTACCTGCAACCTACATAAAAATCATGTATGTACAAACACAATATATACTAAACTAAACAAGAAATGGCAAGAAGTGGTGCATCGTGTAGATCCCAACTAGCAAGTGACTACGACTCCCTTCTTTAACCACATCAGACACGCCATACAAAAGCAAATACGCAAAGCAAACACGCACACCATACACATGCAAGTATGGAGTAAGTATCCATAAGAAAACACATATGATAATAAATCATCTTACTAATCATCATTAATAAATGCAAACACTGAAAATAATCATCATGCATAGATGAAATGCAAAATCTAAGTAATCTCATCACATAGTAAACTGAATTCATAGCACAATATCTGATAATCTCAAAAGAATGTTGCTAACCAACAACATAAAACTAGCTCTAAAAGAGTTCAGCAACAATAAAAAAATGCGAACTAGGGGTAGGCACTACATCCACCCCCCCAAGATTAGGCTTACTCTTGGAAGCCTACAAGAATGAAAAACTAAGATACTCACTATGCGGGTCCTATTGAACCCTTTCTCTCTATAGGGGAATATGATCTGACTGAGGATATTACAACACACTTAGAGAAATATGATTCTAGTTTAATGGTAAATCAAAAATCACATTGATCCAACATTTGTTCTTTTAACAACTACTAAAATAGATCCCTAATACTTTCTAAACAAGAGCAACTTAATGCTTTCAAAGATATTCAAGGGCATACTACCTTAAAGCATAGATGAAAGATACATGTTTTGCAACTAGAATGAGTTTCAATTTTTAGTTTTGTCCATGTTTAGGTTTAAGTAGAATTTTTTGTTTTGAAAGCTAAGTGTTGAAGTATGAAAAATATGCAAGTAACAATTTTAGGTTCTGTTTCAGTTCACCTAGTTTCAAGTTTTCAGTTTGAAAGAAATACACATGATAGTTCAAAGTTTTCATTTTGTTGAGCTAGCTAAAAACTAGTGACATTCAAATATACCCAGAGCTCCCAATGTTGAAACTTGGGCTCTGATACCAAATGTAATGCCCCACCAAGGGATCCAAAGAATTTCACTAAGTTTACCAAACATTTTTTTTTAATTTTTAAACATGAAAGATAAACCATCCATAACATTCGCAGAAGCAATAGAAACAATTCGAATAAAAGTAAACATAACATACATAACAAGTTACATTCTTTAAAGATCCCTTAACATTGAATCATGTCTAAATTAACTATTCATTTAACATTACATCCTTATGAAACAACAATGATACATCCAAAATTCTTAAACCATATACAAGTGTCCTTTTTGTAATTACATTTCAGATTGCTCAATCATCCACCATACATATCACAGGGTATGAAAAGCTTGAAAGAATATACATTCATGTAAATAAAGTACATCATCAACAATATAATTCCATGATGCAACTGAAGTAAATGAAACCATACATCGTACATGATACATCATCCCAAAAGATATAAACATCCATCATAAGAGATAACCATATATCACAAATATAAATAACTAAGTGCATGATTCCTCCCAACCATTAATAGCATCATTAGACCATCGTGGATCCTAGCCATCCCTCCATGCGTAACATTCCAAAGCACCGAAGAGATCATCAATATTATCATAGTAGGAATGTCACTCCTAAAACATCCTACTAACATGTAAAGTTAAGCATAGGATACCATCATCTAACATATGCAAATCATCAATATAAGAAATACCAAAAAATACATTCATCATAGGGTATATCATCTATCATAGTGATCCAAGAACGTAATGAAGATAAATACCAACCAAGAATACTCCAGCCACAGTGTCTTAGACGGATCTCAAATGATAAGAGTGGAAAAACACTACCACTCGACCGCGTGGAACCTAAATGGTCCACTCCCACCGTGCTGAGGAGATAATCTCAAGTCCCAAATAGGCTATCAAAACCACAGAGTATAAATCTCTATAAGTCCAGAAATCTTAAAAGTATACTACTCAAAGGTTCCAACACACACAAAATTGACATCTAAATCTCAGAGGCACACAAAGACATGTAAGAAACCTACTCTGCAAGCAGAAAAGTGTCATCACATTTATCACGTACAAGTTACTCTGGTAGTTAGCTAAACTCCACGGGTCCATACTGATCTCATGCGGCCACTAGTATCCTCTAATACTGACAAGGCATACTACGGAATGCAAGGTTGCAACCATGTGTTCTCACTACTCCCATTCTAGCCTATACAAGTGCTCAAGGCATGAGCAAGAACCAAAACAATTATCTTTTTAGGTATGGGGACCAAATCATTATCAGTATGGGGACCAAACAATTATCAGTATGGGGACCAAATCATTATTCTTAGCTCCAAAAAATTACCTAAAGGTCTCATTACTTTAGAGAGTGTTTTTAACCCTGATGACCAATCAAGAGGTAGAGTCATGAACCTAGTTGCTGACGAAGATGACTACACCCCAGTCATGGTTGCTGATGGAAAGTCCTTAAACTTGGGGAAGGTATGTTCTGGAATTGAGCAAGAAAGTTTTATTCATCTATGTCAAGAATTTAATGATGTATTTGCTTGGACATATGATGATTTAAAGGGTTTTGACCCAAGGTTGTTTCAGCATACCATAGATTTAATTGATGATGTCAAACCAATAAGACAAAAATAGAGGTCAGTGAATCCTAAAATTAAACCCTTAATGAGAAAGGAGCTATCCAAATTGATTGAGGCCAACATAATTTTCCCTATCAAGCACTCATCATGGGTAGCAAACCTTGTCCCTGTTAGGAAAAAGAATGGAGAAATTAGATTGTGTGTGGACTTTAGGGACCTTAACCAAGCTTCCCTTAAAGACCACCTCCTCTTCCTTCCATGGAACATATTTTGTCCAAGGTCAACGGTTCAGAGAGGTTTTCATTTCTTGATGGGTTCTCTAGTTATAATCAAGTGCTGGTCAAGGAGTCTGATAGATACAAGACTACATTCACCACCAAGTGGGGTACCTATGCTTATTGTAAAATACCATTTGGACTAACTAATGTAGGTGCTACATTTCAGAAGGCAATGGAAATGGCTTTCAAGAATATGATTGAAAGGTTTGTGTTAATTTACCTTGATGATATCACAGTATATTCAAAGAATGTGAGGGATCATTTTGACCATCTTAGATAGGTATTCTTAAGATGTAGAGAGTTTGGGGTATCCCTTAACCCAAGCAAATGTGTGTTTTCTACTAGTCAAGAAAAATGATTAGGACACATTGTATCTAAGGATGGCTTAACTATTGATCCAGAGGGAACAAAAGCAATACTTGCTCTTCCTCTTCCTAAACATAAGAAAGGACTACAAAGTTTCCTTGGTAGGATAAATTTTGTGAGAAGATTCATCCCTAATCTTGCTACCATGGTGAAACCCCTTATAGCTATGCTAAAGAAAAGTATGGTCTTTGCATGGACCAAGGAAGGGAGAGGAAGTTTTGAAGAGATCAAGGCAGCCATAGCCTCAACCCCTACTCTCATTAATCCAAACTTTGAGAAGGATTTCATTCTCTATACCCTAGGTGGTGAATCAAGTATTTCTACTATCTTAACTCAAACAAATGATAAAAATGAGGAGTAGCCCATAGCCTTCTTTAGTGAAGGGCTTAAAGAGTATGAAGACAAGTACAATTTTGTAGAGAAACAAGCCCTTGCAGTCATCAGAGCTTTGAAGAAATTCAAACAGCTCCTATCTCACAATAAGACTCATTTTTTAGTACCTCATGCCAAAGTGAAGGATTTCCTTTTGAGCAAAGATATTGGTGAGAAAAGAGCTGGTTGGATTAAAAAAGTGATGGAATATGATATTGACATCCAAATCACCAAGTTGGTAAGGGGGAAAGGATTGTGTAAATAGATGTTACCATCTCAGAAATCAAATTAGGAAGTTGCTATGATACTTACAGAGCAGCAAGAGGCAAGAAATGATGACTCAAGGAATTGGATGGATGATATGAAGAACTTCTTATTAGGCAATGGGTACCCTCAAGGATTAGATAGAGTTAAAAGAAGACAATATAGATTGCAGTCAATTCCTTATGTCTTAGTTGAGGGTATTATTTTTAGGAAAGATTTAAATGGAGCCCTATTAAGATGCATTGACATAGACCAATCTGAAAGAATGATCAAAGAGCTTCATGATGGTCCTGTTGGTGGTCACTTCTCAGCCAGAACAACTACAATGAATATCATGAGAGTTGGTTATTATTGACCATCCCTATTTCATGATTATCATAAATATGTGAAGAAGTGTGAGGAATGTTCCTTCTTCTCTAGTAAAAAAAATCTTGCAGCCCTTCCTCTTCATCTCATCTAGGTGGACTGGCCTTTTGCTCAGTGGGGATTGGATTTCATAGGCCCTATCAATCCTCCTTCTAGTTTTAGTCACAAGTGGATCTTAGCTACTACAGATTACTTCACTAGATGGATAGAGGTAGTTGCATTGAAGGACACCACATAATCTTCAGTTGTTGATTTCCTTGATGGAATTGTGACCAGGTTCAGTGCTCCTTCAACCATTATTTCAGATAATGCAAAGTCTTTTGTAGGAGCTCAAATTTGTGCATGGGAAGTTGACCATAATATCTATTTGAGGACGTCTTCAAACTACTACCCTCAAGGCAATGGGCTGGCTGAGTCATCCAAAAAAAATTTAATTAGGATCATAAAGAGGACAATAGAAGATAACCAAAGGTTTTGTTATAAAAAATTGAGAACAGCTCTGTGGGCTAACAGGATAACACCTAAGAGGTCATTAGGGAATTCACCATTCATGTTAGTATATGGTAGAGAAGTGAGGCTTTCAATTTCATTGGAGTTCCCATCCCTGGAACTACCTCATCAACTAGAGCTAATTGAAAATAATGCCATGATAGTGAGGATGGAACAGTTGATGGAGTTGGAAGAAAGAAGAAATTAGGCCATGTAGACCCTGGAGACACATCAACAACAGGTGAAAAAGAGCTTTGACAAGAAGGCTAGGGTCAAAACCTTTAGGGAAGGTGACTTGGTCTTGAAATGGGATGCAGATAGGGAAAAACTAGGGAGGCACTCAAAAATTGATGCACTATGGAGTGGTCCCTATGTGATCGTAAGTTGCAAGCAAGCCAATGCTTTTCAATTGAGCAAGCCTGGTGGTGAAATTCTTCCCATCCTAGTCAATAGGATCTATCTCAAACTATTTTTCTAAAGGAGGAAGGTCTCATGTATATATTAGTGTAAATCTATTTATGTAGTTTCTTGCTTTCCAAGAAGTGCAAGAGCACAAGTTTCTCTCTGTGAGATAGCCAGTTTCGAAGTTTTGAAGGCTGCAGAAAGTTTTGGTTCGAGTTTTAGTTGTAGAGACAAAGATTTCTAGTAGTTTTCTATTGTAGAGGTAGGGTTAGGGTTTCATGATGTTTTGATTCACATTTTCCATGACTCTTTAGTCCAATGGATGCTTTAGGCTACTGGTCATATGCATAGCTAGCTTGCATCCCTTTGAGTCGCCAGAAATGTTATCCATTTTGCCTCCTGCCAAAATTTAAATTTTGAATGCTTACCCCACCCAATGGTCACCTTCCATCTTCTATATTAGTTTAGTGCTTGGGAAATATCAAAAAAAATAAAATGATAAAACCTTATGTTATTCCTTTATTTCCTAATATGTTTCCACTTGCCTACACTTTCTGCACCGTCAAATCTGGTTCAGATCTATGATGGGCACTTTCCCACATTCTCCAAATGCATGATCTTTAAATATTGTGGGAAAGCCCCTTGGCACCATGTGGATGGTGGGTTCTTTTCCCTTGGCAAGCCATAAGACATGAGTTTTGATCACCGTTGAATCTTCACAGATCCACGGCTGAGGCTTTCCCGCATAATTGAGATGCGAGGGTTTCAATTATTGTGAGCAAGCGCCCTAGTGACACTTGTCCCAAATGATTTCATGAGCCCAACCTTCTCATGGGGAGATATGTGATGAGTTTTGAGTATCTAATGTGAATAGATCCATGGCTGAGGCTTCTCCACATTATCAAGATGCAAAGACTATAAGAAATGTAGGCAAGTGCTTTGTCGCCGCATGTCTCTGTGGGGCCTATATCTTCATGAGTTGTCAGGTGATGCCAGATGGTGCCACATCAAGCTAAGTTGTTATACACATAAGTGAGTTTGTGCCAAGTGTCATGGGACTAGTACATGAGCAAGCGTAGAATATAGAAGATCTTCTAGATCGTTAATCTTGCAGAGATGAACGATCAAGGCTTTCTCGCTTTATGGAGTTGCGGGGAAGTTTAAAAATGTGAGAAAGCATAAGAGAGACATGTGTCTTAGCGGCCTGGCTAGGTTATCAATGGTGCTAACAGTTAATGTGACCACCATGTTCAGGGCTTTGGGGTGGTGCCATTATTTTTAAAAGGGCATGGTCAACTTAGGAGGACCTCGCGAGGTGGCAAAAGGAAATAAACTCTTTGGCCCATGTGGCCTACCTTGCTCAAAGATTTTAGTTGACTTGCTAACCCTACTGATTCACGAGATAGAAATAAAGGAAAGCCATGATTTTTGCACGAATCTGACCCTCATGATCAATTTCAACCACTCTTGAGTGAATGCAAAACAAAGAGGAACACTCTACCACCCCTGATCTGATCTATCTACCTGGTCATATTTAATGGCACCATTTCTAACTTCTCAGGGCCCTATTTCCATAGAGATTAGATATCATTGCATCTAGATCTATGCTCAGATTAGATTTTCATATGAATCTCCATGATTATTCTCTGTAGGGCTTAATGGCAGTAGTTGTAGAGTAATGTCAGTTGGAAAAATCTCAGTCATGCCTGAACTATAAAGGCAATTTTTGTAAATTTTTTAAGGGTCGAACCTTCTCTAATTTCTCTGATATTGCTCTACAAATCTTCAGTGTAAAATTCTCTTTTCCTATGAACTGAATGACATCTTGCTTATCTCCTTCAGCCATTGGTGTGAAAGTGCAAGAATCCTTTGCCTCTCATTGATGTTTTGTAGAAATCTATGATCTGCATGGCTATATCTCTTTGACCTATGAATGATATATAAGTGAATCTCTCTTTCCTTGTGTTATTAATTCTGGTTTTCTAATCTACATGTGGTTGTTAGATTAAAACAAGTATGAAAGTTTATATCTTTTGGTGTCATAATGCTTCAATAGTGCATGTATGGGCAGAGATTGGTTTGAACACTCTATTTTGGTGCATCACCTCTTTAGATTAGAATAGGCAGATTTGCTTCCATGCTCTCTTTCTCCCTTTTCCTCTCTAAGAATAGTTAGGTGTGCCCTGATAGTAAGAGGAAGCCATACTTCTCTGGAGATTCAACCTCATGGTTCAAGTCCCATTGTTTGGAGGTTGTTTTCATGTTTCACAAGGTTGTCCTTAGGTAAGACTTTGGACAAGGGTGCAAACCTCTGTGACAATAGTTACCTAAAAGTATTTGGAAGTAAATGTTATATCTTGAAAGAATCTAAAAAAGGCAAGTTTGATGTAAAAGGTGATGAAGGTATATTCTTAGGATATTCTTGTAGAAGTAAGGCATATAGATATTTAAATTTGTCTACTCATAAAATCATAGAAAGTGCACATGTGAGAATTGATGAGTTTGTAGAAAGGACTGAAGAAGAAAGAAAAAAGGAATCAAAAGATTACAAGAGATTTGTTTACAAGGAACTTGATACATTGCCAGACACATCTGTCGATAAGGAGACTTATACTCCCGAGTCTTCCTTAGTCACCAAGTTACAAGAAGTTCAAACTGAGTCATAAGGACCCAAGTCATAGTCTAGAGCTACCGAGCCAATGCCTACCAAGTCTAAGCAACCAGAGCCAGAAGTTGAAATTCAAGAGGATGACAATGCAATTCATTCAAAAGGAAAATAACCTATATTAGCTAAGTATGTCAGAAGGCATCATGCACCTGATCAGATTATTGGAGACAAATCATAACGTACCATGACAAGAAGTAAGCTAAAAGGTACATGTTTACTTGCTGATTTTGAACCTAGAAGTATTAAAGATGTATTGGAAAATGAAAGTTGGATTGATGTTATGAATGAAAAAATAGAGAAAATAGAGAAGAACAAAACTTGGACCTTTGTTCCTAGGCCTAAAGATAAAAATGTGATTGGAACAAAATGGGTATTCAAGAATAAGTTGAATGAAGATGGTAAGGTGTCAAGAAACAAAGCTAGATTGGTATGTAAAGGCTATTCTCAAGAAGAAGGTACTCATTATGGTGAAACTTTTGCTCCTGTTACAAGATTGGAAGGTGTCAGTGTTGGCATTAAGTTATGTTTGTCATTAGTGACAACACTTATTCATAACTCTGTATGGTTATCAAGTTCATCATTCAGTCTCCAGTGTTTACTGCACATTTAGTGGTTGCCAAGTGAGTTCAGTAGTTTAGGAATTCACACCGAGCATTCTAGAGGCTATTGAGTGAAAATAGGCAGTGTGAATTCCAATAGTTATCACCAAGTAGTTAGTGGCTACCGAGCTTTGTAATGTCTACCGAGTCATCAATTGTTGTGATGTGAAGCCAGTGTCAACTAAGTGATGGGATGAGCATTATTTATCAAGTGCAAGCAAGGTAAACATGGTACTCAGTTTCTACCAAGTGACACTATATCTACTAAGTCTCCAATGTTCACTGAGCTGAAAGCTATGTTGAGTGATTAGTATGGACCGAGCCTCTACTTCTACTAAATGCATGATGATGCTAAGTATCAGATGGTCACCAAGTCAACTTACTAAACCCGAGTTTCTACATTTGGGCTAACTCAGTAATATTTTTGTTAACTTTTGTTTTGGCTAACCTTGTTATTATGAGAATTAGAATGTTATATATGTAATGTATTGTATCATTCCTAAGTATGATGAAGTTGTGACATTTTGAGAAGAGTGAATGTGAATTTAAAACAATAGTAGAGAAAAGTATTCAACAAGGTCAAATAAGGAGCAGTCAAGTTAAATCTATCATAAAGAGGTGGTCAACATTTCAAGGATCTAATCTACAATCAGTTGTAAGTTAGATCTATGGTTTCATCCTAAAAAGTGAATCATATTTAAATCCTTTAATAGGGTAGACTTAACAATCTTTTTTTTAAATCTCTTAACAAAGTGCATACTTCATTGTATGTTTTTAAAAACTCTAACAAGGTGGACCTAGTCATCCTATTTGGTCCTAACATGGCAGATCATTGTAAGCCTTAATAGGCCAACTTTATGCTATAGTATTGAAGTTTTGTGAGCATCATCCCCACCCCAGTTTTACTTTCTTATTGGAAGGTTTCTGGGTCACTAGATATTGTATTCATGTGCCATGAATTTTTATCTTTCCATTTCTCATGCATGCAGTGGATTAGATGAATTAATGGTGAATGATTATGTTGATTAAGTTTTGAATTAGTTTAAAGTTTTTGAGGTTACTGATTCACCCCTCCCCTCTCAATAACCTAGCTAGTCTTGATTATTTCCAACAATTGGTATCAGAGCTTTGTGGTTTTCAGGATAAATTTTGATAGCTTGAGAAAAGATCAAGGATAATGGAAATATTCAAACTTGACAAAGCTATTGATAATGAGAAACTCGATCTGGAGATGACCATAGCTCAACTCAAGGAAGAAAAAGAGCATCTTTCCCAATCCCTAAAAAGAAGGAAGGAACTTGCAAAATAGATGAATGACCATCAGTATATTGAAGACTTTTTCCCTTCAAGTAGTTTAGATGAAACAAATGAGGCAATCAAAGAAAGCCTAGAAAAGAATGGCTCCCTGCAAGAAGAGCTAAGAAAATTGAAAAGAGAACAAGAAATTCAGTCAATAAGATTGTGTGAAATTTTGGAACAAAGGAATAAGGAAAGTGAAGACTTGGAGGCAAGAAACAATGAAACTCAAAATCAATCCCTTCAGCAAGAAAGTCTTATCAATTAGCTTTCCAATGCAAATGAGGAAATCATAAATTTGAGATCTAAGAATGAAAGGCTAAGGAATGATTTAAGCACTGAAAGACAAATCAATGAAAGATTGAAAGTTGATATAAATTCTGAGAAGCAACTCAATGAAAGGATAGTGAAATCCCAAGTAGACATGGATCAATTGAATCAACAAAGTGAGTAGAATCTTTATAGGAAAAAGGGCAAAGCAGGACTTGGATACAAAGAAGAAGGTGAATCTTCCAAACAAGGTGATCAAAGGAATCAAAGACCTACTTGCAATCACTATGGTAAGTTAGGTCATACATCAAACAAATGTTGGAGCAATGGAAAGGAAAAATTCAATGGAAAATGCTACAATTGTAGTTAGCATGGTCATAGAGCTAATGAATGCAAAGAAAAACCAAAGTTTGAAGGTAAATGTCACAAATGCAAGAAACAAGGTCACAAGGCATCTAAATGCAGATCTAAACCATTCAATCTAGTTGAACAATCTATAAAGGCAATATTTGGTTGGGATTACAATACCTAGTGTAGATGTCATTATTGTGGATAATATGGACACATTAGCATAAACTATGTAAGACATCACCTGAAAAAGAAGGATACTACAATAAGATGTTATACATGCACTGGACTTGGTCATATAGCTAAGAACTGCATGAATATAGGTAGAGTTGAAGATGAAAAGAAAGCTAAAGCTAATAACATTAGGAAGTAGATGAGACAATAATGGATTCCCAAATCTACTGAGCAAACCAGTTCAAATGATGGCCATGTCGCTCAAGAAGTGGGTGACTCCACCATTTCCAATTAAGTTCTTAAGGAAGAACTAGAACTGCATTCTCAGGGTCATATCTCAAGCAGTTCCAATAAATGGAAGGAAAGGTCCAAATCAGTATTTCATATATAGAGGGATCATAGAAGTTTAGCATCAGTAATCACAAAGTGAGGTTAAGTTATACTAAACAAGGTCGAGAGTAATAAGGTTTTGTTTCGTCATCAAGTTACAAGGTTCTACAAGGTTATCTAGACAGATAGTGGATGATAGCCTATTAAGCACTATGTTATTATGGCTCTCTTTGTACCAAGCATTAATGGAAGGTTTTCATGATAAAGGAAAAAATTTGACTTCATTTTCATTGCAAATTCAATATATCCAGAGTAGAGCTATTTTCAAAGCATCCAAGAAATCTTGAGCAGTGTTTGTAGAAATTTTTTTGAAGAAGTTTCTCTTAGTCTACTAAGAAACCATGGCATCCACCAGTAGTAGTAGTAGTAGTAGTAACATGGATAGTTTAAGGACATCAAAGAATAATCAGTGTAAATTTGGTTCTTTGTTAACCTGTTTATTCTTTTATGTACAAAATTTTTTCCCTTCCAAAGGATTAATGGTATGGAAGAAGGACACTCCAGTTTTGTACCAAATCAATGAGTTTATTGCAAAAATGGGTGAGAATTTTGATATTATAATGGACAACTATTTTGAAGTTTTCAAGAAAAAGATGAATAACAGGTTTCGAATTCCACCAAAACTAGTTGAAGACTATAAGGATGATGTTTGTTTCATGGTTGACTGTGATAGAGTGTACATTTAGGCAGTTAGGCCTAAAATTGTATGGGTGAAACCTCTTCCCTATGAGATTAATATTGATGAAACAAAGGATATAATTGAAGCCTTAGTGAACAAGCCTGTAGATCCAAAGGTACCCATCTTTAGAACTTATGATGAAGAAAATGCTAGAATAGAGCTTGAGATTAGGCTTCCACATGTAGTAAGAAAAGATAAGAGGAAGATAGCAAAGTTGAAAACCACAAATGCTTCTCTCATGCTTATCGAGGGCAAATGAGAAGATGAAGAAGAATTTGAGGATGAAGAGCAAGAATTAGAAAAGGAGGAAGAGCCTGTAAAAAAGAAAGGGAGGGTGATTATCACTAAGCCCCCTAAGGCCTCTATAGCTATGTTCACAAGAAGATCTAAGAAGAAAGGAGATAGTGAAGTTGTGTTGATTACATGTCCTCCCACTTTTCAGGAAAGAATCAACCAATTAAGAGTAGGTGCTAGAATCAATAACTTCAAAGAAGTTAAATATGAAACTAGGACTCTAGCTAAACATAAAGAAGTTGAAGATCTAATCATGGACAAGTTAGGAAGATGGAAATTCTCTCCTGATCAATTTGCTTCACAAATCCTTGTAGTTTTGTTAGACAAGGTCAAGGTTAGATGGGGATCAACTATGTAGATAGCCAAGGATATATTTGAGAATTCTTTGAGATAGTTACTACTGAATCTTACTAATGTTGAGGTCAAGGAAGAAATGAAGAAAAATGAGGAGAAGATGATGATGAGATTTCATACTTGTTTGATTTTGGTGAAAGATATTGAGCATGTCGTTAAGGATGATACAACTATGTGGAAAAATTTTTATCATATGCATAAACCTAGTGAGGATCCAGTGCAAATAAATGATGATGATAGTGACAATGAAGAGGATAATACACCTTGTGTCACTTTTAATGTTGAGGATTATCAGGCATTGAAGGATGGTGAAGAAGAGAAAGAGGAAGAAGCTGACGAGGAAGATAAGGAAGGAAATGAAGAAAATGAACCAATTAGGATAGCTGCACAAGTTATAGCCTCCCTTCCTCACTCTCCTCCAAAAACTGCTACATCATTAGGCATGGAGACAGCTTCAGCAAGTGTGATTGCAACCTCAACAGATACATCATCTGCTCAATCACTCTTTGCACCCTCTTAGCTCTAGGTATCACTAATCGAAGTGTCTACCACTTCATCCACTGAGCTGCAACCCTCCTCCTCTTCAACTCTTGAGTTAGGGACATCAGTAGTTTGTACAACATCAAGTTCTACAATTTTTTCTACTTCAATTTTGTACACTCCTATAAGTACTTCATTTGTAAATGCTTCTATCAGTGCTCCTATTTTATGTACTTCAGTCAGTGTTCCACCTGTAATTACTTCAATTTTGGGTAGCACTTCAATTTTGGATTTTTTGAGCACTCCAATCAGTATTTCATCAGTAGGCCCCATTCAAGTTTTTACTACAAGCCCTACTATTTCTATTTCAAAGTCCAAAGAAGTAATGTCAGAATTAGAACCAAGGACACCACTAAAAATTTTGATTACTGATAAATAAATTGATGAGGATATAGACTTGGACAAGGAGATTGAAATTCCTAAGTTGGATTTTGATAATGCAACTATTGAAAAAATGAGATTGGTAAGCCAAGTTCTGGAACAAAAGGCCAGACATAAGCAGTTAAGAGAAGAAAGGGACAACGAATACCAAATCATTAAGAGTGCAAAGAATATCTTGATAGAAGCCATAAGTGTGGATGTTGATTCATCTCAGCATATTTTGTTATAGTTAGAGGA
This sequence comes from Cupressus sempervirens, assembly GCA_028749045.1. NCBI lineage: Eukaryota > Viridiplantae > Streptophyta > Pinopsida > Cupressales > Cupressaceae > Cupressus > Cupressus sempervirens. Next base: position 316,932,616 of record CM053791.1, read on the forward strand.
AGTAGTAAATAATTTCAATGGGGACTCTACTAGTCAAGAAAAGTTGATAGAAAAGGTAGAGAAAAAGTTTGACAATAAGGTGCTTGAGCACATTGCTCAGCACATTGCTATTAATTAGGTAGAGCTTTCCTAAATTTTGGCTAATCTTGAAAATTCCTTTACAAATGTAACATCTCTTTTTGCCAAGCTATGTGATGTTACCAAATACACTAAAGAAATAAAATAAAATTTGAATAAAATTGATGAGGATCTGAAGGCCAGTGCTCAAAGGTTGAAGCTTGACCCTAGCTCAAGCTCAACACATCACATGAAGATCAGATTTCTTTTAGACATGTAGGTTGAATTGTTGAGAGAGGAAGCAAGGATCAGGTCTATGTTAATAGACATCCAAAACATGATCCTACCAATTATAAACACAATGCAGAAACATATTGCTTATTTAAAAACATTGATCCATGATAACAACTTTTCAATTGCAGATAATATGATTGAACTCTCAACAAAAGTTCAAGTGGCACTTCATACCTGTAAAATTTTGCAAGAAAATTAGGATAAGACATTAGCTCTTATTCTTAAGGTACATTCTAAGTTTCTCTCACATTTTAGTGTCTCTATATAAGTATGTTGTGTATAAATGTTTGGCATTACTATAAAAAAGGGGGAGAAAGAGATATTTGTGGAGAAGCATATGTACAGAATAGAAAGATACATGTATATAAGGAGGATAGATATTTGTATATACACTCAGTATGATATGGTATGTACATTGTATGGGGGAGATACATGCAAATGTATATATTTAGCAGAATTAAAAAGACAAATTTTGAAAAATCACAATTAGCATGTCACTATACATAAATTTTGGCTTATAAGTGTTTTTGTCACTAATGCCAAAGGGGGAGATTGTTAGAATTAAGTTATGTTTGTCATTAGTGACAACACTTATTCATAATTCTATACGGCTATTGAGTTTGTCATTCAGTCTCTAGTGTTTATCGAGCATTCAATGGTTGCCAAGTGAGTTTAGCAGTCTAGTAGTTCACACCGAGCATTCCAAAGGCTACTGAGTGAAAATAGGCAATGTGAAGTCCAATAGTTATCACCGAGTAGTTAGTGGCTACTAAGCTTTGTAGTGTCTACAGAGTCATCAGTTGTTGTGATGTGAAGCCAGTGTCATTCGAGTGATGGGATGAGCATTGTTTACCAAGTGCAAGCAAGGTAAACATGGTACCCAGTTTCTACCAAGTGACACTATATCTACCAAGTCTCCAATGTTCACCAAGTTCAAAGCTACATTGAGTGATTAATATGGACCGAGCCTCTACTTCTACCAAATGCATGATGATGCCAAGTAATGCAATGGATGCCGAGTATCAAAAGGCCACCAAGTCAACTTACTGAACCCCTAGTTTCTACATTTGGGCTGACTCAGTAATATTTGTGTTAACTTGTGTTTTGGCTAACCTTGTTATTATGAGAATTGGGATGGTATATATGTAATGTATTGTATCATTCCTAAGTATCATGAAGTTGTGATGTTTTGAGAAGAGTGAATGTGAATGTAAAACAACAATAGAGTAGAGTATTCAACAAGGTCAAATAAGGGGTAGTCAAGTTAAATCTATCACAAAGAGGTGATCAACATTTCAAGGATCTAATATGGAATCAGTTGTAAGTCAGATCTACTATTTCATCCTAATAGGTGAATCAGATTTAAATCCTTTAACAGGTAGACTTAACAGTCTTTTCTTTAAATCTCTTAATAGAGTGCATACTTCATTGTATGTTTGTAAAACCTCTAACAAGGTGGACCTAGCAGTCCTATTTACACCTAACATGGATGATCATTAGAAGTGATCATTGTAAGAATTAATAGGCCAAATTTATGCTACAGTATTAAATTTTTGTGGGCATCATCCCCACCCCAGTTTTACTTTCTTATTGGAAGGTTTCTGGGTCACCAAATATTGTGTTTATGTGCCATGAATATTTATCTTTTAGTTTCTCATGCATGCAGTAGATTAGATGAATTAATTGTGAATGGATTATGTTGATTAAGTGTTGAATTAGTTTGAAGTTTTTGAGGTTACTGATTCACCCCTCCCCTTTTAGTAACCTAGCTAGTCTTGATTATTTTCAACAGTCAAGACCTTACTTGCATATGCAATACATAGAGGATTTAAGGTATATCAAATGGATGTTAAATCTATATTTCTCAATGGTATTCTTGATGAAGAAGTCTACATTAAACAACCAGAAGGTTTTGTTGATCTAGATAAAAGCGACATGGTTTGCAAGCTGCACAAAGCTTTGTGTGGTCTAAAACAAGCTCCTAGAGCATGGTATAAAAGATTACATAACTACCTTATGCAGATTGGTTTTCAGAGAACTAATGATAACAATAGTTTGTACACCAAGGAAGGACCATATAACAAGATTGTATTGGCAGAGATATTTGTGGATGACACTCTATTTACAGGGAATGATGATCTATGCAAAGAATTTTTAGAACAAATGAACAAAGAGTTTGAAATGTCTATGCTTTGTGAGATTAAGTTCTTTGTTGGGTTGCAGATACAACAGAGCAGGAATGGTATTTACATCACTCAGTCTAAGTATATTAAGGAGATACCTAAGAAGTTTGATATGGAAAATTCTAAACTAGTTGGAACCCCCATGTGTAATGGACTAAAGCTTATCAAAGATGATGATTCTAAAGAGGTAGATCAGACCTTATATAAATCAATGATTGGAAAATTATAGTATGTAGTTCATACAAGACTTGATATTTCTCTTGTAGTTGGTATAGTGGCAAGATTCTCAGCTAAACCCAGAGAAAATATATGATGGCAATCAAAAGAATCTTGACATATTTGAAAGGCACTGAAGACTATGGTTTATGGTATAAACTTTGAGGAAATCTAGACCTAAAAGTGTTTACTAATGCTGATTGGTCTAGAAATCTTGATGATAGAAAGAGTACAAGTGGTGGAGCATTCTTTCTTGGTAAAAGGTTGGTATCTTGGACAAGCAAAAAGAAAAAATGCACATCCCAATCCATAGAAGAAGCAAAATATGCTGTAGCAAAAGTGAACTGTTCTAATATTATTTGGTTTAAATAGTTGTTGGAAGGCATGAAGGTTGAGATCAAAGAACTAGTTGTCATGTTTTGTGATAATACAAGCATGATTAACATATCAAAGAATCCAATGATGAATTCCAAAACCAAGCATATTGCTATAAAATATCATTTTGTTAGAGAATTGATCTAGGACAAAGCAATTAGATTGGAATATATCCATACAAAAGAACATATTGCAAACATATTTACCAAGCCATTACCTAAGGATGCATTTCTGTATCTAAGAGATAAGTTAGGGGTCATTCCCCTATCTGAAGCTCATTAAGAAAAGTATTAGTGATGTATCAACAGAAACCTATTTGAAGATCAATTAGTTGATGCAACATAGTCAAATGAGATTATTGCATATGAATCAGTACTCAAGGTACATTAATACTCATTTGGTATGTATTGTCTTTAGCATGTGTTGTCAAAGAGGGAGAGTTTACTATCATATCTTTCTGAATTTTTTTTTGAGGAAGAAGCTATGTAATTCCTTCATAGAGGGAGATTACTACATAAAAGAGAAGCTTGTGGTATAAAATCTAAGAGGGAGAAAATTTCTATCAGAGAAAGTCTTGTTTTTAAATTCCATTGTGCTATGACATGTTGTGTTGCCATCAATGCCAAAGAGGGAGATTTTTGGATACAATTAACTAATTGTGTGTTGTCTTTGATGTTATACAAATGTCATATCATTTATTAGTCAATGCTTACCGAGCTCACTTGGTCAACAAGATAGTTTTCTTTGTCTACCGAGCATTCTTGGAGATTACTTTGCGAAGATAGCATCTACTGAGCTAACTCAAGTGTCAAAGGAGATTATGGCAAAAAGTAGTGTTAACCGAGTTCTCATGGTTAATGAAGGAAAGTTGGATAGAGTTAGTGTTAACCGAGTTCACTCAGTTGCCAAAGGATTTTGCAAGTTTGTAGTGTTAACCAAGTGTTTGTTGGTTAACACAGGAGATCATCTTAGAACCAATGTTTACTGAGCAGGATCGACTATCAAAGGGTTTTGTTGTTTTGACATAAGAAGTTTTAATAATTTCAAGTATTGATTCTAACCGACTATGGTGATGATTATTGGTCATTGTAATTTGTATTAAGCCAATTTGACAATATAAACAATATAAATATAAGGTCAAGTTGTGATTTTTAGTAGTATGCAAGTGTATTGATTGATTGAGAAGGAAAGCGTGTGAGTGAACTTGAAGCATGGTCAGATATCCTTGTGGAGCAGAAAAGTAATATTCGATTAGAAGGATCTAGTATGAAGTAGAATAGAGATCTGTAATCAATAATTTAGTTGCATCTCAAGTAGGTCATTTCATTGTTACTTTCATACCATTGTAGTAGTGATCCAAAATCTCTTAACAAAGTTGGTTTAATAGCCAGTTGTAAATCCTCTAACAAGGTGACAGTTCCATTGAATTTTTTTAAGACCTCTTACAAGGCCACTTCTTATAGGGTGATTAAATCCTCTAACAAGGTCACACCTAATAGTGTTTTTTTGTAACCTTTAACTAGGTTGGCTCCTACCAAGGCTCACTTCAGAAGAGTGAAAATCAGTAACTAGTTACATTGGTGGTTCTTCCCATATTGGGTTTCCACATTAAATCTAGTGTCCCTTGTGTTCATTTCTTTTCTCTCATGTTTGAAAATTATTACTATTAATGTTAGATTAGCTAAAGCAAAACATACTTTGCATTTACTGAGTTACAACATTTTTTAGTATGTTTACTGAGTGACAACAGTAATTAGTTTTATCAAACATATAAGGATCTGTGAAAATATTTTTGTGGTAACTAATTCACTCCCCCTCTCAATTACTCCATCTATATTTCCAACACACTCATCCTAAGATGAGATCATGTTTTGGGGATAGGTGGTATATGGTGTTTGACCTACCACCATGTAATAATTATGAGGTGCCTCTATATTTTTTGAGAAAGCTATATTGTGAGTTCATCCTTGGTGAGAAGACAAATTACTTTGACATCCATTAGTTCCAGGGTAGAGGGAGAGGCTACGCACAAGATAGACATAGGGCTCATAGGGTGGTGCCATACTATGAGAGGAGACAGACAAAATGAAAAACCATGCCTTGTGTTGTGCTCCCATCAATTGTAAAGGAGCCTATTGATTTATAGACTCTTCATGTAGCTACATCATTGAAAGATGTTATCATTAAGCATGGCTTATAGTTGGGTGATTTTTCTTCATGTATGACACCTTGACCATTATCAAATGCACCTTTAGGGTCATCGCAACATGTGAAAATTCCATCATCATCACCTATGGAACCTTAGTCATCATAGTCTACAACAACTCCATCAACATCACCTACACCACCAATGTCATCTCTGCTTCTTTCAACTCCATCATTAGTGTCATCTATGATTGTGTCACCTGCACCACCAATGTCATCCTCACTTGTGCCACCTGCATCATCATCACGTGCATTATTATAGTCTTTAGGGCCCAATCAACATTTTTGTTTTAGTTTTCACCACATGTGTGACAAGATGGATATGGAGGTGTCTTGAGATAAAGTTTCATCTCATCTATGTGTACATTGTGTGCATACTTGTTATTCATACAAAGGTGGGTATTTCATACTCATAGATAATTTGACGGTGATGGTCTTCGATGGTCAGGATATATAGGTTTGTTTGTTTGAGTTTTGACATGATATTATATAATCACCAATATTGTAAAAGTAAAAAATAATTATTTTATAGATCATTCTAGAATGATATATGAACAATATGCAATGCAGGGTGCAACAAGCAGTATGAGAACAACACAAAGTACTCATTCTGCTAGAGGCATGAGGCTAGGGTAAAGTTTTTTTTTAAAATTTTAAAAGTTAAATAATACATTGGCTTAAAAATATTGTTTCTTAATTGGTATGACACTAACAACCCACTTATAGACCCTCTTCCATCTCCTACCATCATTGAAACCCTCCCATTCATCAAATCCATCCAATTCCCATCCACATATCTTGCTTCTAGCATTACCCAAAACCCATCTAATGAATCCCATGAGTTTTGACATGATATTATTTAATCACCTAAATATCATAAAATAATTAAAAAAATAAAAAATAGAGCACTTTAGATTGATATTGTTCAAACAATATGTAATGTAGGGTGCACCAAGTAGTACGAGAACACCACACAGTACTAATTCTACTAGAGGTGTGAGGCTAGGAGCAAGAACACCTAAGGTAAAGTTTTTAAAATATTCTTAAAAGTACAACAATACATTGGCTTTGAAATATTGTTTCTTAATTGGTATTCTTAAAAGTATAATAATACATTTCAATCTCCTACCATCATTGAAACCCTCCCAAATTCATTGAATCCATCCAATTCCCATCCACATATCTTGCTCCTAGTATACCCGAACTCCATCTGATGAACCTCATGAGCTCATCCTCCATATACCCATCTACATCGAAGAACTTCCATATGACATAGGGTGTCTTGTAGGAGTGTGGAGATCATGAATCTCCACTTTTATTTCTTGACAAGGTGCCAAAACTTCATTCACATCTCTCTTTTCCTTCTCGGTCTCTTTGTTTTCAATTTAGGCCTTGTAGTGTTTTTTAGCCCCAATTTTTCCTATCTTTCAACTATCCTTCCAATATTGTCCTTCATGTCCTTATTGTGTCTTCTTTCCATCCTATGATCTTGTTGTTTTTATTGTTCCTTCTTGCCATTTACAATGTTATCTCATATTTATAACAATTCTCTTTACTATTTTATGGAGCTTGTTGGGGGTTGAAATTTCTCAAATTGATGATGCCACACTTTCTTCCATTAACTTTGGCCTTGAAAGATATATATTATTATAGCTTGCACACCTATCAAGTTTATGATTTGACTTGAACTCGTGATGTGTCTTATTGATTCCTCTTATATTATATTTGTTTCTTCTTTAGGGTACTCAACATAGCTCGAGGTTTGGAGCAAAGGGAAGGAAATCAACAAGAACACTAAAACAAAAAAAAGGGTACTAAATACAAGTCAAGTTTATATTTTGAAATTTATTATGAATGAATGTATATACATGTACTCAATATTGATGAATACGTGTTGACTTTTTTGTTGAATATATGTAGAAACATTTAGTTTTGTAGAGTTGATGAATGCATCTGAGACGGTTGATGTTGAGGTAATGGAAGAGGTAAAATTTCATATTTTCCTTCTCATAAAGTTTAGGTTAGAGTATGCATTTTTTTAATATACATATTAAAAAATTGCATTTACAAATTATTACATGTTTTTTTAATAGTTTAATGGTAATTATCAACATTTTGTCTTACTAACATGTGTTATTTATCTTTTACCTTCTTTGAAACTTTGTGTAAAGCCTTTCCCATTTCATTTTGTTAGGAGTCCCCAGCATCAAAGACAAGGTCAAAGACAACACATGCCAGAGGTATGTATGTAGAGTCTTAGTTGAAGCCCTCTTGTGATCTCAATTTGGATTGCTTGTGTATGATAGAAACCCCTAATGCCTATTCTACAATTCTAACATTGTATCGCTTACCATACAGGTTGTGCCTCATACTAGCATTGATTCATTAGTTGTTGTGCCTCTTGCTAGCACGAGAGATCTAGCTTAGGTTGCAGTACATTTTTTTAATTTTACTCTATATGGAATCCCTAATGTCACTCTATAATGCTAAAATTTTATCACTTACCATATAGGTTGTGCCTCATACCAACACTAATTCATTAGTGGTTGTACCTCCTACTAGCACGGGAGATCTAGCTTAGGCTACAATACATTTTTTGTTTTTTTACTCTATTTGGAATACATAATTCCACTCTCTAATTCTAAAATTTTATCACTTACCATACAGGTTGTGCCTCATACCAAAAATGATTCGTCCATGGTTGTGCCTCCTATGAGTATTGATTCATCAGTATTTGTGTCTCCCATCGTCACTCTACCTCATCATTTTGTTAGGAATCCTACCCATCAATGAAGGAGCCCCTTACTGTTATCATTCAAACCAATTGGGGGACAAAGGGATGAGGTAATGAACAACTCAACTATCCACAATTTAGAACCCAATTTTAGTTATTTTCATATTAGTTATAGATAAGATATTTGATAGTGTATTTTAATTTTTTTTTGCAGACACTTGGGAAGCCACAAACTATATCAAAGAGGCTCAATTTTGATGATCCATCATAGTCATATATATATATATATATATATAGTTGTGGCCATACATGACATTGACATATATTCAACTTTTGTATTGTATATATTCGAGATTTTTATTGTGCACATTCGACATTTCTATTGTACACATACAATATTTGTTAGGTATTCGACTTTTCTATTGTATATATTCAAGATTTGTATTGTGCACATACAAAATTTCTATTGTACACATTTGACATTTGTCTGGTATTTGACTTTTGTATTGTACTGATGAGACAACATCTTTTTGTAACTATATGATTGATATGACATAATATATTGTTCATTTTAGTATACATTAAACTTGGATTTTCATCCAAATTGTTCAATGTGTACATGCAAACTTGTATTTCAGCTTATTTTCTTAAAATTAATCAAACTATGTCACATTGAACAATTTGGATCAAAATCCAAGTTTAATGTATATACATTAAACTATGTCATGATACATACAAGTTTAATGTGTACATACATTAAACCTTGCTCATTTGAACTAAGCCACATTGCAACTTTTGGCAATAGGAAAGATATAGATGTCAAATTAAAAAAAGTTGAATCTCTAAAAACTAAGATAGTTTGTTGTAGGCCTAGATAACACAATCCTATAGCACCTGAAAGTTTGTCAATACCTCGCATGAGCTCAGAGAAATGTTCGGTCAAATATCACAGCCCAATGGTGCTTAGAGACCCTTAGGGACGCTTCTATTTAGTGTGATTGATACTATTGGAGGGACATTGTGGCTGAAATAATGTTGGTACTAGCCTAAACTTGACCAATCAAAGCTAATAGAGTAGACAATTTGATTTTAGGACCAATGGTTTGAAATATACACAACCTTGCTCATTTAAATTGAGCAACATTACAACTTTTGGTAATAGGCAAGATACAAATGCAAAATCCAAACAAATTAAAATATCTAAAAAATGAGATAGGTTGTTTTAGGCCTAGATAACATGATCTTGTAGTAACTAACAGCTTATCAATACCTCCCACGAGCTTAGAGAAATGTCGATCAAAGATTGCAACTTGATGGTGCTTAGAGACCCTTAGGGATGCTTCTATTTAGTGTGGTTCATACTATTGGAGGGAAATTGTGGGTTAAATGAGGTTGGTCCTAGCCTAAAACCAACCAATTAGAGCTAATGGAGCAGTCGTGGATTGCTAGGAATGCATTAGAAGCTTCAAAACCCTAGTTGCTAGGAAAGCACAAAATGAATGCAATTTATTGTTCTAATCTACTGTACTAATTCAAATCAATGCCTTTAACATGTGAAAGAAATCTAAGGAATGGATTCAATTAGATCATGACACAAAACCAAAAAATCTTGGAAAAGTACAAGTCACCATTCTAGAAGGCACAAAAAATTGTTCCAAAACTTGTCTTCTTGATTCCAACCAGAAATTTTGGTGATCTGGTACAAGGAACCTCTTGAAGACAAGAAGAGTAAAATTTTATTATCATTATAACAATGTGAATGTAGGAAAGAATGATATTTTGTAGGTGGAGAGTGTTTGGAGGAGTTTGATGGTGTTTTGGAGTGCTTTTGGGGTCATAAAATAGAGCCATAGGTGTAGCAGCAAAAGATCTAGTCATTAGAGGGGATCTTTTTATGATGGATTCCATCTTAGAATAGTCTAAGGATGGTGTAACAAATTTCATTTTGTAGGCATGGTGTTGGGAGTTAGACATTGAGCAAGCCCTAGATTTTTGGGGTTTTGGTGTACAAAATGGGGCTTTCATATCTAGAGGTTTCATAGAGTCAAATTGGATCCATATTCCTCTAATTAGATCCATTTCATGATACTTCTAAAAGTGGTAAGGTCTAGGAGTACACCTATGATAGGGTTGCTTTGAAAACATGGGGTATTAAGCCTAAAATCCAAAAGTAAAGAAGCAATTTTTGGAAGGGATATTACAAAAGAAGTGGGGTTTATTTATACATATGTTTAATAAATTGGAAAATAGTATTTTAATATATAATTTTTTTTGGAAATTTTTTTGGGAAAATTTGGAGAAATCTACAAATTTCTCATTGGCTAGGGCTAGTAGGATAGTCCTAGAAGAGGTTGATATGGTTGTGGGTGATTAACCTTTTAAATCTATCACTTGGGGGGTAGTGGATATGTTATTTGGAAGGTATTGAGGATTTTTGGAAGTTAGGAACACCTATTGGAGAGATTGAGGTGTATTGGGTTGGTTGGTTTGAAGGAAACCATAAAGCAAGGGACATGGTTGAATGCATGGATATGGAGACAAGGAAGAGGATTGAGGTTGTGGATTCTAGTGGGGGTATGAAATGATGAAATTGACCATTGATAGGTTTATATTGTGGGTTGAGGGCCTAGAGTTTATTCTTTTGGAAGGAAGAGGCAAGGTATTGTTACAAAAGAAAAGAAAATATTATCATTCTCCAAAGAAGATTTTGAAAATCCCCCATTAGCCTTTGCATCATGATCTCCAGGTCATTTGGTCATTTCCCAACCAAACTTTGCACTTGATTGTACATTCTTGACAACAAAAAATATAATTTTGCAAAATGTGCACTTTGACCCTTTTAAAAAACTTTTTGCACTATTATGGAATTTGACTCCAACTAGGTACGAAATGATCCCAAATAATGTCTAAAGACTAAGGATGATAAAAATGATAAAATCCAACCTTGAGTTTACCTTTGACCAAATGTTGACTATGTGTGACCAACCTAGAACAACCTAGACAGACAAACACTAGGTGATCTTTTGGTCTCCAAATGAGTTCACCAACCTATCAATGTTCTTCTCATGATTTATATAGGGTGGTTGGGTGGTTAGTCACCCTTTAGGACTCCTCTTCAATGCCATGCAACTTTCTTGCCAAAAGTAGCAAAGTTGCACAATGCAACTTTTCACCAATTTGGTCAAAAGACCTTCCTATCATCTCAAATTTAACCAAAAACCTTATCTATGGTAAAAAAAAATCACCCTAACTCTTTGTAGACCCTATTGATGTCATGATGATGTCATCATCATGCTTTTTGCCAATTAGAGGGCTATTATAAGCCTAAATAGGGGTGACATAGTGTGATAGAAAGGACACGGTCCAAAATAACCCTATCCAAGATTTTCATATGTTGTAGAGAAGAAAAATGGGTATCCAAATATGTAATTTATTTTCTTGATGTTTTGGTAAATTTGGACAAAAAATGAAAGAGGACAGCCGTCTAAATCCATATAAGTTGAAGATAATTGAATATTGTTTTTAAGGATATTATCAAACCCACAAATTAAGGCAAAGAGATAAATTTATAAAAATAATGTACAATATTTATATCTCTTATCAATTTTATTTACAAAATTTGGCATCTAAATATGCATATGTGAAATCTCTTATCATATTTTTATACAAAAGATGGCATATAAATATGCACACGTTACATGCCTACTCTTTTTTATATACAAAGTTTGGCATCTAAATATGCATGTGTGACATCTCTTATCATATTTTTATACAAAATATGGCATATAAATATGCACATGTTACATGTTTTCTCTTTTTTATATACAAAATTTGGCATCTACATATGCACATCATTGCGAAGTTGTAACATTTCACATAACATAAATACAAAATTTTCAAAATTATTCTACCATATGTAGAATGATTCAACTATATAGCACACAACTAATCAAGGGAACCTTCCAAATCATCTCTAACCCTTATTCTATCAAGTATTGCCTCATAATTAGATTCACGTACTTTCCACAACTTCTTGTTAAGAGACCTACCACAATACAATATCAATTGAATATTTGTTGCAACAATAAGGTTAGAGTAATGAAGACTATGTTTTTGTATCTCAAAATCCTCAAATAACCACATGGTAGAATTCTTGATAGGGTACCTACATTTAATTTTAAAGACAATTTAAAGTAAAAATTGATACATTATACATGACAAATTGACTTAAAGAGATCTTCATGGCATGAGAAAAAAATATACTACCTTCTAAGCCATGTGCTTGTCACAAAGATGGATCCTATTGGGTACTCCATATCCTGACCATTAGTGACTATAGTTATTAGTTTCTTTTTGGGCTCAATACACCAACATAGAAAGTAATTTATTCCTTCATCATTATTTTGATATGCAATAATTGTATATGCATGACCTACATTATATAGAAGGATAAGTCAATGGAAAAATTTAAAGTAATATATTTTAACCAAGTATTAAATTGATAACTTAGTACTTGGTTCAACTAGGTCAGATACGTGCTCAAAATCTGTTGATGCTTCAACCTGGTTGAGTTGTAGTGTTGTAGGAAGTTGATATGAATCACTTGGATTGAAAGGTCTACAAGACCATTGGTCAACCCACTCTTTTGATTTAGATTCATCCTATAAATGATGCATACACGAAGAGTAAAAGTATGCAAGCTTTCTAGTATGGATAGCTAGTGATGCTACATTTGAACTTTGAAATGAATGCATCTCACTTGATCATATAAGTGTACAACAATCTTGCAAATTTTCAATGTTAGGTTCATGTATCAACCAAAAATATCTAGAAACCATACACTTGCCTGTATTACCTAGTCCCATTATAGAATTGCATCATTGGACAATTGTTTTAACATTTTGTAATATTTTTCCACCTTTGTACTGTAATTCCTCTCCATTAAGGGCTCTTTTCACACATTCTCTAGCACCATCATGTTCTCCCTTTCCATTTCCCACCTTAATGAAATTCCAAAAATGTTGGACTCTACTTGCAACATGCATCCTACTCTACCAATAGAACATCCTTGTATTCTTGAAATGTGTGGTGCAATTGTTTGACCATATAATGTATTGATTGTATCTTTAATCTCTTTCCCTCAAATTCTCATAGAAAACTCTAAAACATCCTTGCAAAAACTCTGATGAATGAGTTCAATCATTGTTGGTACATAAATGATGCTCTCTTAATAATTTTTGTCATCCTCAATGCTATCATGTGCATGAATAAATGCTATTTGTACAAAAGTGACACTTGTATATAGTTGTAACACATTGGATGCACTTCATTTTGAGGTTTTAGTGTATAATTTTCAGCAAAGTCAATAACTAAAACAATCGTACCCAAGGGAAAAGTGTCCTTACACAAATTGAGTTGCTCATCGAACCATCTAGCTCTACGTGTATGACCTATGTAGTCATAAACTATTTTATCTTGAAACAATTTCATAAAATCAGCTACACATACATCACTTTTCACTAATTCACACCTCTTTAATTATTTTATATCTTTAACACCATATATAAATGACTTGTACTTTCCAAGAGAAATTAGTGTCTTGCCAATTTCGTGTGTGCTATCTAGATGTAGATATCTATGCAAGTTTTACAAACCACCACATTGAGGGCAAAAACCTTTCAAACACATGGTCTTCTAATAAATATACCCATCATCTTGTTTACATAGTACACTTGCAAGAAATTCTCTTAGTGACTTAGGAGGTAATTGTAGACCACATTCCTACAAAATTTTGTTAGTATGAAAGTTACAACATATATAACGATAAACATTATAATGCATAGAAAAATCAACATGAACCCTACAACAACATGTAGTGTGTGTATGATTTATCTTAACATAGAATGGTTTTGTCATCTCAAAAAACCTTTGGCCAATTTTAATTTGAGGAAATCTTTGAAAAAACATTTCATAAAATTGTGTTTGAGTCATATCCAAAAAATGTTTTGCATGTGGCTCATGGTTTGTTTTTCCAATTCGTCTTTTGACAACATCTTTTTGGTTTGGCGAAGCCCTTGTGTTATCATGATAAAAGTTTTCTATTAATGTTCTTAGTGCATCACAGATAACTTTATCCTTATGTTGGAGTTTACCTTGGAATGACCAAATAGAAGTCTCATTAGAATTCTAAATTTTCTTTCGCCTCACTAAGGCTTTGAGTAATGTTGTTCTACTTATCCTTAATGATTTACATGTTTTGCTTATCATATGAGATTTTTCCATTTTCTTTCCCATTATGGTTGATGTGAGGACACTTCAACTTGTATTAGCATCTTTAGTACATGCTTTTGAACCAATGGATTGGTATGCATCAAAGAGATTTCTAACAATGCTTCTTTCACTACTATTTTCAGATGTTCTTAATCTCAAAATTCTCATTGTCTCTCTAAATTTCAGATTTTTAACCATTTCAACAACAAGTTGGCATCTTCCACTTTGATTTAAATTTTCCAAATTGTTATTCCAAATCTTTTGAATAATTCTCCTAAAATTTATTTCTAACATTTTATCATGCATTGGCTTCAAATATTTTCATCAATGTCAATTAGAAACTTTGGTTTTCTATGAATTATTCTAGGAGATGTTGATGTACACACATGCTCAATATTTTCATTACTTACATAACGTGCATTCATCCTTTCAACTTGAGATGTCACATTAGGGGCATTAGGTGACATAAGTTTATTTTTCATAATCATTTCAATTAGGGTATGTTGAAAATTTTCATTTATAATATTAGGTGCATTTACGACATAAATACTAATAGGTAGATTTTCATCACTTACATTAGAGGTATTTGATGATGTACCTTCATATAATCTCCTCATATGTTCCCTTGTTTTTGTCTTTGTTACCTCTCATTTTAAATTATTTTCCTCTCTTGTTCTTTCCAATGACTGTAGATGCAAATTACCCTACAAAAAATAACATGAATAAAATAAATAATAAAATACAAAACTAAATTTTTTTGCATGATTATTTTATGCTCAATCACAAGATACTAAAATAAAATAAGATGTTGGCACATGAAAAACATAAAATTTAGCATTTCCAAGCACAAAAAGCCTTACACTTGCATAGCTAGTATAGAAATACATTTGAAATAGTAGTAGAATCTGGTGGGCTGCACTGAAATAACATAATAACTGTTGACATGCTATTTTATTTATAGTTTTCAATAACCTGATTAGGTTATTGAGTTCTAAATGCATTATCCATATGGTTTTTTATAATTAGATTGAGTTTTGTATTAGTACTACACAAAGGTAGATTGAAGGAGGGAGGGAGTGATGGAGAGAATTAGAGAGAGGGTGGGGACATGATAAAGAGAGAAGGGGATATGAAGAGGAGAGGAAATAAGATAGAGGGAGGGAGAGAGAGAGAGAGAGAGAGAGAGAGAGAGAGAGAGAGAGAGAGAGAGAGAGAGAGAGAGAGAGAGAGAGAGAGAGAGAGGATGGAGATAGAGATTAGGGGATATGATATAAAGAGTGTGAGAGAGAGAAGGGGATAGGAGAAAGAGAGATGAGGATAGGATAAAAAGATAAAATGAGAGAGAGGGAGTGATGGAGAGAGAGAGAGAGGATGGATGGAGACAAGGATTGAGAGATATGATAGATACTTGTTTAGTATAATACATAAACCAATCTCTGTACATTACCTCTATCTCTCTCTCTCTCTCTCTCTCTCTCTCTCTCTCTCTCTCTCTCTCTCACTCACACACACACACACACACACACACACACACACACACACACACACACACACACACACACACACACACACACACACACATGCACAAACAAACACCCCTAACCCCTATGTCTCTCTTTAATTCCTAACACCTAACCCCTCGCTCTCTTAATCTAACCTTGTGTAGTACTAATAGAAAACCTGATCGGGTTCTAAATGCATTTTTTATTTTCATAACCTAATTAGGTTATTTAAATCCAAAAAACCAAATTAGGTTATGGCCTGGTGATAGCCTAGGGAAACAACCCAAAGGCTTGAGAGACTATTTTCCCTCCATTTTTTTTTTTTTTACTTAAGATGTTTTTTCATCTTCTAAGATGAATTCTCATCTTTTTCTTCATCAGGTAAGCTAATGGTGAAGTGGGCATCTCTAAAATCACCACCATTATCTTACACATCTTCTTAGCTTTCTAACCATATATTTTTACATTTTTTGGAAAACATTAACATTGTAAACTTTAATTACTTTTATCAATGCCTTGACATTCCTCAAAAACATATGTCTACCATTTTTTTAATAACTTTTGATATACTTAACCAAATTCAAAATAAATTACGTATTACTATTCTACACATGATTATATACACATTTAAAAAAAAAAGTTACAATTTTCAATTATTTTGATACAACTTATGCTCAACACACAAACATGTAACAAAATTTCAAGATGTAGTCTATTCAATAATTCATAAAAAAATACTCATCATAAAATTACAAAAAAATACACAACTTCTAGATAGGACTCTTAACTATCATCCTACCAAAGGGATATGCAAAACACTAAATATAACTATGTCTTTTGTGTTGCACACAAAAACAACTATGTTATATTTTCTAAAAAAATCAAGAATTATTTTTCATGTGCGCAGGGTTTGACCCACCTAATCTTATCCATTTTGTAAAAACTCTAGTAGTTGAGTAAGTAGACTCAGAGTACTACAATTTTTATGTTTTACACATCTTTTCATTTTTAGTGGATGACCCTCAAATGTCTCATCCAAGTTCAGGTTTACCTAATTTCAAAAAAAAAAGGTGTCCACTTATACCCCACTTTTGTACACCATCTTGGTGTACTTACCCATTACAATATAGGTCCATACTTGGAAGAGTAAACCAAGAAATAATTGACAATATGAAATGATGCATACTTAAAGGTAGGTCCACATGTGTATTAGGATTTGGCTCCTAATTGTGCAAGTTGCCACATAATCAAGGGAAATTGTGCTAATCAAAATAACATGCTTCGTAGGATGAAAATAATAGGAAAACATGAAGGCAAAGAATGACAGTAAACTCAAGAAATTTGGAACATAAGAATTTAAACGCTTAGGAAAAGGATCTAGGATAGGTCCTTAATATGATGAAAATTGTGCAACTTAAGAACAAAAGTAGCAACTGCTACTTTGCGAACATAGGATGGTGCAAAAAACAAGAAATATTTTTGGTTGATGCAAGATTTCTCAAAGACCCAAGATGCTCCTGCATCAAAAAAATTGATCGAAATGAGATGAATCATAGAGAAACATGGAGGGGTTCCCAAACACTAGAGAAATAAGAAAGGTCCTAGTAAGGCTTCCTACAAGGCAACACTCTCTTTACGTTACTTAATTTGTCTATGGGCTTCTATGATGCAATTTTGGGACATTACCAAAGAATGTTCAAACTCTAATATCAACTCAACTTTTATGTGTTAGCATTTGGTGGAAGGATGTTAATGATGAGTATTTAATTGTATATTTATTCTTGATTTGGCCTCCTCATACCTAGTGATCTAACTCCATCTCATATCCATCTCTTATTGCTAGTATAGCTCTCCCTCACTGTGTTGACCCTTATTTGATTATTGCACCTTCTCTATTACAACCTTTGGTTGACACTACAAATTCTTTCTATCTGTCCATCGCATGTGTTGTCAGTCTTACAAAGAGGGTTCAAATCGATTTGTCTAAACCTGATGTAGGAGCATCCTAGGCTTGCTTGCAATTCTATATGTTGGGAATATTTGGCTTTGGAGTTGCAGACTCAATCACCAAAGGAGTGGTGCTTAGTCACTAATTAAATGTAGTGTTGGTCGAGGTGCTTGGTAATTGAAGGTGCTCAGTCACTGAAGAGCTCAATAGATACTATTACTCAATAATCACTATTGTGCTCAACATGTGTTGGTTTCTCAACATGTACTGGGTGCTCAACTTGTGTTGGATGCTCAACATGTGTTGGTTGCTCAATAATGCTTGGGAGTTTGCTGAGACTCAGTAGTGTGTTGGTGCCGACTAGAGTTCTTGGCACATTTAGAACGTGATCGTTATGTGGATTGATTTGAGCATTTGTGTGGACCTATGAGTGGTCTTGGTTATCTCTTCTATATGCATTTAGCATGTGTTGTAAACTTGGGGCTTGTCCTAAGTGTTTTGTATAGTTATCGTGTGTTAACTACGGGTTAACGCAATGGTTGACATTTTGTATCTAATGTTTTTTGTAAGCTGACTTTTGGCTTAAATATACATTTAATGCAAAGGGTTTTATTTAATTTCTAATTGCTAGGTTGACTTGTGGCTTAGTTGGGTATGAGTAAGGGGTCTTGTGGAGTCTTTAGTCAAGATCATCCAGCTTGGATAAGGAGATGAAGTGTAGGAGAAAACTTTGAAGAGCTAGTAGCTAAGGCTTAGAAAGCTAAGAGATTTCTTGATGGGCTTGCAAACACAAGTTGAGATTTCATTGGTGGTTTTCTTCCAGACTGTAGATCTGGATTAGTTGAGATTACTATTGTGAGTTGGATCTTGCAGAATTTTTATTGTAATTTTTTGTATTTGGCCATAACCCAAAAGGCCTTATAGTCTGGCATATTGCATGTAAACAATTATTTATAAATAAAGAGTTGTGATTTGGTATTAGATCTTGCATTGTTGTTATCTTGTGTTGTATTTCCACTGTGTGGTTGTTGCTAGGGGCTAGGACATCTCCTTTGGGGATTCTCCTACCTTGCACTGTACCAGGTGGTATTAGAGAAAAGCTTGTTCTTGAGCATGTAGATAGATCACCAAAGCTAAGGTAGTTTGCACCAAGATCTTGGGTTGGAGAAGGTTGATTTGGTGGAGCCGATTGATCTTCTAGATCTATGGATCTATTGCTTAGGGTTCGCAAAAATCTTGGAAGATGCCTCCAAGAAGATTGGACCCTTAGGTGATTGATGATCTTAGTGATGTTGCAGAAGAACGAATCTCAGAGAATATGAGAGAAAAGTTCAGATATGAGATTGCATTGATGAAGAGTGACATGATTGCTGAAATCATGAGTTCTTTCGGTGGCATATCTATGCATGTGGGTACTAAAGGTAGTTACGAGGAGGTTTGCCAAGACTTTGAAGTTTCTAGATCAAGTGGTGAAGATAGAACTGATCATGTGGTGAGATATATTGGAATTAGGGCTAGTAAGTTTGCTCGAGCTGGATCTCAGTTGAAGCTAAAGCATAAGATGGAGGTTTCTTATTTCTTAGGTACTTTGAATCCTGAAGACCTAATTAATTAGATTGGTGAATTGGAATACTACTTTGAGCTTGAGGATATTGAGGATCCACTCAGAGTAAGGTTGGCACAAACTAAGTTGAAGGGACATGCTACTCTTTGGTGGAAGGAAATGCAAAGAGATATAGAGGAGGAAGGTGAAATGAAGATCTCTACATGGAGATTGATGGTGAATAAATTGAAAGCTAAGTTCATTCCTACTGATTATGAACTTGATTTGTTTAAGAGGTTGTAGAATCTAAAACAGAAGGATATGACTGTGAAGAATTATATCGAAGAGTTCTACAAGTTCACTATTTGGTTTGGGCACAGAATTGTCAAAGGAGAAGATATCTTAGTACATTAATGGTTTAAGATTCAATATTTAGGATGAGGTTGGTATGCTAAATATTTTTTCGATGTAGAATACTTATTAGTATTCTTAGAGAGTAGAAGGGAAGCTGAAGAGGAAACATCAAGGTAATCCTCAAGAAAAGGAGAGGTAGGATAGCTTGACACAAGCTAAACCAAGTGCAGAAGGTGAAAAAAAACCTGTTGATTAGAAAAGGAGGACAGGTGGAGGTGTGTTCAAAGGTAATTATTTCAAATGTGGCAAAGAAGGGCATAGATCTTTTGAATGTCTAATTTGTAGGATAATTGCTATTGTGAATGAGGTTGAGGTCTAGGATAGTCAGCCTAAGCAAGGAGAGAATTTTATGGATTGGTGAGTACTAGTGGGTTAAAGAACATTGGATTCTTGTCAGAGGACTAGTTTGTTCAGGAATTGTTATAAGTCTAGCGACAAAGTCTGCAAGGTGATAGTGGATGGTGATAATACTGATAACCTTGTTGCAAAGGAGATGGTTTAAAAACTTGGTTTGAAGAGAGTGAGACATCTTTATCCTTATAGGATTGGCTATTTGCAAGGTGAGCATTCTTTGGAAATGAGGGAGCTATGCCTTGTTGATTTCCATATTGGGCAATATAAGGATCAAGTGTTGTGTGATATTGTGGATATGAATAGTCATCATGTGTTACTTGGTAGAACTTGGCAGTATGATTGCAATGTTATGCATGATTGTCTCAGGAATGTGTTTACTATTGAGAAAGGTGAGAGGAAGTTTTCCTTGATTCCTTTGCATAATGAAGAGCTTAGTAGGAGGAACCTAAGTATTGACAGTTGAGTTGAGTTGGTAGATTCTAAGAAGGTTGGAGATCAGCATGGAAAGAAAACTCGTAGAACACCTATGATGGATGTGAAGAAGAAGAAAATCAAGGGAAAGAGTGTGCAAGTTGAAGACTTGGAGGACATGTATGTGAAGAACTAGTTTGGGATTTATGTGCTAAATCCCAGAAGATGTTCTTCCAGCTACTAGAGCATCTTTTTGAACCTACAGTGTTTGATGCAGGAGCATCCTAGGCTTTCTTGCAATCTTATATGTTGGTGGTATTTGGATTTGGAGTTGTCGACCTGATCACCAAAGGAGTGGTACTTGACTGCTGATTAAATGTAATGTTGGCCAAGGTGCTCAGTCATTGAATGGGCACAATCACTAAAGAGCTTGACATATACTATTGCTCAACACTTACTATTGTGCTCAGCATGTATTGGTTGCTCGGCATGTGCTAGGTGGTTGGCTTGTGTTGGCTACTCAACATGTGTTGGTTGCTCGATAATGCTCGAGAGTTTGCTGACACTCGGTAGTGTATTGGTGCTAATTGGAGTTCTTGGTGCATTTACAATGTCATCATAATGTGGATCCATTTGAGAATTTGTGTGGACTTGTGAGTGGTCTTGGTTATCTCTTCTTTGTACATTTAACATGTGTTGTAAACTTGGGGCTTTTCCTAAGTGTTTTGTGCAGTTATCACGTGTTAACTACAAGTTAGCGTGAGGGTTAACATTTTGTATTTAATGTTTGTTGTGAGTTGACTTGTAGCTTAAATATGCATTTAATGCAAGGGGTTTTATTTAATTTGTAATTGCTAGGCTAACTTGTGGCTTAGTTGGGTATAAGTAAGGTGTCTTGTGGAGTTTTTAGTTAGGATCATCTAGCTTGGAGAAGGAGATAAAGTGTAGGAGTGAACTTTGAAGAGCTAGTAGCTGAGGCTTAGAAAGCTAGGATATTTCTTAGCGGGGTTGTGAGCACAAGTTGAGATTTCCTTGGTGGTTTTCTTCCAGAGTGCGGATCTAGACTAGTTGGGATTAGTGATGTGAGTTAGATCTTGTGGATCTTACAGAGCTATTATTGTAATTGTTGTATATTATTGCAGAACCTTAATCAAAAATTTTGACACATAAATATTAAAATTAAATAAAGTCAACAAATTGTAATATTAGAAAATTATTTTAAAAAAAGAACATCAAATTTTGAAAACTTGTATTAATAATCTCTCATCCATGAATTTGACAAATCTATCATAAAGATGGTCTTTATGACCTTCTCTTCCTCAACCTTCTTACAATAAGAAATCTTCATACATATTTTACTCATAAACATGTGCTTAAGATTGGGCATCATAATTAATTAACTGTTCAAGGTGAGCATATTAGTAGGAAAATACATGACTCATAATTGTATGATATATTCACCCTTATTACACTCTCTCATAAAATTTAGAACCCATGTGTGGTAGTAAATAAACATTTATATCTTCAATCACATTCTTCAATTACTTTCTCTATGTTCTCAACATGAAGTTCAAAAAAATGGGCAACATATTCAAAATAAATTTTGATGCCTTGCCTCTAGAAGTTAAGTAGTTGTTAGATATGTAGCTACATTTTTTTTCATACTTTGGAAGGTATTTCTCAATTTTACCTCCATCACTGCCTCATCTAACATGTTGTACAAGGTCTCTTGATTGTTTTATTTTGTTGGAAGTGTGGAGAAGGAAACCTTTGCCAACCTCAAGACTAATTAAAATCTCAAGGGATAAATTGTCCCTTGTGCCACTTCCCTTTACTATCGCTCTTGTGAGCTAGGGGGATCTAGACACTAAAAGGATGAAAGTATTTTGATAAATTAAAGTGCTTGAAATATAGGCAATAAAAGTTATTAATATGTAAAACTAACTATGACACTAAACATGATAGAACACATTTAATTGAATGGATTAACAAATGAAAATGTTTCAACTATAGATCCTAAAAAAAAAAGCTATGAAGACCAAATGTTAAATTTGCAAGCTCACTTCTTTCCTCGTGTGTAGGTTGAGGATTACAATGTGGATGTAGGACATATATGGGCAAGACATGTTCATCTCATTCAAAAAGATATTATAAAGGATGACTAAAAAATTGAAACAAATGACAAGATGCTAAATAACAAAAAAATGAAACTAATTTAAGGCATAATACAATGATGAAAATTAACAAAAAAGATAACTAAAACACAAAATATAAAAGAGATTATTAAAAAAAAAAACAACACTTTATAAAAAAAATAGAAATTATAAAAATAAGTTATTAGGTTTACCAAAACAAATCTCACAAATTATCTCTTAAAATGTTGAAAGGTATATTTATCTATTTATGTACACAAAATATCCAAAGATGGTATTAATGTTTAAGCCTATAAAAGATTGTTATGTAAGAATATTAGTCAAATAGAGTTTTAACATTGAAATTCTTTAGACAAAACTCTATTTGATAGAACCTCCTAGTCTCAAATAAAAAATTTAAAGGAAAATTTAGCCCACCTATAAAATGCTATAAAAAATTCTATATAGTTTCAACTTTGGGAGCCAAATAAAATAATCTAGATATCTTATTTTGCAAATGTAACTCTTAATATAATCTTTAAAAAAATTATAATGCATAATTTTATTATTATATATTTTTTAATTTTTCACAAACATAAGTTTCTTAACAAATATCAATGCTTTTTATTTCATAAAAAAATCTTAATCTAGATATTGTAAAATGATGATTTGGCTATATATAAATAAAACATTCATTGTAGATTATACTTTATATCTAAATTATAATTGATTACACTTTAAAAAATAATAAATAATTTAGAATTTATGAAATAATAGCATGTACTAAATATCGATATTACCAACCTATAATTATCAATTTTTAATTTTTATCTTTTGTGTAAAAATAGGTAATATAAAAATTCTACAAAGTGTATGTGAAATAAAAAAGAAAAAATATTTACAATCTCCACACAAAATAGAAAAAAATTAGAGAGTAAAGTGTTTATTTAAAATGTTAGTCTCAAAGTCCTAAATTAGTAATAACATACATTAGTCATATAATCTAAGAATTATTCATAATATGGAAGTAGTCAAATCATGGTAGATAGTGGGAGTATATGGATACATGTATAGATAGGCATAATAATAAATATAAAGTTAGGACAAATATGTCAAAAGATATATATATCTTTTTTAAATAAAATTTATTTATAAATTATAATCATTTATTAATGCCGATAGGCATTCTACAATGGTAGAATGGGTGGAGTGGGAAGGTGTGAGTGTGTTAATGTTAACATTTACTTTGTAGGTTAAATTTGACAACCATCTACATGTCAAGATCTTAATATTTATTATAAATATGGTCTTGTTTTTTTAAGTTTAATAAATGGATCATAAAATATTTGAAAAAATTGTAAATTAAGAGATCTAAATAATCATTTAAAAAAACTTAAGTGCCTGCAAAAAATATGTAAAACATAAAAAGATTAAGAAAGTGCTTAAAAAATGAAAATAAAAATATTTTTAAATGTAGTAAATTAAATTTTAATCATGCTTATAATATATATCTATCAACATTTCTATAGATAGATTTATTTAAGATATCTATACTAGTATTATTAAAAATAGTAGTATATGTATTAAAATCTATGTTAAGCTAAATTCATTTTTCATTTTGACAATTTGATATATAAGTTAAAATTTTTGAATCTATAAATTTGTAACCATCAGGCAAAGAAAGAAGGGTAGCCATTCTTTCGGAATTATCCTTATTATAATTATAGAAAATCTTAATCCTAGAAAATAAAAAAATATCATATCACTTTACTCAATTATTTCCTACTAAATTGTATTCCTTAAACTCGGATAGAACAATTTCGGTAGATAGACCCATTTTGCGATAAGTTGCAAAGAAAGTTGAAAAGTTGAATGAAAAACAAATCGCCTGCATTGAAAGACGTCTTTTTATTTGTGTTCGACTCCCGACTGCAAGCCGCGTGGTTAAGTATTTTACATCATTTTTCATATTGAAATTAAGCTAAAAGTTCAGAATACACATTAAAGCCTCACACATTTGACGGACACCACTTGAAAGGGAAGTGGGAAAAGGCAGTTTCCTGTCCCTGTGCATTGTCTTGTAATCCACTGTATTTGGAAAGCACTATAGTAAATTGCTCATTAGGAATCTAGAGATGTATGAGATTTTGCTAAATCAAACCATGCAGGAGGGTTAATCTTTAGCATCACAAATGCCCCCTCCTGATATCTGGAAAACGTAAAAAACCTGAATTAAGGAAAATAAATGCTAACTAGTTATAGTATAAATAATAATAATAATAAACACGAACAAAAGGATATTGCTTCAGCTTCTGGCATACTAGGGGAATCGAAAACTTTGCAGATCCGTTGCTCTCCTTTGCCCTTGCGAAACATAAGCCTGACAGTAGAAGCATGCGCCAGCACATGACCCCCTGCTGGCTTCTTCGGGTCAGTCACAAATACGCCGCCTCCCGGATCAGCAATCACTGCACACAAACACAGCACACATTTTTATTTTTTCTCAGATCAAAATGTCTGCACAGACATCAATTAATTGCTACCTAATTGCCATACCTTGATTCGTCATGAATATAGCCACATTGAATTCTTCTGCAATCTTTATAAGTCGCGAAAGCATTTGCGCTAACTTTTGCTGTTATCACACCTCCCGAAGTTAGAGAGGAGAACAAAATGATGTAATATATTAGGAAGGAATTGACGCTGCTCTTAGAGCTTGAAGGGAATATGGCTAATTTTACCTGTCGCTCTGCAAGCTCCCCTCGACCGGTAAAATCGACTCGAAATAGAGCAGTTATCGAGTCTATGATCTGTAAAGAACAGGGATTGTTACAAAGCTTAAATTTGACAGAAGGAATTATCAAGTAATATTGGTGATGGTGCAGACAGTAGTTACAAGGAGTCTGAAAGGTTCTTCCGACATCTTTGCAGCAAGCCCAACCAACAAGTTGAACTGGTGCTCGTGTGTGTATGCACGAGCATAGACTATCTGGAAAACATTGGATTTAAAAACAATAGAACATGACAAGGAAATTTTTGCAGCCTTAATACTAAAGTCCTTGTTTTCCAGGAAATAAAACTATAATAGAATTTGCAATGAAAATATAATACATTGTCAAGGACAGCGTTGGCGTCCATTCCAAAACGTTCTGCAATTGATACGATACGATCAGGTCGGCTGAAAATGCGAGAGAACAATGATCAGTTGTTTCATTTTTTTTATTAAAATTGGAAATAAAGTAGTAGAAATTCGGCTTTGCAAGACATACAAGGTCCCCTCGGTGTCGATATAAGCTACCTTTCCATTACCTCCGTGCATGCTAAGCGGAAGCTGAGTTCATTCGTCCAATCAAGCAATAAATTTTTATTCACAGTCGAATAAAAACATAAGAATCAAAGTAAGAATCTTAGAAATAAATATTTTAATATGTATTTTTAAGCACTCAAATCGTCAACATTTTCTTGAAACCTGAGTCGAAACGCAAAGTGTGTGAGCTAGTTGAGTTTTTCCAGTCCTGAAAGGAAATAAATTCCGAAATCTATCACTTTCTGAGTTAAGCAGATATTTTACAAATATTTTCTTCCTTTCCATAAACCTTTCAATTCATTTAACTTTAGGATAGAAAGTCACCTAAATTCTCCAAAAGCTTCTGTTATTGCTAGCGTTTCGATTCCACCTTTGGCCAAAACCAAGGTTATTATCTTGATAAGTAGTCATGTCTTTAAATTTCTGAATAGCAATTTTTATAACAACTTACCGCCAAGAACGTCGTCTAAAGCTTGGCTTCCAGTTGTGATTTTGACGACAGATTTTCGCTGTAAGAGACAAAAGTTCCCCGTTATTTCATGCAAATTTTAGCAAAGCCAAACAAGCAAAAGATCCAGCGCAAAACTACGGTTTACAATAAAATTTTATAAAATCTAAATAAACCTTGCAAATCGGTGATTATGAATAGGTAACCGAAATTTCAAAGCGACAAGAGAAATAACAATGGTTAAAATTATGAAAAATTAAATAAAGCCTGAAAGAGCGTTGAAGATCAATAGTCTATAAGATTTTGAAAGCGACACCGAAAACTAATAATAAACCTCTCAATGTGAACAATTTAAATTCAACTGAGTTTCATTTAATTATAAATAATAAAGCCATGGACGAGGAAGCAGACAATATAAAATTAAAAAGGATCTCTAAATATTCAAAATACAGGCACATCCAAAAGTCGTCCACTCAAATTCTAATCAATATTGCCTATGAATGGAAATATAAGAACTGCAGTTGTACTTAAAGATACAGCGGAGTACCTACCCTCATCAGAATTTCATTTCCTGTCATATAGCCAAAGCTCTGTCAAAGATACAGAAATTTAATTTAAACTGGTTATTTGGAGTAAATCAACTTAAATCCTTACACAAAGTTTCAGTTATTTAATTTAAAATAATAAAAGCGAAGAATTGCAGAACATACGACAAGCTTCTCGGCGGCTTCGCATATTTTATCTACTTTTGCATCAGAAAGCCCTTTGATGCTCGTCAAGCTCTGCACAAATATTTGATACAACACCTTTGAAATAAATTTCTGGAAACGAAAATAACAGAAAACAGGAAAAGTGTTGACGAAATTAATGAACCTTCTTTGTATGCATCATCAGGCCATTGCATGTGTAAATGCCTGCATCCTGGAGCTTCTTCACGTCTCCAGCGTTAATCCCCTGCGATGTGACTGTAAACTACAAAATTAGTACTAATACCGGCAAATATTGAGATTGATATCATTATCCCCAAACGATTATGCCGCTACCGATAAAGTTCACTGCAATAAATCAAAAGAAATTGCTTAAAGCGTCTGTTAAAATACGTTTGTCTATAGACTCAAAAGAGTCGTCTTCCTCCTCGATTTCTTGCTCAGGATCGATCAGCTGAAGCTGTTGATCTTCTGGTCTGCAGCTTGCAAAAGAATTATGTTGTCAATAAATTATCACTTGCAGCTTATCATCCGCGAGGACGAAAACTCACCTGAATTCTATGCCGACTGTCATATTTGCTGTTAATTGTGAACGGAGTCGCGGACTGCAAAATAGGAAAACAATATTTTCAATTCAACTAGCCAGTGTGTACTATTTTCAGACCCTGCCCTCTCTATAAATACTAGTAACATATTTCAACTTCAAGAGAATGCGCTTTTTAAAAATGAATCTTTTGTTGGGGAAAGTGTTTTTATTCTAATTTCTTTTTTTATTGGAAACATTTTATTATTATTTGTTTATCTACATAAAACAATGAAATCCGTGTCCAAGAAATACATTGATTTCTTTGCGGGTATAAAATGTGGCAGGCCCACCGCACCTTTAACCCTCTTAATTTGCACGTATGCCTATGCCTGATATGGTTTTTTAATATAATCTATTTAACTTTGTATTAATATGTAATGAAAAACTACAATATTAAAAAAGGAAGGTGATAGAGAAGAACACCTACTACGAAGAAATTACTTTTTGAAATAAAACTTAAAAATTAATAAGGATTAAGTCTTGAGACAACACTAAAAAATTGTAAAGTAGTTCTAGGGTTTTTTTTGGCTTGTTTTTTGTTTTGTAAATTCCAAGAATTCTTATGACCCAAGCCAACATCCAATCCACCTTACCTTGGATTTGTTGCTAGGTTGGAATTAGGAAGGGGCAAGTTGAGACAGGACTAGTCCTCTGGAGAAGCACCAAGATGCTTATAAGCTAGGAGCATTGATTGAGCTTAGTTATGGAGTCAAACTCGGGACCACTAGGGAGCAAACCCAAGGCCCAAGCCAACTCTACTACTTGTGTAGGGCAAGTAGTTGGGGTTATGTTAGGTTATAGAGGACCTTGATCTTTGGGTTTTTCTCAAATATCATTGGATTTACAATCATTAGTTGGCTTCCTCCTAGTGAGGGCATCAATGTTCTCCTTAGGAAGTGAATACAAGTGAAATGGAGAAATTGTGACAAACACAAATAAATTTACTAGGGTTCTAGCAAGATAGTGTATGCTTAGGGAGATTGTGGATGTGAGAGCCAAGGTCATCACCCAAGAGTAATAAAGTTTTAAGGAATCTAAGAAATTGGACTATAAGAGAGACCCAAAATATCCATGATTGTCCCAATAGGAAGAGTGGTTATGTCCATACTAATGCTACAAGAAGTAAAGATAGTATGAACTTGACAAATAGTTCTTGGACATTACTCGATTGGTTCAACAACTCTTGGAGATTTTCAAATTCAATTGCAACTTTGTGAGCTTGCACCTAAATCTATACCAGAACATTACAAAAAATTATATCTTTAGAATATAAAGAAAAATATTTGTCAATACTAGGGTAAGTCCACTAAGATGTTGGTCAATTAGTGGCCACATGCAGAAAAACCCATCGTTTAGTATAATTCATTTGAGTATTTGAATTTAAAACATTTTGGCTTGGTAAAACCAAGCCTCAAACAAGGAATTAAAAAGTATAAAAATCTCCTTATAAGCCGCATGGGTCTTAAAGATTTTTTTTTTTTGAAAAAGCGATGTTAGATCTTATTTTCTAATAACCCATGTGGGTTTGGTAGCACCAAAACTTATGGCTTTAGTTCTAACTTGTATAGTGTAACGCCCCACTCGAAAACCCAAGAGAAATAAACCTAATATGTCACAATGTTTATTGAATTATATTTTAAAGATAAAACAACATCAAAGTAACAATGTGGAAAAAATACTATTGATCAAAAATAATAATTAGGAAGTAATATACTCATACACATCAATCACACATATACAAAAGATATTTCATTCCTCAAGGGTTCCTTCACATTGGGTCAAGTTTAAGAGGTTTATATTAATTAGTTTAAATATAAGTGCAATATTCTTTATCACAAAGAAATAACACATACATCATAAGAAAATCCATAAATAAAATTGATACAATGAAATACATCTAATGAATAACATCCACTGCACATGTTGCAGGATATGCAAGAATAGGTACAAGTACATCAAAATACAAGATACATTATAACTTACATACATCAACTGAATGGAAGTCTACAAGATAGGAATATGAATGATAATGATACAACTGTGTCAACGAACATCCAACATCTGTCAAACTAAGGGGGAACCCAAATGGTAAAAGGTCACTACCTCCTAACCACGTGCTCACCTAGTTAGGCTTCCACTCCCATTGTATAGGGAAGATAATGAACGATCCTCATATGACTAATCAATCATAAAACCACCCTAGGCAAGGAACTCTAATAGATCAAACTACCTCAAGGGTACATAACAATTTTTTTTTTTGATGAATAGTCCTTTTCTATTAATAAATAATATACTAGTTAAAATTCACGAAAAAGGGCTGGGAGATACAAGATCACCCTATGAGAGTTCACACGAATGAAGCTAGAATCAACAACTATTCATAAAAACAACATTAAGCAACCCCTCAGGTTGTCAAAGCATTGCCAACTGAGGGGGGTGGTTCATCACGATGATAGAAACCCTAGTCATCCTTGGGATTGGCAGGCATGCAGGAATAGTCCAACCATCAACAACATCATCAGGGGCCCAATCTCCATCTTTTGTATCAGCTCATGAGGGTGAAATAGACAACTCTAGGTGAAAGGGCCATTTACTAGAAACCACACGAGGAGCACTAGGATGGGGAGCCATCAGACCTAGGGACCAATCAGAGCCACAATGAGGCAGAGAAGTTGAGCAACGATGCCAACCACCATCGCCACTACTAGGAGAGTAGTGGTGGGAAGCCTACAAGTGTGACATGTAAGAGAACTGAGTAGATGAGCTGCGCCCCCAGTAGTAGCCCCTGGACGGAGTGTGATTTGCCGAGACGTTAGGAGGCACTTTGGCAACTATACAAGGAGCATTACCCCAATGATTGAGTAGTTCTTGAAGATGAGCCACCTCTAGAGCCACCTTATTGGCTTGGACTTGAATATGCATCATTACATTGTTAGAAATGCATTCTTTAGTGTACATATCAACATTTATGTCAAGAAAACTATGAATGAAAAGAACAACATTCCTATCTTTCCACAAAGTAAACACAATCTCTATCTTGAAGGTATACCAGATCTGGGTAAATTGCCTAGGGAATCTAGGGGAGTCACCCAATAGAACCATATGGCAGGAAAAAGTTTCTAGCCAAAATGGCTTAAAGAAATCATGAATCTAGTGCCAATAGTTTTGGGCACATCTACAGAACAAAAGAATATGCAAAAGAGACTCTAGCTGCCCACAAAATGGACACTGAGGATCGGGAACCTTGATATGCTTGAGTTGAGTCCCAAGGGGAAGACCTTGAAACATCAAGCACCAAGAAAAATGGGAAATCTTGAGCTCATTAATGACACTCCATAAAGTGTCAAAACACTTTCTCCACTGAGAAAGGGAAGACTGTAGATGCTAGTGTTGGTTGAGGGTATCCACCATCGACAAATGGGGAGAAAGCCATCAATACCCCAAAATTGGTTTGTAGCTGGTGATGGGAGTGGTAGGATACCACTTTTAGTCTTTCCACCAAGGTCAAATAGACTAAATTCCCACATTGTGAATTAAGTGATATGGTATTGCAGAAAGCAATAGATCAAAACTCTACCAATCTGAACAGGCAAGATGGAACTGGACTTGCATATCTTCCCAAGATCTGAGACTCATAGAAACCTTGGAAAAGAGGTCCTTAGGTGTCTTGATGCCATGTTTGAAAAAACACAGAGCACTAGCACCTTGAGTCTTGGCTAAAGGAACACCCTCGATGGGAAATATTGGAGACCACTAAATGTTCTGCTGATTTAAAGAGAACCCATTACGGAACCCATCACTAGATTAGTGAAGCCAAGGCTTGACAACTTCCTAAGCTTTCCATATGCTCTTCCTAACAAAAGAGCTCTATATGTGCACAGGTTCCCACATGATGAGAAGGGTTTGAAAGCTAATCCCCTTCCATGTAGGCCTATTAATAGGAAACCTAAATGAAATACAATGTAAAACCAAAAATTTCCAAGCTTCATCTCCAGTTATGGCACATATAGTCCATTTGGCACACAGAGCGAGGCCTTGCTTCTGTGTGGATAGAAGGCCAAGGCCTCTAGACTCTTTGGGGAGACAACAAAAATCCCAAGGCATTCTATGAAATCTATGATGGTCAAAACTAGAAGCCCAAAGAAAGTCACAGAGCAATTGCTCTAATTCCAGATAAGAGGCTTTGGAAGAAGCCCAACAAGAAGAAGAATAAACATGCATAGCCACCAGGACCTTTGAACAAATCTGAAATTTCCCCGCAAGAGAAAGGGGTTTACTAAGCCAATAGTCAAGCTTCTTTTCAATTTGAACAAGCACAATGTTCCACAAATCAACTGGCAAAGCTTGAAAGGAAAAGCAAATGCCTAAAAAGTGAAAGATCTCCCTGTAAGTTGGAAGAAAAGATTTCCTATAACAGAGCATTTTGTCCCATTGAATAGCAAAACCATAGGCTTTCCAAAAGGTTTCCAAGCATTGCAAGGCATTAGTGATGTTCTCCTCATCCTCCAAAAGAGTGAGAAAGGAATCATTAGAAAAGTGCCCATTGACCAATTGAGATGAGGAATTTGGAAAGGAGATGCCATGAAGCAAACCAGAAGAAATAGAGTGGGCTAGCAAGTAACCAAACCCTTAAGTAGCAAGAACATATAAAGCTAGAGCCAGAGGGCAACCCTTCCGAATGAAATGAAAGAGCTGAAAAGCTTTAGATTGAGATTTATTGATAGTATTACAAGCATTAGCATCTCCAAAAAGTATCTCTACAGACTGAAGAAAATTGGGACCGAAACCAAGAGCTTGAAGCATAGCCAAGATGAAAGGCCATTCAATTGGATCATAAGCTTTAGCAAAATCAATTTTTAAAAACATGGATAGTTGATTGGATTTGTGAGCCCACTCCATTCCTTCCCATAAAAAAATGATGTTGTCAAGAATATAGCTAGACTTAATAAAGCCAGTTTTCTCTGGCTACATAATTAAAGGCAAGAGATGGCAAATTTTAAGAGAAATTTCCTTAGCAATAATCTTATAAGACACATTAAGAAAAGTTATGGGCCGCTAGTTATAGATATCCTTAGGATTGCTAGCTTTAGGTATGGATTTGATGTTCCTTTGTTGATAATAGCTCCTAAACTCTTAGAATGATAGGATTCAAGATAAACTTTGTGTAGGTTGAGACCAGTAGACTCCTAAAGGTGTTTGTAAAATTCACAGGGAAACCCATCACACATAGGGGATTTGTCTTTAGCCATGGAAAAGACTACCTCCTTGAGGTCTTGGATGGTGAGAAGCTACTCACAGAAATCACATTGCTTGATTGCTAGGTGGTCTGGAGTAACATAAATATACTTTCTAAGGGCTTCCTCTTGAGTAACCGAATTTCCCTGCGAAGCAAAAACATTTTCATAGTGGTGAACAAAAGCTTGCAAGATGTCGAGGAGATTGGAGAGAAAAAATTTACCTATTTGATCTTTTTAATCCCAAAATTTTTATGACGAGCTCTAAGAGCCTAGAAGAATTCTTTAGAAGCCTTATCCCCAACCTCCAACCAATGGAGGCACACTTTGATTTGGGCCCCTTGATCAACATAATTATCTATAATCTGTATGTCATGACGAAGCTTGGAAAGCTAGATTTGCAAATCAACATCAAAAGGGTTAAGGGTGAGAGCTTCAAAAGCTTTCTTGCGAGCCATGGTAGTGGATTCATAAGACCGTCATTTGAAAACTACCAACTGCCACCCATAGATGCACAAAAAATCTAGCAATTCTAGTAACAACATCATTCCACCATTGAATCCAACCTGTCTAAGAATGTGAACGTGGCTCCAAATTCCAGACATGTAGGATATGAGAAATAGTGGAAGCATGTATCAATACTAACATATTGAGGAAAAATTGTGTCCTGATAGCTTGTTGGACAACTGTGTGCCAAAAAATGGAAAAATAAATGGGATAGTGGTCTAATAACATCACATATGGTAGAGGAATGACAAGTAAATCTTGATCCTCAGAAAAGGAGAAAAAAGATTGTGCAATAATCATGGCATGATTGAGACATTTTAAAATGCAGTCAGAGCCAACTTGAAAGTTAGACCAAGTGTGCCAGACCCCACTATGCTAGAAACAGTTAGTATTGGGATCATAAAGGACCAATTTATTATGCATGTAGTACCAGGATTCCCTTTCACTAGTTGTCCAGTGAAAAGGAAAAATGTCATCTTTGTCGGAGGACAACTCAAACATATTGAAATCACCACACATAACCCAAGTAGTTGGAGGCAAGTTCTTAGCCATCCAGCCCCACAATTGAGATCTTTCCACAACATCATTAGAAGCATAAACATTAACTACTCCAAAGGAATGATTGTTGATAGAAAGCAAAAGCCAAATTATTTTATGCATGGGGTCAAAACCATGTGAAATAATAGCATAAGAAGAGCAGGTGATAGAAGAGTAACTACACCACCTCTACTAGTTTCATGCCGAGGAAAACATAATGCCATCCAGCCAAATGATGTGACATGCAGAGGAAAGCATGAAGCCAAAAATTTTAACTTCTTGCATGCAAAGAAAATCTAAATTACGAAGTCTATGATGGGTGTCCTTGACATAGTACTTTCTGGAGAGGTCTTTAAGACCTTGCATGTTCCATGATAAAAAAATTCATGAAAACTCTTCCATATCTTCCTAGTCCTCGAGATAGGAGTAACTGTTTTGCAAGAAAGTTGAAACTTGGTTAAAGCTAGAAGGAAACTCCTCTAGATTGATAGCCTGTCATTTCTCCTATGGTCTTTTAGCATGTTCGAGAGGACTATGACTGTCACACATTCTGAGTCACAATGGAGGATGCAACAAATAGAGTACGAACCACAATAGAAGTGGTAGCCCTTGCGAATGCCTTGATCCCCTATGAATTACCAAGGTTTAAAATCTACAAAACAACATTGTTTTATTCCAGAAAAACTCTCATTGACCCTACAAAAGTTGGGGTTTGTGCTCTTGTTGAAATAGGAGGAACCAAAATGACAACTAAATATGACTATTTAGGAGCTAAGGGAGTATTTCCCTTATGCCCAACAATAGTCCATTCTTCATTTTTTCCCTTCTATTCGTTTGGTAGGAGCCTCCTTAGGTGGGGGTTTAACCCTAGGCACAACCAAAGGGAAATCCCTAATCTTGTGTTCTATTGACTAGTCTATAACAAGTGTTGGGAAGGTTTGAATAGAGAACCTTCTAAGAGAAAGTTCAAGAATGAATCTGTATCTCTACAGAATCCTTGAGATCCCTGGAGAGATCAACCTCAACACACACATGTTTCTAAGGATAAGAATTGAAACAATTTTCATGTTCCTTGGTAATAACTTTTCCAAGAGTATTGAAAATGGACTCAATAAAAGGCCCACACAGAAAGGGTAAACCCAAGAACTTGACCCACACAGGAACCCTAAGCTTTTTGTTGTCAGAGATAGTGAAGTCTCTTGACCATATTTGAAAAACTAGCAAGGAGGAACACACTTACCAAGGGCCATTGTTAAAAACCACATTTTCTTGAGATGGGTTGGCAAAAAAAAATAAAAATAACCTTTGGTAAAGTTTTTCACAATGTCAAGGCAGACTCCATAAGGAGTCCAACTCTTGTTAACCCATTCTCAGAGCATAGCTTCAAGAGGAGTCCTACCCACAAAATACCCTATCAAGGTATGTTTCTCTAACCAATCACAAGCAACACCAAATTCTTGCAAAGGAAGGATAATAGCAAGATTACCTCATGAAAGACCTTCGAGATGAATTTGCGAGGATAGTTTTTTAATGGAGGCACCATGGCTTTTTGAAGTAGCAACATGAACACCAGTATCAACAATTGGGTCATCGCTAGCCGGGGTCATTATAAAGTAGCCTAAAGAATCCTACACTAAATGCATTTTGATAGGTGGTAAACACAGAAGGAGAGCTCAAACAAAGAGTCATACACAAGGAAACTCAAAGAGCACATGAAACCCTAGTAGAGCTAAGATGGAATCATGTACATAACTATTGAATAAGAAAAGATAGGTAAAATAAAAAAGACACTCATTCCAATACCAACACCACATGTACTACCAAGTACAAAATGAGTATCAAAACCAAAGAGATAAAGTCAATAAAAGATATCCACTTCAAGTCAAATCCCACATATCAAAAGTACAACAACCAACTAAATACCAACTACCATAAATGAAAGTAAATCATCAACAATAAATACATCCAAAAAATAAAACACCACCAAATGCAAATAAAAAATCTATGGAGGATACTCGGGCTACATACTATGGAGTGTCATCACATGGTCAAACTACTTGAGTTACCCTAGATCTCTCTCTCTCATTAGACCTCATACCCTCAAGCATTGAGTTATCCTAGATTGGTCACTCTGGACCCTAGACCCTCAACATGACACATAAGGAACCATAATACCTTCTCATGAAGATGAGGAAAGGCAATCATACCTCACATTAGTTATCATCCCATTCCCATCCTTAACCTATACAAGCATTCAAGGCATGGGTAAGGCAAAATCTCTAACTTATCTTTTTAGTGTGTTTCCCAATTATAATTACTAGGTCATCACTTATTACATAACTTACAATAGGTTGTACCCTGGTACTAACCATTTTGGGTCCTGGACTCCAATTGCATGCCACTTCCAAAGACATGCATCTAGTCAACCTCTCCTAAGAATACAAATCAAAAGTGTGACGCATACCACAATACCCACAATGATTAGACTTGGTCTCTTAAAAGGAAACCTGAATATAAGTTGGTTCTCCCAACCCAAGTAAACATAAATGCGCCACAAAGAAAATCTCATAAATGCTACTTTCAATTTAAAACACAAAGCTCATCATAACATCTGGGAAAAATAAACTTATAGAAGAAATCACGAAAACTATTGGTGTACATCCTAGATGGCTAGCTAAACAATTCATAGGAAAAACCAACATGAAAAGAACAACACAACTCGAAGTAAAACATTAGGAAGAACCTATAAATTCAAATCACATGGCTAAGATCACTTGTTTTGAGAAATTTGGTTTGGCCATAAAGACGCATTTTAATCATCAAGTTCTACATGGTTTCAAAATCAAATAATTTCCTTACAAATAAATATTTTATCAACTTATATCAAGGTTATGAGTCCACTAATATTGTTATAATTAAAAAATATATATTTAAATATGACAAATTGTATTTATATTTGATTAATATTCAAATATAACTACCTTAATTTAAATAAGTTTATAGTAAATTATAAACAAATATTATATGTGTGTATGTGTGTTTTATAACCAGTTTATAAAACATTTAAATATAGTAATCTAAAAATTAAAAAACTTTAATATATAACCTAAAATAATTATACTCTAATACTTTAGTAGCTCAAGTTTATTAATTCCTTTATAAAAACAAAACTAATTTAAAACATTTTTATTAAAAAATTTAATATTTTAAAATACTTAAATTAAATTAAATTTTTAAAATAAAATAACATAATTTATTTATTATTATAAAAAAAAAACCCCTTGTGGAGCTATGCACCTTTTGGCACACTGCCAAAGACAAACATGCATTGCTCTATGGTAGTCACACATTGCCCTTCGGGTAGTTGTGAAGGGGGTATAACCCCTCCCTCTTAAATGTGTGTCTGTGTGTGCGCGTGCATGTGCATGTATGTATATGTATATATATGTGTATATATATATATATATATATATATATATATATATATATATATATATATATATATATATATATATATATATATATATATATATATATATATATAATTAGATGGAAAACTAATTAGATTGATGGAAAACTAATTAGATTGAATTTACAATTTATAATTTTCTCTCATTTTATTTATTAATAAATAAATTAAAAATTGTTGGAAAAGTTCGTCCTCTAAGCCTATACCTGCAAACATTTAAAAAATATATAATCAAAAAATTCATTTAATTAAAAAATTAAAATTTATTATATTTATATATATGTATATATATACACACACACACATATACATATATATATACATATATATATACATATATATATATATATATATATATAGATATAGATATATATACATATATATATAGATAGATATATACATATATATATCTATATATCTACACACACACACACACACACACACACACACACACACATATATATATATAATTTTTATGTTTTTATTAAATGAATTTTTTGATTATATATTTCTTAAATGTTTGTAGGTATAGGCCTAGAGGACGAACTTTTCCAACAATTTTTAATTAATTTATTAATAAATAAAATGAGAGAAAATTATAAATTGTAAATTCAATCTAATTAGTTTTCCATCAAAACTTAGCCCAACAAATTTATTTTCTCACTAACTATTTTTCTTCTATAGGAAATCAAATGGGGGTTTCATTTTGTTTGCATATATTTGAGCTAATTAAATAGAGTGTCAGTCAAGATTCAAGCACCTAGAAACCATGAAGCAAACAAATCTTTTCAAATGAAACATATTATTATGGGTTTCAAACCCTACCTTACACTGATGCTAATAATCTGGCAACCTGAAGCAACCCTTGCTAAACTAAAACCCTTCAAAGCTTCAAAAATTCCTCTTGCCCAAAATCTAAAAAATTGCTCTTGAAAAACTTGTGTGTGAAATAATGATCTCAAAACCTCTAATATAGGGTCCTAACTCCCATTTAGGATTTTTGTCTCTAAAAGCCCTAAAATATAATATATTTAATTTAATTACTCCATTCATGCATATTTAACTCACTTTTCAATTAAAAATATTCTTTTATTATATTTCACAATTTATTATTTAATGTAAGCACATTAAAGCAACTATTTATTATTTAATCAATAAAGATAATTATAATTCATTATTTAATTGCAACTCTAATTTTAATCAATATTAATTAAATAATCACGTGAAAATAATATTTAATATTTAATATTTATTTTTTTCTTTAATTTAATTTTCAAAATTAGGACTTTAAATTAAATCTTTTAATTTAGCCCAACTAGTTTAATAGTTCCAATAAATGAAATATCATATTTTAAAAATAAATAAATAATAATATTTAATAGTTCAAATATCAATGATTAATCCAAAGATCATAAATAAGCATTCCAAGAAAATCGCAAAGCCAAACCACATGAAATGCATAAGGAAAATCAACCAAAAAGAAAAGCAAAACACATATGCATAGAAAGACTCAAGGGTTTAAAAAGGGTAGCCCATTAGTTACAAGTACTCCTTGCTAAAACTTGATCATTATCTTCCCATTCTTACCATTGAAGTTTTTTGCGATAGGAAACCCTTATCCTAGTAATTCAGGGAAGTCGATGCCTAGTACCTGCATCCTAAATCTTATATAAAAGATGAGCATGCACATGTGCATATATATCTAAACTAAATAGCTAATGGCAAGGAGTGGTACATCATGTAGATTGTGACTAGTAGGTGATTATCACTCCCTCCCTTAATCACATTAGACACATCAAACATATAAGTAAAATACACACACACACACACACACCATACACATGCAAGTATGGGGTAAGTACCATAACAAATCACGAGTCAAATCATCGAATGCTCAGAGATAACAATGCATCACTATGAATATAAAATAATCATTATTAAAGACATACCATTGACATCGTTATAAAATAAATCACATTCACTAACTAAGAATTATTGAAACATCATTAATGCCAAAGTAATCATAATCATTAATCAACAAGTGAAATATAATCTACTAACACATCATCTCTGGTATATATGTAAACTAAGTCATGAAATAATGTCATGTAACTATAAACAAAATATCTTTGTAACTAACACGTTAATGAAATAGGCTTAAAAGAGTTTGGCAAACCAAATAGAAAAGCAACATATGGGTGGGCATTACACATAGGTAATTTAAAATAAGGAAACTACAAGGGAGGGGGGAAGATAAAGAGGGGGGAGGGAGATAGATAGTGAGAGAGAAAGGGATAGGAGAAATGGAGAGAGATGGGGAGAATGTGAATGGAAAAGAGAGGGAGAGAGTATCACATTATTAATTTTCTTTGTACTAATTTGGCTTCGGTTGATTGTAATGTAAAGGTCTAGTGTTTGGAAATACCACAATGTTTTGGTCTATGAGCCATTTGAAAATGACATTCAATAGTTCTTGAAGTGGAGTGAGCTAATGTGTATGACCATTTCGATGATTGTAGTAGTTGCCATTATTATTTTTTCATTATTATTACTATTATTTTTGTTCATGTTTTTACACAAAAATAGCTATGATTGATTGTTTAGTTGTTGTTGATTCTTGTTGTTTCAATTGTAGTTATGCCTTTTATTGTTTTGGTTGTGATTCAAATTGGAATTGTTCTAATTTTGATTGCCTTGATAATTATTTGTACCTTGGATGTTTTGAACACGTTTGACATTGGTAACTCATCATTTGCAACACCTTTTTCTTGGACTAGAACTTAGGCTTGTCATTATTTTAGATTATGCTAAAAGTAGGTTTTGAGGGGACTCGAAACCCCTTACAACAACAAAAAGGATAAAACATTAAAAGTTTCCTAGGTTTTACAAGGACCTGGAATTTGAAGAGTCAGAAAAAATACAAAAGACCAGGTTTTACAAGGACCTAGAACCTACAAAACAATTAGACAAAGTTCAAAGCCAAGTTTTACAAGAACTTGAAACCTAACAATATATCAGAATAAACAAAAGATGGAAAAAAGAAATAGACACACAAATAACTAGGAATAGTAACCAAACTAGCAACTAGAACCAACAATTAAGTTAGCTCTTTGATCTCCTTAGCCATCTCATTACCAGCACTCATAGTCCTTTGAAGGATGTCCTCCGTCATCGATCTAGGATTAGCTTCATCAACTTTCTTTGTGCTTTGTTTGATTCTATTCCTAGGGCCACTAATAAACTAAGCTTCCATAGGGGAAGTCATTTCCTCATTGCTTCTTCTACTGATGCTCATAGTAGTAGCACACAGACTTGAGGTAACTGTACACTTGATTTGTGTCACACTCTAAACCATTCTATCCAAACGATTCCATGAGTTGGAATGCTTAGATGCCAGCTTAGAGCTCCCTATCCATGGAGTGCAAGGAGTTAGTATTTCAGCATGAAGGTTCTCAGTGAAGCCTTAGAAATGTACTTCTTGCTAGTAAACCATGCAATGGGAGGCTCTTTGAGACAAGATCAAGAGTGCAAATATCTTCAAGGAATCCCTCAAGAATGCAATGCAAGTATGGAAACTAAGCTAACATGATAATGCAAAATGCAACTATGCTAAGCATGTATGATATTGTTACAAAACCAAATATTTAAACTGTGTGAGATTATTGCAAGAAATCAAAGTTAAACTAAAATGCAACTATGCTAAGAATGCCATATGATCTTATGCTAATATGATGGAATGAGAGAATGAGACAAGAAATGAGAAGTTCTCCACAAAGCTCCCAAGAAACTTGTTAGAAAACCTACAGCATGACAATATTCAAATGAGGGATTGATTGAGGGGGAAAGCTCTCTCCCTTTTAAAGTTGTATGGACGGTAGAGATCAAGATGAAGATGGTGGATGATCAACAATGGAATTTGAAAAGAGGAGTGATCCATGTGCACACACAAGTCAACCAATAGAATATAAGTTGACCTGTCATATAAGACAAAAGTCACAAAGCCTTTTCTTTTAATTGCAAAATAGAAAAAGGACTTTATGTGTGCACTTTAAGTGGGTTAGAAGAATGGGGTCTTTTATTTAATTAAAAGGGGACATGTTCTTTTAATCAAATAATGAACTTAGGATAGCATAGTCAAACTATAGGTTATAATCAAATAAATTGATTATTAGCAATTTCGTCTAGGTAAATGATTGAATTAATTTAGCCAAAATGTTGAAAAGGTGGCTAATAGTCTAGATGACCATTTTTAGGTGATTACAGTAACCATATCTATCCTTTGATCACTATCCTTTACTAGCTGACATAGCTCCATTTCATAGGCCTTTAACTTCTTAGGGATATTACCCATCTGATTCTCCAACTGAATTCTATTTTCTCTCTCATCATCTAGGATATTATAAATGTAGGAGTTGAGAATCTGACTCTGATAATGTGCCAAGATCACCTGTAATGCAAATAGCTTGCTGAAGAGAAACCTAGGGAGCAAAGAGCTTGAAGCAAATACCGCACAAGAATATTTCACAATAGGAAATTAGAATTGCTATGTGAAAATGGAATTGGAATGAATTTACAATGAGTGAGAGACCGAATAAAAAGGCCTCATGGAAGCTTGTAGAACAAGCTAGAATGAGGTAGGAGATAAGGTTGACAACTAAGCACACATCCACAAGAGGTGGAAAAGATAAGAATGCTAAAGGGAAAAAACTCCTGTGTTGTCAACAACTAACCTCAACTACATGCATTAACCTAAGTAAGCTTAAGTAAACGAATAAATAATTAACAATTAATTAATTATTTACTCTAACACCCCCCCTTAAGTGCAACTTAGGGGAATGCCTTAAGCTCACAAAACAAAGGAAAAATGCAAAATGGGTCCCAACAACGAGGCCATTTTAGGTACCCAAGTACAATGCAACTAAATGCAACCTCTGTAAAATGGGGAAAGAGAGAAAACCACTTGGGAAAAACTCTCCCCCAAAAAGAGGTAAATAACAACATGCTAAAAAAAACATGAAGTGAAGGAAGGACGGCCTCAACTAATCCCCCCAAGGACAACGTCCATAACCCCAAAGATTGACTGTAGCTAAAGAAAGCAAGGTGATGCAAAAGGCTTAGTGAAGATGTCTACAACTTGACCGGTGGTAAGAATGTACTCCAATGCAATAACACCATCTTGGATCAACTGACAGATGAAATGCATATGCAACTCAATGTGGTTGGTACGCTGATGTTCCATCGGGTTATGGGAAATGTGGATGGCACTCTGATTATCACACCACAAAATAGTGGGACGATCAGGAGGAAAGCCAAAGTCAGTCGTCAACTGACGAAGCCATAAAGCCTCCTGACTAGCAAGAATTGCAGCCTTGTACTCAGCCTCTATAGATGAAAGTGCTTGAGCATGCTGCTTCTTGCATGACCATGTGATGGGACTGAAGCCAAGGCAAAATACAAAGCTAGAAGTAGACTTCTGATCATTGACATCACCGGCCCAATTTGAGTCAATGTAGCCAATAATGTGTGGAGTCCCCGTAGTGTAATGAATGCCATACATAAGTGTGCCCTGAATGTAGAACAAAATATGCTTAGCAGCTTGCCAATGACTCTCATGAGGGTCTTGAGAAAACCAAGAGACTAGGGCAACCACAAAAGAAAGATCAGGGTGGGTGTGTGTTAGGTACAATAGGTTGCCAACCGACTACCGATATAAAGTAGCATCCACTGTAGATGAAGAGCAGGAGGTAGAAAAAGTAACACCTGACTGAAATGGTGTAGGAGTAGCCTTACAATCAAGCATGTGAAAGTGACAAAGCATGTCAAGAACATACTTTTGCTGATACACAAAAATGCTAGTGGGAGACTGATGAATCTAAAGACCAAGAAAGTAGTGCAGGAAACCAAGATCAGTCATCTTGAACTAGTCCATCAGTGCATGCTTAACATCTTGGAGCATGGATGATGAACTACCTATAAGGATAAGATCATCAACATACAAAACAAGAATCAGAATCTCATCACCAAGATGCTGAATGTACATTGTGGGATCAAAATGGCAGTGAGTGAAGCCTATAGATAGCAGAAATGAGTCCATCTTCTCATACCAAGCCCTAGGGGCTTGTTTGAGACCATACAATGAACGTCGAAGCCTACAAACCAAGGTGGGATCTTGCACAAAACCTGGAGGCTGCTCCATATAAATCTCCTTAGTGATATCACCATGCAGGAAGGCATTTTGCACATCCATATGATAAATTGACCATCCCTGTGAAGATGCGAGGGATAAGACAAGGTGGATAGAATTCATCTTGGCGATAAGGGCAAATGTCTTGGAGTAATCAACACCCTCGACTTGTGAAAAACCCTTCGCAACAAGATGAGCCTTACACTTATCAATGGAACCATTCGCAACATACTTAGTGCAATAAATCCACTTACAACACACTAGTCTTTTCCCCTTAGGAAGAGAACAAAGATCCCATGTGTGGTTCTTCATCAAAGAAGAATATTCCTCCTCCATTGCACTGTCCCATTCTGAATGTCCTATCACCTCCACAAATGTTTGAGGATTAGTACTAACAACATGACTGAGTAGATTGGAACCTGTAGTGTGAGAATGGGTGTGATGGGATGTGAATGGGTCACCAGCTAGAGATCCTACAACCTCAATAGTAGCTCGAGCCCATTTAGGCATTTGGGGATGATCCTGCAGTGGAGG
Organism: Cupressus sempervirens; assembly: GCA_028749045.1. Lineage (NCBI taxonomy): Eukaryota > Viridiplantae > Streptophyta > Pinopsida > Cupressales > Cupressaceae > Cupressus > Cupressus sempervirens. The sequence continues at coordinate 316,976,767 of CM053791.1, forward strand.
TATATCGGGATCACCATGATCATCATCCTCATCATCTGTGAAAAAAAGTGGAGATGAAGAAGGAGTAGTGGGAACTGGAGGAGGCGCTGGAGGTGAGGAATGAACTGCAGGAGGGCTCTCATCAAACTGGACATCCCATCGAAATAGGACCTCTCTAGAATTAGGATCAAATAACCTGTAAGCCTTTACATCCTCACAGTAGCTAGCAAAAATTAGTGGTCAAATTTTTGGTTCCATTGCTTTCCTCTGAGCATCAGGTACAAATGCATATGGTGTACTCCCAAAAACTTTGAATGATGACACATCAGGCTTGACATGGGACCAAGCCTCCTCAGGAGTCATATGTCGAAGTGCCTTATGAGGCATCCAATTCTGAATGTAATTGGCACAATTGATTGCCTTTGCCCCAAAACATGAATCCATGGACCTAGACTGAATTATACAATTTTCCATCTCGCGAAGGGTTCTATTCTTTCTCTTGACCACACCATTTTGCTGAGGAGTGTAGGGCATTGAAAGATGATGCTGAAGACCATGCTCAGAACATAAATCTCTAAAAGCTTGGTTCACATACTCCCCCCCATTGTCCATTTGTATCTACCAAATAGAAAGTTCAGACTACTTCTCTAGAAATTCCTTTAAAAAACTTGAAATGAGTCAAAGGCATCATACTTGTACTTAAGAAAGTATGCCCATGTGCATCTGGGGAAGTCATCAATGAATGTAAGCACATATCTAGCACTCGAAAAAGAAGGAGTAGGAAATGGCATGAGGTCACTATGAATCAACTCCAAAGGTGCTAAAGCAAGAGTGGCTCATCCATGTGGAAAAGAATACCTATGTTGCTTGCCAAGTGCACATCCCTGACAAACACCATCTGGATAGGAAATTTGGGGAAGCCCAAGAACAAGTGCCTATGTGCTCATCTGCTGAAGATATCTGTAATTGACATGCCTAAAATGTTCATGCCAAAGTCTGCTTATTGAATTTGCATGTGCAACTAAACATGAACCTGTGTCATCAGAAGACTCAAATCCATCAAATCTGTAGAGGCATGATGCAGAGTCAACACTCCCAATGGCCATGATCATCTTTGAATCATGCAAGTCCCGAATAACCACATCATGTGGTGAGAACTCAACTGTCTTCCCAAAACCAGAGTGGAAAATTTGATAGATAGACAGAAGGTTCATCGAAATATTAGGAACACAAAGTACATCCTGTAGAGAGCCCCCGGCCAAAGCAATAGTGCCAGAACTCAAAATTGAAAGTTGTGAAGAGTTCCCAATTGCAATCTGTGTGGTGGCACAAGGAGCAAGTGAAGTAAGCAACTTAGGAGTGTTTTTTAAGTGGTGAGAAGCCTTGAAATCAAGAATCCATAAAGGCGCTGAAGTCGTAGCTCGTGCATAAAGAGCATGACCTTTCCCTGTAGGTGGAGATGAATACTAAGGATCTAAAATGTGATGCTCCTTCATGGCTTCCTCTAAAGCCTCTAATCATTTCCAACACCTGGAAATTGAATGTCCATCTTTCCCACAAAAGTTGTAGTTCTCACTTGATTTCTTCTTGTTCTTGGAGGTAGACTCACCCGAATTTGAAGAATATTTACCCTTGGGAGGGTTTGCTAGAGGATTAGCTAGAGGCTTAGGATCAGATTTTCATGTATCTTTATTCAATTTTCCTTTCTTCTTTGATTTCCCCTGGAAGAGCCAAAGCCATCCACTTGTTGGATCTTTGCCTGTTCCCTAGTCAACCTATCACAAAATGTCTCAAATGTAGGCATCCTATGTCTGTCTTCAAGGGGATCCATGGTAGAGTAGAAAGTAGAAGAAAAAACTTGATATTGCCCCTTTAGCTTTGAGAGTATCAAAAATATGCACTCATTATCCATTTTGTTCTTCCCACATCCCTGTAAAACTGCATGTAGGGATTTGAACTTCATCAGAAAGTCCTCGATGGTGGGAAAGTTGCTTGGTGACAAAGAAGTCAATTCTACATCCAACTAAAGTGCTCAAAACTCATTCACCTATCCAAAAAAAGTCTAAAATTTCTGCCAATAAGCCTGTGGAGTAGTCAAATCATCCAGGTGAAATAGCAGACTGTCTAAAATATTGAGTGCAATCAGTCCCATAGCTTCATCCATTTTGTTCCTGTGTTGTAGAACCTCAAAAGGGTGCGTAAGAACTGGCTGATTCTTATTTAGACAAGACCATAGACCTCTTGACATGAGAAGCCTAGTCATTTCTTCCTTCTAGGTGTGGTAGTTGTGTGGTGTGAGACGGGTCACAGATGGATCCGCCATTGAGAGGAAGAATAAGACGGAAGTAGAAGGGTCTTAATTGAAGTAAATTACAGAAAAGAAAGACACCCCCCCCCCACAAACGTATAATAATATCTCCCAAATACCACAAAAACAACTATGGAAAGCAAAAAACTGAAAAAGAACCTAGATTTGTTGATGCAGAATAGGAGGAAACAAAAGCCTCAACTTTGATTCCAAAAATGGGAGCTCAAACAAACTCAAAATCTTACAAAACCAGCACCAATGTCTCTATCTTTGATTCATCTTTCTGATGCTTCTTTCGGATCGGAAAAAGACCTCTATATGCTCAAGTTATGGCCAAAAAATTGACTACTGCTCCAAAATTGCACCTTGTTGGAAAATTACAGACACTATGTTAAATTTGATGCTCGTATGCCCGTTAGGAGATTGTCATCAGATTGATGACATTAGTAGCTGGAATGATGATGTTAGTAGCCAGATAGGTGATGTCAACAAATTGCAAGATGATGTTAGCTTGCCAAAAAATGACGTCAGCAAAGTCATCAAAAAAGTGATGTAATCTGCTAGAAAGGTGATGTAAGCAGCTAAGAAATGATGTCACTATGTCTGAAGATGATGTCACTAGTTGAAAAGTGATGTCGAGTGGTCAAAGTGGCTATAGGGTGACAAAGCAATGGAAACCACCAGTGGCAGTGGTGCTTGGGAGGGAAACCTGATGGCGCCACTGTCGTCGGTGGCTCCCTGGCAGAGCGTCGGTGGTGCGCTGGTGGTGGTGGCTTCTGGTGGCGCTGCGGCAGGAGTTGCTGGCTGAGCTGGGAGTCGATGGCATATTGGTGGCATGCGGGTGGCCTCGTGGTGGCGCGTGAGCGCTGCTGTAGCGGTGCGCAATTTTCTATTTTTTTCGCTCTATTCATCTATACGGCTACTTGGGAGTGTTTTGGATCCAATGGAAGCGTTCGTTTGGGCTGAAAATGCTCTAGAAATTTGCTCTACCCCTGATTTGAAGAAAAATTATACAAACAAACTAGGTTTGTGACTCCAAATTATGACTTCAAAAATCCTTCGAACAAGAAGCAGAAGGGAGGCTCTGATACCATGTAGGAGTTGAGAATCTGACTTTGATAATGTGCCAAGATCACCTACAATGCAAATAGCTTGCTGAAGAGAAACCTAGGGAGAAAAGAGTTTGAAGCAAATACCACACAAGAATATTTCACAATAGGAAATTAGAATTTCTATGTAAAAATGGAATTGGAATGAATTTACAATGAGTGAGAGACCAAATAAAAAGGCCTCATCGAAGCTTGTAGAACAAGCTGGAATTAGGTAGGAGATAAGGTTGACAACTAAGCACACATCCACAAGAGGTGGAAAAGATAAGTATGCTAAAGGGAACAAACTCTCGTGTTTTCAACAACTAACCTCAACTACATGCATTAACCTAAGTAAGCTTAAGTAATAGAATAAATCATTAACAATTAATTAATTATTTACTCTAAAAATAAAGCCCCCCCATCTTTTTCTTGAGAATAATAATTTCTTTGTAGAGCCAAGAATCAACTTGGAGAGAAGCATATGCTCTCACTTTAGCTTTGTGGAGGAAAGTCAGCTTCCCATTATTTTTCCATTCTTTATTGGCCTCTTCTCCAACCAATTTTTCAGGGTTGAAAGTAGCATCCTAGATATCATCCAACTTTAACTCATTTTCCTTGTTTAAACCCCCCTGACTAGTCTCTTCCTCCTGGTTATCCTTATTCAAATTTTGATTATTAATCACAAGAACATTTTTATCATCAAACTTTACCTTTTCAGAGTCATCCAAGAGCTTCACCTCTTGAGTTTCCATATGGGTAGGCCCTTAACCTTTAGTAGCGATGCTTTTATCTACAATAGGGCCCAAAGGATCATAATGAGTCTTGATCACCATTTTTAGGGACCTATAATTGCTACTTTCCCCATCATCTTTAGCCAAAGAAGCTCCCCAACTCCCAAAATACCCATCAAAGTTGGAGTTGAGATCACTAGTCTCCATCTCACCATCCTCTTCTTATTCTCTCTCAACTTTTGTGGCATCCTTGTTAACCTTCAAAATATCTTCAGCCTCAATGTCCTTCTTTTTACCCTTCTCATTAATTCTCTTCTTTTCTTTCTTCTCAAGCTCCTTTGAGTTTGTTGTCAACCAAGCTACCTAGTAATTTTGGACTTAAGTGTGTAGAAATGGGCAAGTTATTATTTTCTTTCTTTTATATCTAGATATTATATTACCAAGTATGACCCAAAATATAATTGTTAGAAATAGAAAATACTAAGGGGGTGGGAGGATGCGGTGAATCAACATTTCACAAACTTTTGCCCAATTATGGATATCATTAACAAAATTATAACTTGCATATGAAAGTAAATTGATTATGCTAAATAGTAAACATTACCATAAATTAATGCAAAAAATAACACCATATTTTGTTAACTAGGGAAACACTGGCCAATGGAAAACCTCGATGGGGATAGTACCCACAAAATGATCCACTAATCAAAAGTATTTTGTGAAAGATATTGACTCTGTTAGGAGTCTATTGTACATTTGTATAGTGTCATGATCCTTGTTAGAGGAATAGGCCATGTTAGAAGCCTCAACCATATTAGGAGTTGTTATTACAATTTATAAAAAGTATGCAAGATAAGTCCACAACCCAAATATGCAATATACAATAATGTTGTTCAATACAAGAGATAAATACAAAAACCTCTTACTACTTATGATATCTTTAATATCTGATTTATTCTCTTCATAAGACTTGACCATATAACCATATTGCATTGATCTCACATTAGAATTCACATCTTAAACAATCACATACTTATTACAAAAACCACACTTAACTTTGCATGCAAAACTTTTTCTTTATACCTTGTTATTGCATAATAATCTGCACTGTCAGCCTTCATATCTTTATACACTTAACAAATTACAAAATAAACTCTTGCTAACTTAGGGTTAACATATTGGATTTTGTCACTAATTAATCAAGTAATTATTTTGGTAAAAAAATTCCTTAATATAAAATATTCAATTCTATGTTTTTAACCTAGTTGTGTTGACTCAACACTGTCACTATAAAACTAGAATATCTTCATCTATACTAATCATACAGACTCGCACACTTATAGGTATAATCAATAGACTCTGCTCTATGTGTCCTTAAGTTTTCACTTGTTGATCATCTCTTAGTGAATCTAACCAATCAAATCTTAAACTTTGTTGACATGAAAACTAAGTAACACTTCATCAATTTTCTAAGTCTTGAACCCAAAGCTTTATCCTTAAGATCTACTCACTCAACCTCAATAATATGTTTCCATAAATGAAAAATACATACCATTTAACCTATCCAAATTTCCAACAATATCCACCTTTGGTATTGATGGAAATATATGGGAAATTTGGCTAAGTCCTAAATACAACATCCCAAAAACTTGTAGTGGCAAAACTGTACGTCATCATACATAGGGATACTTCCCTTTTGACTCTTCTCTATCTTCTTTACATACTTTATTCTTTTATTACTCTCCTTTACATATCATATTTTTACATACAATTTTCCTCACTCACTCCCCCTTTGACATCAATGACAAAGGTAGTGACAAAAACTATATACATGTCAAAACTTGGTTACCTTCAATCTTCATACCAAGTTTGACATTCTTGCAATGTAATTAGCAAAACTTGCTTTCAGATTCTTAAATTCCTTTTCCCAAGTATCTTGGACTATTTATGATACATTATTAAATTGCACAATCCATAAGATGCTACTTCAACTTCATTTAAATATGAATATAATTTTTTTTCATATGATGTCTTAGCCTTAAGATATTCATCAAGTTGCTTCTATACATTACTAATCTTCAAAGTCAAATGTTCTCTCAACAATGAAAATATTCTAATGGTTCTCTCTTGCTGCAACTCTATAAGACTTATATCATCATAAATATTTTTAATTTTTTTGTCTAAGTCCTCAGTCTTGGTGTCACATAGCTATAACTCATTGACCAATTTTTGTAGCTCTATCTACTTCTCTTTCAGCTCCTCATTCACATCCTTGATAAAATTGTATGAAAAGGTGCATTTTCCATACAATTTTATTCCTTCCTTTAAAAATCTCCTTAACTCTTTGATACAATAGTCAAGTCCTGTTGAATTATTTTTGATGTGTTTTCTCACTATTTCAAATAATTATGCATCATGCTTAAGATATGCTTCTGGAGCTACCACTTTTGACATTTGAGCAAACCCAATATCAAAAGCCTTAATCAATTCCATTTCTTGTATCTAAGGATCTGCTTCATAACTCTAGCTGATATAACATTTTGTAGCTTTCCAGAAACTTCCTCTAATGTTTCTTGTAAAATTTTTACTCTTTTATTCTTCTCGAAAATCTTGTTCAAAGATGATATTAATCCAATCCAATCATCATCATCTCAAGATAAGTTTTCCAAAGATGCTTCAAATGACGACCTTGATGTGTTTGGTGTCTATGTTCTCTTGACTAGAGTTGCCAATAAGATTTCTTTATCATGCTAGAAAGTGATTTTATCAACCAAAGTCTTAGTATGTTTCAAAAATGGTAAAAATAATGTGTCTTGTGTGATTATTTTCCAATTATATTTCATCTTCTCAGTTTCTTTTTAAATTTTCTTCTTCCTTTTTCTTTTCCACTTTTTTCTTTCTTCTTTCTCCTTCTCTTCTTCTCTCTTCTTCCTTTCTTCGTCTCTTCTTTCTCCTTTTCTTCATCTTCATCGTTAGAGCTTGTATAATTCACCAAATTGTCAATAATTGAGGTGCCAAAATCCTTAAAAAGATATTCTACAGTGTCCAAAGTGATGTGTGTGCTATCCATTTGCATAGTACCAGTGCCAATTGTCACTTGTGGCATCCCTAATGATTCCACTTCCTCTTTCATTTCTAAATCCTTTATAGTTTTTGTTGTTGTTTTTGGCATTGGCATTGGTTTATCTTGTTTCTCTATTATAGGGATGACTCCCCTTATCTATTTTCTTTCATTTTCCTTGCTTGGTTTTACTAAAATCATAGATTTTACAATTGCTTCTTTAGTTTCCTTGTTGAATTCTTTGTAGTTTTCTCCCATTATTAATATTTCTCTTTTCTTATTTCTCAGTAAGGGCTCAATGCACTTCATAATTCTTCCAAGGTGCTCATCATCTTCTACTTTTCATAATTTCCTTATAAGGTTCTCTCTTATTTTCTTTTCCTCTTCAACAACTCTTTTCTTTCTATTTATTAACCTCTCATAAAGATATTTTAGGATATGTCCTTGGTTCAAATCTTTTATTAGACAATATCATATGCCTAATGACTGCATTTTCTAGCTAAATTTTATCAATGCCAATGTTCAAATGGTAATACTTATTCAATTACACAAAACCTCCATCATTAATTATTGAACAATTTATTTTCTCAATTCGTGGCTTCCATTTCTTCTTATCTTCAATAGGGATTTATGATTCTTCTTTTTCCTTTTTGTTTTTCATTAGATTCATTGTTTTGTTTCTTCTATTTCCTCATTTTCTAATTCTTTAGATTTTGACTTAATGACTTGTGCTTTCCTTTTCTACTTTCCTTGATATGCAAAAAGTATCTTTCTCCTCTTGCTTGGTCCACTGGTCAATTCCTTCACTTGTTTATGTTTGGATGGTTCAACTAGTTCCTATTTTTCTTTTGCAAATCTAGCAAACCTTCTAGTAGTAGGTGAGATAGCTGACTGCACTTTTATAATTCTAACATCTTCTTCTTCTTTACTATGAATTGGTGGAATAAATGGTGGTTGCAAGGGTGCAACTATTGCATAAGATGCTAACAAAGTCTATGTAGATGGTAATGCAAATGTCACTCCTTCTACTACACTCCCAATGGCTAATGCCTTGGCAATTAGAATTTTTGACTTCCTACTGGCTTTCATCTCAACTATTATTTCTATGGTTTCTCTAAATTCTTCTTTGCTCAATATGGTTTCCTTCAATATATTGTTAATCTTCTTGTCAACATTCTTTTTTATGTCCTTACTATATACTTGAGTATCTACTTCTTTAAATTTTTCTTCATAGTTGCCCCATCTAGGACACTCCTTATCCTTTTTAGGCTCTAAAATTATTCTTGCATATATCCTTCAATTTAATTCTTCTGACATCTCATATCCCATAAGATCAATAAACTTAACTCTAGGTTCTACTACCTCCATACGAGTTACATCAATTTATACCATAACAAAATTTCATCCTTGTATTTCTCAACTAATCATGGTGTTATCCTAGATTTCTATTTCATCTCTTCTTGAAAGCCCTTCATCATTCTTGTAATAGCTTCAATTATCCTATCCACATGTTATTTTCTATAGTAATGTGTTATTAGGTCCATTGTGCATCTATTGGAGTTTCACTCATAGTTTGACATTCCAAGGAAATTTCTTATCATTTGGAAAAAAAAAATGTGCCAATAGGGATTCAAACCTGAATGTTGTATTCTTCATTCTCTTAATTCTATCATTCTTGTCTAGAAGTTGTTGCCTCAGAATCTCACACATATTTACTTTCTCCTTTGCACTATCATCATATAGGATGAAAGGATAAATCCAATAGGTAAAAATTTCAATCTTGAACTATAATTCATCATGTAGCCAATTACTTTACTAGCAAGTTTGACATCAACTTAATCAGATCCAATTTCAAGTTCCTTCCATCAAATTTCATTCTTAGATTTGTCTCCATTAACTTCTTAACATTCTTTACATTCATAGGGTTACTACCTTGATTTAAAAATCTAATAAATTTGTGAATCATATCATTGTCAATCATGATTGGTATGTCTCCTACCCAGGACATGTCCTCATGTATGTAGCTCAAAATAATTTTCGTCCATTCATGGTTTTCAAGTTCTATAAAGAATATTTTCTTAGTGGTGTTTAGGTTTTCTAGATGTTCAAATCCTTTCTTAAATGTGAGGTCATTTTTGTATACTAAGTTTAAGTTTTCATGGATGTCATTATTTCCTATTAATTCAAACTTATGATGAATATACACTTGGATGCCTTCTATGTGTAAAACCATACTTGGCACATGTGAGACTAATCCTAATAGGTCATCTTCTAATGAAATGTATGTATTTTTCTTAAAATTGTACCTAGTTCTCTCACTCACATCACAAATAGTTGGTGTTTCCATTTCTTCTGATTAAAACTTGAAAATTACAATTACACAAGTGATAAATACCTTAAAATTGTGAAACTAGGTCTTGTTGAATCTACTTTCAAATCTGCTTCAAAACACTTTAAATTTTCTCTTAAATTCACTTCAAGGACTCATTTAATTCTTTCTTGGTCAAATGGTACCCAAAAATCCAATTTGGATCCTTAAATGACTTTCAATTAACTTCTACATTAATTGCACAAGTACACGTGTGAGAAAAGTTGTTTCTATATACCGGTAAACTTATTTTACTTTGTACACTCACATACAAATTAAAAAGCTCATGCAATCTTAACCATAGCTACTTTACATCCCTTCCTACCTTAGATTATCTTTGCAAGTCTCAATTTCTACTATAAAGTTTTCTATACTAATATGTTGCTAATTCAATCATGTTAATTGATAATATGATATACTCAATTATATTGTGATTGGTTAGAGACTATAACTGACTTCAATATGTTCTCAGATGCTTTACTTGACTGAATTTCCAACACAACATATGAACTTATTGGTTCCTTAGATTTAACAAATGATCCATCAAGGTTTCCTACAAGATCTTTCACATTTTCTCTTTGATTGTTACTGTTATTCTCATTCCTTCTATTGTTGGTCATTTTCCTTATAGGATTTGGGTTTATCATGTTATTCCTCAAGTTTTAGGCATCCTCATATTTTTCATCCTACAATATTTTGTTGTGTGTCCCATATTATTACAAATATGACAAACTATAACATTGTTTCCATATCTAGGTCCAGATTGACTTATCTATGCTTTGAAATCTCTAGAAATATGTCCAAAGATGTTGCACTTATAACACATAATGGAATTTCTTATAAGATTGGTTCCTCCAATAGGTCTATTAGCTATAGGGTTCGTACCTCTAAATATTCTACTATTATTATTATTGAATCTAGGTTTCTGACATTCAACAACTCTATGACCAAAACCATGACAATTATAATAATAACCAGAAAGGGGTTTGAATGACTTACCTATACAATCTCTTTTGATGTGACCAAATTCATTTTCATGCCCATAATTTGAACTGTTAGAGTAATTAGATATTTCCTAATTAATTCTATTCTACTTAAGCTAAACTTTAGGCATCTAATCATTAATTCTTTCATTAATTATTATGATGCAACCTAGGTTAGACCTTTTTAGGGTTTCAATCTCCTTTATAAGGAAGATCTCTCTTTGTAATTATGAGATTAATTTATTTTTTATAATATAATTTCTCTTTTTTCTCATCAAGAATGTCTCATCTATGGATCTGGCAATTCCAACCTCCAAAGCTTTTAGCTTCTCTCTTCTATGATAGGTGTTTGCATGCAGGTGATTCTTGGGAGTTGTGGGGTTGATCTTTCATCAAGTTCAACATGGTATTAGAGCTCCAGATCTTCATGCCTCTGTTCTATTCTTGAGAGGTTTGGCATCATTTTTCAAATTTGAGCTTTCAATGGTTTTTTTTATTGGATTTGGGGAGCCACTAATTTTTGAGGTGGTTTGACAAAAAGGGACATCATTGTTGAGGTCAGAGTGCTCGAAAAACCCCATTTCCATATAAAATATGTCTAATTTGGATGCTATCAAAATCAAAATAAATTTTTTTTATGCCCAAGCCATATTGAATTAGACACAAAAATTGAGGCAACCATATTTTTCTGATAAAATTATTATTAGGAATTTTTTTTACCAATATTGGGTCTTCTAGTCTTCTATTTTTTTTGGGTGGCTTCAGAGTCTTCTAGCAGTTTCAGCCTTTGATGGTACCATTTTTCATAGGTGGTTGTTTTGGCATTTTATGGGATTTTCCTTATCAACAATTTTGAGGTTTTTTCACTTTGGACAACGTTTTTAACAATTTGGAGATTACACTGATTAAATTTGGCACTCATTTGGGATATGTGCAATTCATGGCATAAGGCACTTCTTTTGGTTAGTAGCAAGATCTCCAACCACAATCGATGCCGATGACCTTGAAGATTTATGTGGGCACATTTTTCATTGAGGAAATGATATTTTGTATTTACCCTTGTGATCCACCTTGGAAGGTGCTCACAGGCCTACGTATGTAATTTTCAAGATTGCGATTTTAGTTTTTAATCCACCCTATCTTCCAATCACCGAGTTAGGTCATTTTTCTAGTATTTTTGTCAAGTGTGGGGTCTAACTTTCATGAGTCCCTTGCATGATTTCCAACATGATTTTTTTTGTGCGAGCATTTTCTTGCACGATTATTTTTCTTGGGACTTGGGCTCCACACTCATCCAACTCGACATGAAACCACAAATCACGCCAATGTTTATGTAGGTCTCCTACATTCTATGGAGGATGGTTTCTCATTTTGGCTGGTTTCCACCTCATCTAGCTTTGTTAATGCATGCTCTTCAGATTTGGCCAATAATTTTGGAAAGTGGGCTTGCATAGTGGTCTTATTTTTAGAATGGCAGTTTTGTTGTTTATGAGTTATTTTTAACTCTAGACACTTTTTGAAGACCTCACATCAGCAGTGCACATGATTAAAGAACATCGATTGTGTATTTTTATTGGTCCCACTTGACATCAATGTGAGCCACACACTCCAAGTGTATCATGATTGCATTTTTCAGCTAGGTATGTGCATTGAAGAAAGCACACCTTTCTACAGCATTGGAGTCCCATGCCCCGTATGTATAGTTCACAAATGTAGTGTTTGGGCTATACACCAACACCCTTCAACAAGTCTGCTTCTTTGACCTATGCACTTGACCTTTTTTTCTTGGAGGGTGGGATATTTTGTTGGGTATAGTGTATGAGGTCGACAATTCGCTCCTTTTATTTTGGTGTTAAATGGATATCCTTTTAGGCCTTGTTCAACATGCTTGGGCCTTTGAAGGATAATTCTTGGGTGGTCTTATTTCTTGTTTGGAGCACTACAACCTCCATGCCTCCACCTTGGGTGTCACCACATGTTGCCTTTGAGCTCAACCTCTACCATGTAGACCTTCCATGTCACCTTTGGAATTTTTCTTTGGAGATTACACATGAATTTTTTGGGCACCTCCTTAACCCATGCCATGTAGTGCCAACAAGATGCCTTGGTTTGCATCCAATTTTTGAGAGCACTACAATTTATGGTGTAGGCCATATTTTTTCCACTGCATGTTTCAGGTATTGGAAGGTTCTTGTGTCTTTATTAATGTACTTTTATTGGCCACCATATTTTTACTTTGGAACTGACCCTTTGTCTGGCATAGTGTTCCTGGCGATCAGATACTCTTTTTCTGATAGGGCTCATTTTCTAGCATTTTTTTTGCTTTGATAGTCATTTGACCGTCAAATTTGGTCTTGTCACTTTTTGACATCAGCGCCATGTTAGCACTACATCATTATATTCTATCACCTCTTCAAGACTTGTTTGGACCTACCTTCTCATTTTTGCTCATATCTCGAGCATATAGACTCCTTTTTCCAAAAGTAAGATATCACTAGAAAGCTGGTTCTAAGCCCATCATAGTGGTACAATTAGTTTTCAATTTTGATGATTTTTTGATATCTTTTTTCTGTCAAAGTTAGGAGTTCCTTTTTGCACTCCGAGGGACATATCTTGATCATTTGATCTCTGATTTGGGAATTTTTTTTTATATCATTAGAAATCTCTTTCCGAGATCTTTCTAGTGATGTTGGATGTTTTTCTAGATTCTACTCCAGGCACATTCTATTGAGTCTTTTATATTTTGTGTTCTGGTAGATATCTTGGTTATTTCAGGTCTAAGGATTGATTTCATTGCTTCAAATGATTCATCATGAGTTGTATTATCTATTGTATTAGTCTTATGTCTCTCTTGGTCTATTTGGACACCATTTGAATACATTCTTGCAAAAACACTAAGATAAAGTGCCATATTCCATCTATATTTTCATTTTAGTAGTTTTGTCTTATTTTTCCTTTTGATTCAAGTGGTGTCATCTGAGGAAACTTGTGCAGATTATTGTATTCTTGGGATTTATCATATCTTGTACCTTATTGTGCATGCACTACTCATGATTAAAGTGCCATGGAGGGTTGATGTTTTTCCTGTGTTTTCCATCTTCTTTTGTCTAGTGAGTGTCTCTTTTGTGACATTAGCCTCATGATGTGTTAGAGATTGATCTCCTTAGTACATATGTACTCTTTTGTGCATCTTGATTGTGGTTCCTTGACATGTAGTTCTTTTGGTTCACTTTTCCATTTTCCTATCACCTCACTCTTGTTTGCATTAGGGGGGTTCTTCTGTTGCTTCTCATGCTTCCTTGGTTCGAGTGATCAACTCTTTAGGCTTTGGTGTTTCATGCCATCTTTATCTTTGAGTTTAGTTGTTTGCCTTTGTGTGCCTCCTAATTTGATGTAGATTAAAATTTCTCTACCTAGTCAAGTTCTATTTGAATGGAGGTCTTCAAATTAGTAGTGACTTTTGACAAAGCTTTGCAGCTTCTACATACCTTAGTGGTGTTCTTCATGATCATCTTTTGTTCCTATCTTCTAGAACATTCCCTAGTTTGGAGGCTTTTTCAGTCCTTCACTAGTTTCTTTCAACATGATTTCCATCTATTTTGGAGTAGGGTTTTTCCCATGTGGTTTTCTCTAATTCTCCTCTTTTTAGAGATTTGATTGTGCTTGGGTACCTCTTCAGGCCTTGTTGCTCGGACCCAAATCTAATTTCAATAGTAGTTACTAGGTTTTTAGTTACTCCCTAAGTTTATCTTAAGGCAGGGCAGGGGAGGGGGGATTGTTAGAATAATTAGATATTTCCTAATTAACTCTTGTCTACTTAAGCTAAACTTTAGGCATCTAATAATTAATTTTTTATTAATTGCTATGATGAAACCTAGGTTAGACCTTTTAGGTTTTCAATCTCCTTTATAAGGATGATCTCTCTTTGTAATAATGAGATTAATTCAATCTTGATTATTGCAATTTCTCTTTTTTCTCATCAATAATGTCTTATCTATGGATTTGGCAATTACAACCTCCATAGCTTTTAACTTCTCTCTTCTATGACAGGTGTTTGCATGCAGGTGATTCTTAGGAGCTATTGGGTTGATCTTTCATTACCTTCAATGTGAACAAGACACACATAACACATACTATCAATTTTCTTAAATATTTAAATAATTCATACCGATTCATTATTATATTATTACTAGTTCATACGTACATATTTGAAACATTTTCAATTATCATTTGAATATAAGGAAATAAATTTTTAATATTTTTTAAGCTATTTTTCAAGAAATCATTTAGAGGGAAAATGAATGTACAAGATTTAATTTTACTTCTAATATTACCATTTCCTTTGAAAACATCTCATCAATTGATACTTACAACAATGAGGATCAATGGTGCAGGAGCACCTAGGAAATATGCCAAGTTTCCTAAATCATTTTTGGCTTGTAGTGGTCTTGGCTAGACCACATGAATAAGGGCTATGGGATAAAGCCCCAAGTGTGTGAGTTGTGTTTGTAAATAGGTTTTTGTTGTGTTTGAGTTTCCAAGTTGCTTCTATGTTGGCAAAATTGCTTAAATTGCTTGTTAGAGCCTAGAATGGTCAAACACTGACCAAGACCCCAGGAGGATGGGAAACATGGAAAATATGTTAAAAGTTGTAATTACATGGAAATAGGTTCATTTAACCATGTTTGAGGTCATGGAGCCATTAAATGCACAATAGTGCAAAAGTTGCACTTGGCAACTTTGCAACTTTGCAAAGTTGCTTGACAACATTGACAAAAAGTGCTAAAACTTTATAAGGGCTTCAAGAATCAGTTGGAAACCTATGGGATCTGTTGATTCACGTGGGTAAGAGGTATTTAAGACCAATCCAAGTTAGTTTGAGGGTGGGCATATGCTTTTGTACGAATTTTGGCATTGGAATGAAGAGCAAACTGAGCATTTTGATGACAGTTTTCTGATTTCACCCTTCATCCACACCTTTAATGGATTGATAGGGTTGTTGTTTTCATGTGATTTTATAGTGTATGGAATGTAGATGCTTTGGTAAAGATTAGGAGTTTTTTTGATCAGTTTCATTACTAGTTTGAAAAATCTTTTTAAAGTTGCCAGTTCGCTGGTCTGTACACAGCAATCAGCAAAGAAATCTCTATAACTTGAATTCCAATGGTGGAACCATGATGGCCTTTTGGAATCAAGTACTAGACTGTATAAACAATGTAAATATGTATTTTTGTCTTGTTTTGCAGAGGTTTGTTGTTTTTTCCAAGAGGCCCTAGGCGAGTTTGCATACCCGGCTAGGCAATGAAATCAGCAAATAAGTGTTTGAAAGGGGCATAGAATGGGGTGTTGGGTGCAATAAAAATTCATGGAAGGAAAGAGTGGTGATTGAAGGAAGTTAATTCCAGGATTTCAGTCATTTAGAGTCCATTTGAGTGGTGGAAGGAAGAAATCTCTATATTCCTGTTCATACAAACAAGAAACCCTTGTAAATAGACATGTTTTTGAAAATCCCTTGTACGGATGACCTGGGTGTTGCAGACCTGAAAAATATTCAAGGGGAGCCAAAAGGGTATCCAAATCATAAATTTTTTTGAGTACTTCTTAAGGGTTTGAGGAGATATAAGCCAAAAATCAGTTTTGGAGGCCTAATTTTGTTATTAGTCTTGGTAGCCCTCTTAACTATGCAATCTTCAAATCGATTGGAAACCCAATACTCCAATTCACTTAGTGATCCTAAAAACTATTGAATGAGACCTAATACAAGCCTTGGAATTCAATATAGCCAAGAATGCACTCCTGGAAGCCAGTTGTCAAGAACGGTGCAATGAGAGCACTAGGGAGACCCCATGGTGAAATAGAGTTTTGAGTTGATTGGTGAGGATTAGTGTAATAAGGGAATAGAGAGAAGATCCCCTTGGAGTAGGGTATAGGATAAATACCCTAAGAGGCTAGGAGAAATCCTAAAGTGAGTTCTAGTAATTGAGGCTAGAACCTTGTTCAAGATCCTCCCCATCAATCAACATATGATCTTTTACAACATAATATCTCTACAAGCACTCATTATATTTCATCTAGAAAACATCAACATAGTATGAAATCTTTCAAGCTTTTTCTTCAACACAAATCCATCCTAAAACCTATAGAAACAACAAATAGAATCTATAGAGATGTCACCTTCCAACCTAGGTCTCTATGAGACCACTCACTAACCTTGGAGAACCAAGACCTACTGGGTAACAATCAAGCGCGCACACACACACAATACAATAGTTATAGGATACAACATTTAACTCTGATTTTGAGCTTATACAATAGGTTACCATAGAAAAAAATAAGTTGGGAGAAGGTGTGTCTAAGCCATGAGGAGAAGCCAAATATAGACATCAATTTTTCCTTCACAAGTCATACAAAAAAAAATACCATATCTCACAAAAATTCTCCCCTTGTCTCCCCCAAAGTGAAAAATATTGTATTGGCACATGAAGCCCATAATTTCATTCTTGTCCCTCTTCCTTGTAGGGAAGAGACTCTACACTTAGGGAAAGGACCAACTAACCCCTTCACCTAAAGGCCACTTCTTCCCTTCGTAGAGTGAGTGATGTCCTTCCACTCCCATGAATACCATGCTTGCAAAAAAGAAAAAAAGAAAAGGAAGCAAAGCAAGTCAAGCATATTGAATACCATAAAACATGTGCAGATTATACAATACACATAAGCATTAACATAGATTTCTTGCTAAAATCATAATGAAAACAACCATATACATAAGATTTCTTCCAATAAAAAATCTACCAACCTTGATCCAAAGCTATGGAAAATGAACAACTTAAGAAGAGCTATATGTTTTCCTTGCTTCACAAACTCCCAGTTCCACAAGATCTTTAAAACTAGAGAGTGAGTGAACAATCACTTTGATCTCAAAATCAACTCTAATAGGCATCTAAACTCCTACATTTACTCCACTCATGACTCCTTCTTTGAATGAGGCTCCAACTAATTATGGAAGAGGTGGGAAATTGGTTGAGATAATTCCAATTTTTGTAGCACTTGGTAAATGGAATTTTAAAAGGGTCATAAAGTGAATTTTACATTAATAAGGTCAGAATTAGAGCCCCACTTATAGTGCTAACATGTAGGTAACTTAATTTTAGTAAAAGAACATCCTAGGACTCTAATACATCCCTCTAAAGTCACCCTAAACTTGAATTCCTAATTTAATCTAATTAAGGCCTTCATATCACAATACTATGAAACTAAATTAAACTTAAACATTTCTAATTGGTTTAATTAAAGTTGGGTATCCTTTTCCAATATCTCAATTTGACTTGCCACTATACACATAACAATACAAGTGTTAAGTTATACTATAAACTATACTTTACATTATGAGTGACAAATCAACTTTCACAAAACCAAATCTAGTTTAAACCATGTATTCAAATTATGTTCACTAAATAAAATATTAAACAACTGGGCTAAGATTTCTTTATAAGATCTTGCCTCGACATTCTCAGATGATACAAAGGTATAGTCTTGGTTCTCCAATTTACCATGGTTATTCCCTACAAACTTAAACTACATATAAACAATCTAAGATAAATAAAGCATATACATGTATACATCCTAAATCAATTCTATATTCATAACTTGAATCATCACATAAACCTATTCTAAATCAAATTCCAATAACATTTTCCATTTCTAATCCAATGTGCATTACAACTAAACAAGATATAATTTTCATCTAGCATTAGTATTAGAAACATGATTCTACGTCCTTAGTTAAAATAGAAAACATGTGCATCAATATAAATAATCATCAATGATCATAATAATTCCTAATCATCATAAATAAACATCAAATAATAATCATCACATGGTATCTAATAGTCCAAATAAATGTCCCAAATAAGTCTAAAGTACAAGGTCTCAAAATATAAAGTATCTAAAATAAAAATAAACTTCTATGCTATGCTATGATGGGCTAGGGTGAAGCCTCACATTCATTGCATGCATAACATCTACCTCTAAATTGGTTCCTCACCTCTTTAGGTGATTTAGATTACTCAAGCTTCTTAGATACATCTTTAGATTGACTAGACTCAATCTTGTTCTAATTTTCTTCTTTATGCTCAAGTTGTTGGGTCACAAGATTTGGCTCTTTCCTTATTTCAGACTTCTTAGATGATTTTTCTCCAAGGTATCCAAGACCCATTTTATCATAAGAGGGTCTATGTATAAAGATATTCTCATTAGTCTTATCAATTTTGGAATACAACTTCTCTAGATGTAGCTTAGACTATGTCAGTTCATCTTTCACAATTGTATTATACTTCTCAAGTTTTGCATACTGTAAATTCATAGTCTCAACCTTAGATGTCACTTTGGTAAGGTTAGATCTCAGATCTACATTACTAGATTTCAAATCTAACTCAATTTTACTATCATCGTCCTTCAAGCTTAACTTTAGATTTGTAATCTTTAGTTCATGCTTCAGGATCTCATTTTATTTCTCCAATCTTGAAACTTCATCACTATCCTTGATCTCATATTTAGGTTGTTTCTTTGAATTAAGATGGTTTATCTTATTTTTCAAATTCTCAATGTAGTCTTTCACATCTTCATACTTTTCTTTCAAAGCATCTCTTTCTTCATTAAAAATACCAATCTTCTCAAAAGATTCTTTAAGATTCTTCTACAAATGATCCATATTCATTATATAGACCTTACTCAAGCTATTAGGCCTTCTCTGAGTAACTATGCTCTGATACCAATAGTTATAAATGAAAAATACTGGGGGGGTTGAATTAGTATTACACAAAATTTTTCCCAATTATGGATATCATTAAAAAACATATAACTTCCATATGAAAATAAACCAATTATATTGAATAGTAAAAATAAACATAAAGTAATGCAACACATAACACCAAATTTTGTTAACTAGGGGAACCCTGGCCAAGGGAAAACCTTAGCAGGGATGATATCCACAAAATGATCCCCTAATCAAAAGTATCTTGTGAAAGATGTTGACCTTGCTAGGAGTCTATTACATTGGTATAGTGTCTCAATCCTTGTTAAAGGACTAGGCCTTGTTAGAAACCTCAAACCTATTAGGAGTTGTTATTTAAATTTATAAAAAGTAGCAAGATAAGTCCATTTCCCAAACATGCAATATACAATAATGTTATTCAATACATGAGATAAATACAAAAACCTCTTACTATGTTTGATATCTTTAATATCTTATTTGGCTTTGCTGATCTTTACAAGAATTTATCATTTAACCATACTACTATGATCTCATATTAGAATTTGCATATCAAACAATTACATACTTATTACAAAAACCACACTTAACTTTGCATTCAAATTTCCTTTATACCTTGCTATTGCATAATAATATGCACTATCAACCTTTGTATCTTTATACACTTAACAAAATAAAAATAACTCTTGCTAAATTAGGGTTAACAACTAGGATGTCATCCCTAATTAATCAAGTAATTATTTTGATAAAAATAATAATTCCTTAATATAACATATCTGATTCCATGTCTTTAACCCTATTTTGTCAGCTCAACATTGTCACTAAAAAGCTAGAAAATCTTCATTCACACTAACTAGACAATCTAGCACACTTACATACATGATCAACAGACTCTACTCTATCTATCCTTAAGTTAACAGATTCTGGTCATCTCTTAATGAATCTTTCCAATCAAATCTTTACCTCTACTGGCAAGGAAACCAAGTAGCACTTAGACAATTCTCTAAGTATTCAATCCAAAACTTTATCTTTAAGATCTCCTCACTCAATATTGATAATATGTTTCTATAAATTACAACTACATACCACGTGACCTAGATAAATTGCCAACAATAAGATAGTGCTTAATGGGACACTTTTGCAAGAGTCCATTTTTAATGTTTGTACCTTTCTTAACCAAGGTTTTGAATTCTTCATGAGATTCCATCTTCATTTGGAAGGACATCATAGATACCATAGTTTTAGTAAAAGTGTCAATGAGGTCTAAGAATTTTATTTTCCAGGGCATATTTTTGGAAAGGTGTCTCCACCTTAGTACAAGAAGTGAGGAATTTTTTCACTATTTTTTTTGTTTCATATTGCAAAGTTCATTTGGTGATTCTTGGTGTTTAATGATGTATGATTATCACCCAAAACAATTCTCTTCTAGGTTAGAGAAAGTGGAAGTGGAGCCATGAGGGATATTCATCAACAACCAAAGGGCATGGCTAGAAAAACTCCTAGTAAAATTTTACTTTAAGTAGTTTTTATGATATGCAACTTCTTGGCATGCAAAATAGAAAACTCTTTGAGATGTTCAACTAGACATTTATCTCTAATTCATAAATGTTGAAATAGGATATTTTAAAGGTTGTGTGAAAGTTCACCATGCTTATAGCTTTATTAAAGGGAAAGGGGCACATCTCTTCAAAAGATAGTTCCTTACCCTTGTGTGTCATGCTCTAGAAAAAGCTTTTGAATTCATTGAATTATTGTCCTAATTATGGTGTATTGTGATCTATCAAATTCAAATTTTCTTTTTTATCCTCCAAAGTGGACTTGATCGATTTTAGGTGATGGATTTGTAGGAGAAGGAGGTATGTGGTGATTTGATTATGATATGGGTAGAATGGAAGTCTTCAATACACTAGACAAAATTTAAGAAATGATGGGGTTTATTAAGTAGTAGATTATGAAACAAATGGTAGAGGAAGAGATGTAAGAAAAATGTTTAAGAAATTTACACCTGCTCTAGTTGATTAAGTATGTGGAGTGATAAATTATGTGATGGTTGTATTGTGAAAGGAACTAATGATTTTTTGGATGTTTTGCCTAGTCAATAGAGAATTTTGTGGTTGTGAATTTAGCACAGGCATAAATGACAACATCATTTACAAGATTAAAGAAAATATGTACAGTTAGCTTTAATGACCTTATCCATCATGTCTACATTAAAAGGGTCTTGAAGAATTTTTTTGATTTGTGGAGTCACGTCTACAAAAGTTTTAGGATCCTCTTTTTGATAAACCATGTATGGATGATCAATGTTTTCAACTATAGGTTATGAATTGGAAAATGGATTATCAACTTCTCCATTTGAATTAGGTTGCAACTTTTTGATTGATGTAGTTTTTCCAGATCAAGTGGAGACCATACAAGTGTAACCAAATAATGAAGAAAGGATGGAGTTAGTCAAGGAATAATAATAGTTTGATGAAAGAGAAATTGGAATAGGATTAAAAGGGTAAACCCCTCAAGGATGATTATTTTAGATTTTGTACTTGATATTTTTATTTAAATAGATCATGATAAAAAAGCCTCAAGTATTTATTTGATTTGATTTTGATAAAGTTTTGAGACAACCTTGGTGTAATAAAAATCCTTTGATTGTGCAAACAATTTGGATGTTGGATTAGATGATGATATATTCCTTCCACATGGAGATGCATTGTTGATCCAACATGAAAATAAGATATAGATAGAAGATATTAATACTTGAAGTTGGAAAAATGATCTCAAGTGAGAAAGGTCATGTATGAAATTATTTTCCATGGATGATGATCTAATGTAACACATAGATAAATCTTTCTACCTAAATATTATTGATGAAATCTTGATGAAGGAGAAATATTGATTGATTGGATTGCGTCTTGATTCTAATTTGGATATAGATCAATCAATAAAAGGATTTCATTAAGATCCAAAAATAATTATTTTAAATCAAAGGTAGGGAAAAATGGTTGTGGAATACTTTCAGTGGAAGATTGATGATGTTTGATGAAAGGTATAATTATTTATCTTAAAATGAACCATAACTATACTTACTTTGGGTTTTTGTAACCACTGTGTAAGGTTGACATTATAAACAAATTTTTAAGTCTTCTCTTGATATTAAATCTCTCATTTGATATATTTCAATGCATGCAAGTATTTCTAATTGAGTCTTAACCTTTTTGTGTTTCAAAAAATCAAATATTGCCTAAGATTTTCAGATTTTGACAAGTTAGACGAGTTGGTTATAATGAAAGATTTTGGGAACCATTGGAAAATTGGATTTTTGAGATTGTTCTATAATTTAAAGCTCAACTTTTTTATATGAAGACAATAATTCTTAGACTAAAGAGAAAAATGAAGAGGTGACAATCACAAGTTGAAGACAACTGAGTATGTTTTTTGTGAATTTGGACTGATTTTAGATAATTTGATTGGTTGTTTCAATTCTAGGTTATTTTTCAATGTCTAGAATAAATTTCAAGCATTGAAACAAAAATGACTATGCTACGTTTACCACAAGAATAATGAAAATATATGTCTCAAATAGTCTTGTGTGGGACAAATAAACCTTGCAAGACTCAAGTGTAAAGGGTGTATAATGTTGTGATTAATCAAACACAATCTTTATCAAAAAGAATCAAATGAGGATAAAATCCTTTGGTCACTGAATTAGGTACACGTCCAAGAGATAATCACGATATGAACACTAAAGACCACTCAATAGGTAAAGAAATATTTTATTATATAGCTCCAAACACTTAAGGAGGCACAATATGGTGAGTATTTTTGAGAAATACTATCTTCCTCACACATAGATTATCAAACTTTTGTAGGTGAATGATGCAATACAAGGTTGGTGAGTCCCCAAATACATGATCAAATCCTTAGATAAGAGTCACACAGAATAATAGACAAGAAATTTAAGTGAAAATAAATTCTTTATTAACAATATATCCAATTATATCAAATGAACATCAAGAGTGTTGGGTTGTAAGGCCTTCTCAGTTACAACCAACACAAGGAATCAAGATTAAAGACCAACTCTATCAACAAGCCTCTCCCTAATGATCTTCAATCTTATTCCTCTTTCAAACCACTTACTATCTCCTTCCACATTCAAGATACATATTACATTATATAAATATCCATCAAGACATGTGGGTTAGCTCAAAGATCATAATTTCCTAAATTAGGAAATGTGTTACACAATATAGAACTAACCCCTTAATATTAAATGAATAAATACATAATTAAGCATAAGAGAACTAGAAATATTAGATATAAGTCCATACATGATCTAATAACCCACATGAAACAACACAAAACCTAACAAGAGAAGACAAACATTAGATAAGAAAATTACCACGCATCACTTGATGAGCCAATGAAGAAGACACCACTTGAGAATAGTGAATTATATCTCCATGCAAATGAACATGCAACCTTAGGAAGATGATCCATGATAGGTCTTTATTAAGTTTCTAATTTTTAAAAAGATATATTATATGATCCAATGATCATGATCTCCCAAAACTTAGACTGGAACTTGAAAATAGAAGACATGTGCAAACTATTTTTGGATGATGCAAGATTTCCAACAACCCAAGGATGCTCCTGCATTAGTGAACCGGGTATCTTCTACTCTATATTTCATAATTTTGGGTTATGTTCTAATAAATCACTTGTACTCATGAAATCATGATTGAGGCCTATATCCCTACAAAGAATTAGACTTGTCCTCCACGACTTTTCTCTCAAGGAGGATTTTAATTATAGTGGGTTGGATAGTTGGCATCTACATATTCCCACTTGAGTCATTCTCAAGAATTATTTTTCCTCAACTAAAAAAAACTCTAAAGGATAAAATATAATGCATGGATTGACTACAAATATAGTCTAGATTTGTAATTTTCTACTAGAAAAAAAGCATACCCTCCTATACAAGTTTTTTCCTCCCAAATACATAAGATAAGTTATTCATTCCTTGTAAAAAAATTTTCAAACAAAGTGTCACACACTTCTAGGTTTATTATTTCTCAAAAAAAGAAAGAAAACAATCTCATAATGTACATCAACTCATCAATAAAACATTTTTTAATAATTAAATGTTTATAAATCTATAAAGAAAAACATGTTTATTTTATTCTAGACAGATTTTAAAGGAAACTTGCTAAACAATTTTGTTAGTATACTTTAAATTATTAATCCTTCAATCAATATCATGTAAGACTATAAGTTATAATTTTAAAGGAGGTTAAGTTCAATAAGATGGTGAAAAAAAGGGGGGTTATAAGTGAACAATTTTTTTTAGAGTCAGGTAAACCTAAATTCAGACATCTTTTATTTTGTTTTTTTGCAGGATTGAATTTTGAGGATACAACCCCACTAGACTATTCAATCCTACCTCCTTTGGTGATTTAAAATGAGAGACACAAATCATATTGGACAAGATAATTACCTTGGTCTCCCCATCTCTCTCTCTCTCTCTCACACACACACACACACACACACACACACACACACACACACACACACACACACACACACACACACACACACACACACACACACACACACACCTCTAACCCCTATGTCTCTTTCTAATTCCTAATATCTAACCCCTCTCTATAACCCTTAGCCTCCTTTTCTCCTATACCAATTTGTAGAAAACCAAGGTTTCTAATTGATATTGATGATTTTTTTTGAAGCTAATGCATGATAGAATGTTGGAAAGAAATTGTAGAAGAATTGTTAAAAAGATTTGGAATAACTATTTCAATACATTAAATCAAAGTGGTAGATGCAAAGTTGTTGTTGAAATGATAAAAAATGTCAAATTTAGAGAGAAAATGAGAATTTTGGGGTGAAGAACATTAAAAAATAGTAGTGAAAGAACCACTATAAGGAATCTATTTGTTGCATACCAATCCATTGTTTTAAAATCACACACTAAAGATGCTAATGTTACTTGATGTGTCCTCACATCAGCCATACTTAGAAAGGAAATAATTAAATATCATATAATAAGAAAAATAAGTAAGTTGTTAAGGATATGTAGAACAAAATTAAACAAAGCATTAGATAGGTGGAAGAAAATTGAGGGTCCTAAAAATATTTCTCTTTGTTCATTTTAAAGTAGACTCCAACACAAGAACAAGGTTGTTGACAATTCACTAAGAACATTAATTGAAAACTTTTGGCATGGCAACACAAGGGATGCATAAAAAAAAAATGATGTTGTCAAAAGATGAACAAGAATTACAAACTATGAGCTAGATGGAAAATATTATTTGGATACGACTCTAGCACAATCTTATGAAATTTTTCTTCAAATCTTTTCTCTAATTAAAATCAATCAAAGGTTTTTTTAGATGACAAAACTATTCTATGTTAAGATAAAAATACATACACCAAATGTTGTTGTAGGGCCCATGTTGAGTTTTCTATTCATTATAATATTAATTTTTATGCATGTTGTACTTTGAAAACTAACAATGTTCTACATGAATATTGTCTATAAGTACCTCCTAAGCCAATGAGAGAATGTATTACCAGTGTACTATGCAAATGAGATGATGGGTGCATTTGTTATAAGACTACATGTTTGAATGGTTTTTTATCTAAATGTGGCAGTTTGCAATACTTACATAGATGCCTACATCTAGATAGAATTCATGAAATTGGTAAGAAACTAGTTTCTGTTGGAAAATACAAATCAGTTACATATGGTGCCAAAGATGGAAACCAATTGGGTTATAAAAGGTCTTTTATGGAGTGTCATCATCTCCTTGAATCAAAAACCAAAAAAGTAGTTTGTTGGATCTAATCATAGTAGTGGCACAGATACCTACACACTAGGAAGAAATCAATTTACAGAGAGAGAAATTCAAGTGCAAGCGATGACAATGAAGAGAACTACTTCTATGAATTACTTTTTCTACTTGATCAAGCATTGTTTTATACATTCCTCCATGTCTAAGGTGTTTACCATTAAGTATTAAAATAGGGTCTAAATAAAATATTTTGAATGATATTATTAATTTACACATAGACTAAAGACTATGAAATGCAGTGGATACAAACCAAGAAAAAGACATATTCAGAGGAAAAGTGGACAAGTGGAAGCTGCACATAAGCCAAGAAAGTTAATAAGGAGAAAGAACATTATTTCCATATGAGAGAATGTGAATTTTTTCCATATTGAAGTCAGCGAATGAAATTTTTTGAAGACTGAGGAAGGGTTTCACAAACGTAAATTTTGTGAATGAAAAACAATAGGTCATTCACAAATTGGATAGCAATTTTCTCCTAATTGCACAATGGATTAAGAGTGATTTGGTGATCATATCAAGATTATTTTCTAAGACTGCAAACAGACCATGGACATAAACTTAGGGAAGCAATACTATTAGTTTAAAAAAAAACTAAGGGCAAGATATATTCTCCAATAACAATGATTCCTTGAAGGTTTCTTCTGGTCTCAATGTCTGACCATTCCAATGACATTCACATTGATCCAATTCATTGAAAGCTTCAAACAATAGATCAAAAAGATATTTGACTCATAACTACAGATCAAATTAAGGAAGCATAGATCAAATTCTCCAGATCATGACAATGAATTGAATCAAAATAGTGATGGTTTGAAGAATATTGCACAGTATATCATATCAAATGTAGACTAACATTAGGCCATTTTAGACTTTGAGACATCAATAGATTGAAGAAAACATCAAAGCCAAGTTTAGTTCATTTTATTTGAAATCAAAATTTCAAAATATATTCATATGAGAGCTTCATCATTAATGAGGAAAGGGAAAATTATTAAGAAGACAATTTTGTCAAGGAAAAATAAGAAATTCAAGCCTTGGAGGAAAATTAAAAAAGTGGATGCTGAAGGAGTAAATTCAACATTTAGTGGTGTTTCAGACATCCCTTCTATTCACTTGACATTCTATCATAGGAAAGTGGGTGTAAGAGTTTCATTCTATTGAATTTTACTCATACAAGTGGCTTTTGTTGTTTATTCTATGTTTTAATTTATGTTGTATGTAACTGAAATTCTTGTGCATACACTTTAATAACATTGTATTTGGATAGTGAATGTATTTTGAGACAAATATGTGACGACCTCTATATTTAGAGAAATTATGAAAATATAGCTACATTCAACTATCATGAATAATTCAATAGATATCTTAGAAAATGTCATGTGTCCTTTGGAGGTCACATGATGTACAATACCATTTCTCTATTCCCTCAACCCTTAAAATGCCATGGAAGATAATTAGGGAGAATGGATGGATCTCGCCAATATCACAATATGATGCTAGAAGATCAAGATCAAAGGGATGAAGTAACCTGAAATCCTATGTAAAGGTTCCCCCTAAGCATGGAGGTATAATAAATACCAAGATTAATTCATATTCTTTCTCCATTCTGTATAGTGAACACTAGACCCCAAGAAGTCAAAAACAACACATCCTTTAGCTTTATATATGGAAAACTCTTTGAATAAAAATCCTAGGATTAAGGTATTAGCATGAATGCTAATGATACTACTTTGGGGGAGTATCCTAAGCATTAGAGAGTATTGACATGTAGCATTCATGACTATGTTTGTTATTGATGTCATCATATCAGCAAGTCTATGAAGACTGGCAGTGTAATGCCTACCCCTAGTTGACTTTTCTGATTTTTTTTGACCAGATTCTTTTAGGCCTATTCTATGATTATGTTTGATGATGCTATATATGTTCATGTATTAACTTTCAGTTACCTAATAATGTTAGTTAGATGAATGATTTTTATGCGATTTTTAAGGATACTTACCCCATACTTGCATGTGTATGGTGTGCATGTCTATTTTACTTTACGTTTGACGTTTCTGATGTGGTTAAGGAAGGGAGTCGTAGTCACCTACTAGTCAGGATCTACAAAATGAACCACTTCTTGCCATTGCATATATAGTTTAGAATATTGTGTTTGTACATGTGTGGATTTTATGCAAATTGCAGGTATCATGTATCAACTTCCCTGAATTGCCAAGATGAGCATACCTTATCGTAGTATTTCAATGGTATAAGTGGGGAGATAACTCTCGATTCTAAATCCTAAAATCTAAGCCAATTGTCTTAGAAAGTAGGATAAGTATCTGAGTTAGTTTACCTATCCAAATTCATCAAGTGAAGTGAATTCGTGATTTTAACCCTGAAATTTGATTTTTGTCCTGTGTCTTCAATTGAGTTGTTGTATTTAGTTTTGTGAGTCTATTGTAATTTTTTGTTATAATTAAATTAAATTAAAAGATAATTTAATGATTTAATTTAATAGAAATTTTATAAATAAATTTGATATTTAATTATATTTAATTAATTAAGAAATTAATTTAATAAAAGAGTTAAATTTAAAGATTTTATTAAAGTTCTATTTTTGACATATTTATATTAATTTAATTTAATTATAATTATTTAGGAGTTTTATTTTAAATAATAAACTCTAAATAATGTTATTAATTAGGTTAATGAATATATTATTAAAAATGTCTCGTGAATTAATTAAATAAAAGAATAAAATTTAAAGATAAAGTTATAGTTCTAATTTTGACATATTTATAATTATTTAATTTAATAATAATTTATTTAAGAGTTTTATTTTAATTAATAAAATCTAAATAATATTAGTAGTTAAATTAATAAATATTATATTATAATGTTTCATGATAATTAAAGTGAGAAAGAAAATTAATTTAATAAAGATATTTTAATTTAAATTGCATAAAGTTGTTGCATGAAAATTGTGATCCTATTTCTCTCGGCCTCCTTTTTTGTGAATATGTAACTTTATTGTATTTTTTTAATATAAGGGACTATTCATCAAAAAATAAAATAAAATAAATTCAATATTTAAATATATTTAATTAATTGAAAAATTAATTAAATAAAAGAATTAGATTTAAAAGATTAAATTAAAGTTCTAATTTTAGCATATTTATATTTATTTAATTTAATAATAATTATTTAAGATTTTTAGTTTAATAATAAACTCTAAATAATATTATTAGTTGAGTAATAATTATAATTTGATTAAAAAGAAAATATTAAAATATGTGAATATTTGATTAACTAAAAACTAATTAAATTTATGCTTTAAATAAAAAGTCTAAAATTAGAAGTCTCAGTTTAGAAGCCTAAATTAGAGGTCTACATTTAGAAAATTGGTTAAAGAAAGATTAGAATATGATGTTATTAGAAACTAATTAAATATGTACTTCAGTTTAAAATATATTTTTAAAGTCTAATTTAAGAAGTTGGATAAAAATAGAATTAAAAGATTAAAGATTCAATATTGTTTTATTATGATTATTTAATTAATAATTATTAAATTAGAGGTACATTTAAATAATGAGATTTAATTATTCTTATTAATTTAAATAATAAACTATGCTTTAAATAGTACTTACACTAAATAAGTGGAGGAAAAGAAAATATAAAAGAATAGTTTACTTAAAAAGTTCTTTAAATGTGCATGAAAGAACTAAATTTAAAAGATTTGATTAAAGTTCTAATTTAGGCATATTTATATTTATTTAATTTAATAATAATTTATTTAGGATTTTTATTTTTAATAAAATCTAAATAATATTATTAGTTAAATTAATAAATATTATATCAAAAACATTGCATGGTTTAATAAGGGAAGTAAAGCTTTAATTTAATAAAGTTTATTTTAATTAAGTTGTATAAGGTGTGTGCATGAAAATTAAAAAATAGTAATTAAAGACAAAGGGTTTTCACATGATTGCATGATGAAAGCCTTGATTTGGGGGAAAAATTCTTTATTAAGGAAATTAGAGCTTATTTTCAGATACACAGGTTTGGAGGAGCCAATTTTCAAAAAGAGGGTTTTCAAAGGAAAAGGAAGATTCTTGCATGTTTGTGCATTCATTGTTTTAGCATTAGATCCAGGTAGGATCTTGTGGGTTTGTGAAATAGTTGCTCGTTCTTCAAATTCCTATCTTGATGCAGGAGCATCCTAGGTTGGTGTGTTATCCTGCTCATTTATGTTCATTCTAACAGTTGGTGCCGAGTTTCAGTCATTGCCGAGTTGCTACAATTGCTGAGTGCTAATAATTTTGTATTTTAAGCTGAGTTTAGGTTATCCCACGTCATGTTAACACTCGGGTTCGTGTGTTATCCCATCTCACCACTGTAGTGTGTGTCAAGTTTCTTAGTGTGTGCCAAGTTTTTCTTCATGTGCTAAGTGACTCTTCATGTGCTGAGTGCCTCTTCATGTGCCAAGTTTTCCTATTTATGCTGAGTGTCAGCATTTTGGATGTGATTTCTCTATCTTTGGTGCAAGACGACTTGTGGAATTTATTTTGATTGTGTCATTTATGATAAGATCTTGCCTTGGGATGTGTCCTAACTATTATTGGATTGGCCTTCCTATTTTGTAATGTTCTAGAATGTTCTTTAAGCTATTTTGGCAAGTATAAATAGGGATCTTGTGCAATATTTTGGTCATTCAATTTTGGGGAATGAAGTATAGATGCAAATTTTGAAGAGCTAGGGTTGTAGCTTAGAAACCAGAGGATTTCTTGGTGAGCTTGAGGGTATAAGTGTGGATTCTTCTTAGTGTTCTTATCCAGTTATCTAGACTAGTTGGGATTGGGTTTGTAAGTTGGATCTTGTTGAATCTTGCAGAATTGATTAATTTGTAATTTTTGTTTGTATTTGGCCCTAACTCAGAAGGTCTTATAGCTAGGCATATTGCATGTAATTAGTTATATCTATGAATAAAGACTTGTGGTTTGGTATCAAATTTTTCATTATTGCTTCTTGTTGTTGTGTTTACACTATGTGGTTATTTGTTTGGGGCTAGGAAATCTCCTTTGGGGATTCTCCTACCTTGCACTGCATCATGTCTTCTTCATGTTTGCTGTGTTTCTATTTTCAGAAGTTCTCTAGGTTGAAACTCTTGTTTGAGAAAATTGATTTCCATTATAGAATTGTCTATTTTAGTAAATATTGAACTTTAGGGTTTTCAAAACCTAATGAATTATGAAATCACTTTTGTATGCACTTTATGTAACATGTGATTCACTGATGTTGGGGTTTTCAAGTTTGACTTAGCTTTAGCTACTGAGGATGTTTACTAGAGGCTCGAGAGTTATATTTTGTGATGTCATGATGATGTTTTGATCTTGATATTTTATACTCAACCATGGTAATGTGTCTGATATGCTCTATGAGATGTTTTGATGCATTGATTGTTATTGCTTTCCAGTGTTCTTGTGTGAAAATGGAGTGAATGGTGTGACCTATCTGATATAACCTTTGATTCTTCGATCAATTTTATTTGGATTGCTTTCCAGTCACTTTTATAGGACTGAGGTGTTTGTATGATTTGTTCTTGGTGACATCATGTTATGACATGGATTGGTTTATGTATACTTGATTTTGGGATCAGTCCTGTTAGGATGATCGTATTGGTGGAATCCATGATTATGATCAGTATTTTTTAATACTTGTTAGGTGCTTGTTTAAGAACTAATGTATGGTATGTGGTATTTTGTGATCTTTTGATTTTACTAAGCATAGGGTAGGTTATCTATATGTCATGCTAGGAAGTGGCTTGTAATGGAGGCCAAGGCCTAAAGTGGTTGCAAGGGTAACCCATTGTAAGTTGTTTAATAAGTAAAAACATTACACTAAATGAAAATAAAATAAACCTAATAAGAGTCTTTGTATTTCCTCATCCATGCCTCAAGTGCTAGTACAAACTAGTAATGGAGTAGAGAGGATGCTTGGTTGTGACCATGCATCATTAGTATGCCTTGTCAATACAAAAGGATACTAGTGCCACATAGAGTCACTAGGGGGTTGGGGTCAAGTTAGATTGCTAGGGTAACTCTAGCATTGATTTGTGTGATAACACTTGCCCACTTGCATAGTAGATTTTCTACATGTCTATGTTTCCTCTAGGATTAGTTGATACTTGTGTCTTGGTACCTTTGAGTTACATTATTTTCAGGTAATTCTTAAACCTAGATGCTGGATTTGATTGTTCAGTTTG